>SJYQ01005066.1:293697-307336 GCA_006410935.1 Redunca redunca
TTCAAAATAAATAGGCAAAAAAGGAAAATTGAAGGGAAAAATAACAAATTCAATTTGCCATAAAAGCATGTAGGCGATCATTTAAAATTTTACTTGCAAGATTTATTTTTAACAAAACATTTTAAATATAAGAAAATACTTGTTATTTTGAGTGAATAAAGCAGAAAGCAAAATCTTTACATGAAAAATGTAGAAGTATACAGATACAGCTAGAAAGAAGTAAAATAAAATGATAGCTGAAATTGTCTTTTTTAAAATTTATTTTTAATTTGGGAAAAATAACTTTGCAATGTTAGTGTTAGTGTTTGTTTCTGCCATACAACAATACAAATTGGCCATAATTATGCATGTGTCACCTCCCTCTTGAGTCTGCCTCCTCTTCCCCCATATCAGTTGCCTTTGAACTGTCATTTACACTACAACAGGGATGATTATTGTGGATATTATGCTAAGTGAAATAAGCCAGTTGCAAAAGGAAATACTGTATGAATCTACTTATATGAGATAACCTCAAGTTCATAAAGACAGAAAATAGAATGGCGGTCACCAGGGTCTGGGGGGGTGGGGGCAGGAAATGAGGAATTGTTAGTAGAGGCTTCAATTTTGCAAGAATTCTAGAGGTGATTGTAAAACAATATAAATGTACTTAACAATACTGAATGGTACACTTAAAAATCATTAAGATGGTAAATTTTACATTACATATATTTTATCTCAGTTTTTAAAAGTTGTATTTTGATGATAGAATTACTATTTTATTTGTCTTCAGACATGAAACAGTTTATTTTTCTTTTAGCATAAGAAAAAGTATCTATGAAATTTTTTTAAAAAAGAACAAAGATGCAAAGTCAGGGGCCATATCTGAGATATATGTGTGTTCTTAATTACTAGCAAGAGCTTTAAAAGTTGTAGGAATATAGTACATATTTGTTGAATAACGGAAGTGTAGCTAGATAATAAAGGTGTGATTATCAAGTGATTAGAAGGGCAAGTGAAATTCCCTCTAGGTTTATCCTAGAGCTATCGTTTAAAAGTATGTAGTTGTAAAGATAAATTGCTTTGACCAGGTATTTCCTTCTGATTTAGACAGTTATCCCTAAAAAAATGGCCTAGATAGAAATGATCATATCTGTTGATATTTCCTCAGAATGAAGCCTTGAGAAAACATTCTTAGTCCTAGATTTTAAATTTACAAATATTACTGTGTCAATTAAAAGATATGTTTCAAATATAAAGCTCACATGGAGTCAAGTTGATTCTAGATAACTGAAAGATAATACACAATTCCAGGGAAATATATATATGTTATTTCATATCTGACATACTCTTAAACGTGTCAGAATACTAGACCACAGTCCAAAAAAGTAAGTTCCTAAATGCACCATTCTGTGATATAGAAATTTACTCCTTGATGAAACACAAATGAAAAACCAGTATTTAAATTCATCTCTACCAAAATGTGTTTGCTAGAAGACTGTCATCCTTGTACATGTAAAAGAAATGGAAAGTAGTTAATTTTTGAAAAAGAAAGTCTTTTAATGGAACTCTTTTATACCTAAGAAGAAAGGGGGGGGGTATAAATTATGGAATGAATTTCCAGTTCACTGAGAAATGTTTTAAAAATTAAATGTCATATCCCTAAAATAGCAAGTTACTTTGTGCAGTATGGAGGCTATACAGTTCACTTCAGTGGAAATGGATGATTGTAGCATCACCTTCTTTCTTTTTATGGGAAAATAATATGTAGGACATGTACAGAGTTAACTTGAGCTGAAAGTGCCAGAAACTACTTTTCTGGATTCAAGGAAAGTCATCATATATTGCTAAAAACTACAGTGAGAGGGTGAGTAAATTGAAGGATCAACTTATGAACTAGAAGTGAATTTCAACAGAAACAGAACAATTTGTAGTATTAATTAGTGACAGCCAGGTATCAAAAATAAAATAGTATTTCAAGTCTGTGTATTATACACAGCAAATGTGGACTATGGGGAAGATTTATATGACAAGAAATAAAACTGTTTAGACAAATAGTTCATTTTGAAGTTGACCAGTAGAAATTGAGGGAGACAGGCAGAAGGTAGTAAGAAAGTCTCTCTGGTATCTCAGGTTATTCTGAAGAATCCATTGGGGTCTCTAAAGATTTCTTCTTCCCTGGGTGCTATGGGGCTCTGGGTAGTTGTCAAGTCCCCACATATGTTTTCTTGTCTGACACTTTGCGACCCCGTGGCCTATACAGTCCATGGAATTCTCTAGGCCAGAATACTGGAGTGGGTAGCCTTTCCCTTCTCCAGGAAATCTTCCCAAACTAGGGATCAAACCCAGCTCTCCCCATTGCCGGCAGATTCTTTACCAGCTGAGCCACAACGGAAGCCCCACATGTGTTTTAACCTCATTTTAACCTCTTTGATAAGAGAATTGGAGAATTACCCCGTCTTTGTCAATTTATTCACTAAATGAGCTTTTATACTGGTCAAGGAACTAGTTATTAAGCTTGTCTCCAGGATAATCATTGACAGTGGAAAGAAGGGAGACATAAAGACAACTAGTTGCAATATTGATATTCATGATTATAGGCTTCCCAGGTGGCGCTAGTGGTAAAGAACCTGCCTGCCAATGCAAGAGACCTAAAAGATGGGAATTCTATCCCTGGTCAGGAAGATTCCCTGGAAGAGGGCATAGCAAACCACTCCAGTATTCTTGCTGGAGAATCCCATGGACAGAGGAGCCTGACAGGCTACAGTCTATAGAGTTGCAAAGAGTCAGACACGACTGAAGTGACTTAGCACTTAGAGCACACTCCTGTCATACACAGCTGTTGCACCAGCAGAAATTAAGCCAATAAGCTAATGTGTCTTCACTTTTCTTGTGAAGAATGCAACTGTTTCCTCAGCTAAAGGTCAATGAGAGTTTAACATTGGATTGGGTTAGCCAAAAAGTATGTTCAGGTTTGTCCCTTAACATTTTCCAGAAAAACTAGAACAAAGTTTTTGCCCAACCCAATATAAGAAATATAGACAGAGCTTGGAAAGTGCTTATATTGAGGAGCTTATTTAACATCCTTAAACTTTTGTGTTTATAGGATTTAATTAATGTGATTTATAATTAATATGAAAAATTCTTGAGATATTAAATTGTTGTATTATACAGATTTGAGTCTTCTTTGAATAGTCTTTCAGAGAATTGGGAATAGCAATAAAGTAATTCAATTTCAGCTCAGTTTTCAAAGTGCCTGTTTTATGTACACTTTGAAAAGAAAAAAGAATCACAATTGCAAATGAACTTAATATTTCTTGTTTGTACTGTTCATTGAAAGTATGGTTTGCTTACAGTTTGTCATATTACAAGTGGAACATAAATGCTCAATACATGCTTGCTGAATTAATGTAGAAATCGGTGAAGCTGAGGTAAAGAGAAAAGTTTTTCATATGGAAATGGCCAATAAATATAGTTTTATATATAAATGAAACATTTTGAGACAGATTATTTTGTTAAGAAACAATTAATGAGGTTGAGCTATATCTATATCAATCAATAAGGTTGATCTGTATTCAAATTAAAGTAGATAGCAATGTAACACTGAGGACAAAGCAAATAGTGCTTACCACACTGAGGGTTGCTGCTAATTCTAAGAAAACATCCAACCCCTTCTTCAACAGTAGCCCTCTAGCAGCAACTGTTAAATATGTGATTAGATTACCCTCCCTGTGATCTTGGCTTGCAGACATCTAAATAGCAGTAATAAAATAATCATGAACTTGAAATTCCATCCAGTCATTCCATTTGACCATAATAATGTACTATGGAAGTTGATTGTGTGTGGTGACAATGAAATGCTAAGAATTACAGTCAAACCTGTATTTATTGGAATGGAATGTGGAGGAAATCAGCTGGTTGTTGGAAAAGTGGAGTTCAAATGGAAATCACAATAGTAGTGCTGACAGCATGCCCATAGCTAAAATCCATGTTTAGTTTGAAGCATTATAGTCTGGGATTCCATTTGCTAATCAGTTTCTAATTGCCCTAGTTCTTTCTCATTTCTTCTTTTTTTCTTTCCTTTTCAATTAGTTTATTTTTATTTTTTTTTAATTTTTATTTTAACTTTAGTTTGCTTTACATTACTGTATTGGTTTTGCCAAACATTGACATGAATTCACCACGAGTGTACATGCGTTCCCAAACATGAATCCCCTCCCACCTCCCACCCCATACCATCTCTCTGGGTCCTCTCCTTGCACCAGTCCCAAGCATCCTGCATCCTGCATCGGTCTCATTTCTTTTTAATACACATTTTCCTTACGTTCACCGTCTGAAATCAAAGGATTGCTTGCACCTTGAAGATTTTGAACAGAAGTTTTAAAATGTATTAAAATGCATTTTCAGGTATTCTCTTTTGTATGTGACAATTTTTCCCGTTTAACCTAGTTTCAGATTAGGGAACTCTAGATTGACAGATGGGAAGTCTTTTGTTTGTGTTTGTGTATGTTTTTTGTGCATGTGTGTGTTTTAATCTTTATTTGTTGTTCAGTTGTTCAGTCATGTCTAACTCTGAGACCCAGTAGACTGCTGCACACCAAGCTTCCCTGCCCTTCATGATCTCCCAGAGTTTGCTCAAACTCATGTCCATTGAGTCAATAATGCCATCCAACCACCTCTACTGTCACCTTCTTCTCCTCCTGCCATTAATTTTTCCCAGAATCAAGGGTCTTTTCCAGTGAGTTGGCTCTTGGCATCAGGTGGCCAAAGTATTGGAGCTTCACCTTCAGCATTAGTCCTTCCAATGAATAGTCAGGGTTGATGTTCTTTAGGATTGACTGATTTTATCTCCTTACTGTTCAAGGGACTCTCAAAAAGCTTCACCAGCATCACAGTTAGAAAGCATCAATTCTTTGGCATGCAGCCTTCTTTATGGTCCAACTCTCACATCTGTACATGACTACTGGAAAAAACATCGCTTTGACTATACAGATCTTTGTTGGCAAAGTGATATCTCTGCTTTTAAATATGATGCCCTAGGGACTTCCCTGGTGGCTCAGATGGTAAAGAATCCAGCAGTGTGGGAGACCTGGGTTTGATCCCTGGGTTGGGAAGATCTCTTGGAGGAGAGTGTGGCAACTCACTCCAGTATTCTTGCCTGGAGAATCCCAATGAACAGAGGAACCTGGTGGGCTACAGTGCATGGGTTGCAAAGAGTAGGACATGGCTGAGTGATTAAGCACAACAGGTTTGTCATAGCTTTTCTTTCAAGGAGCAAACATCTTTTAAACTGTTATTTTGTTATTAAGGAATCCAGTTCTGTGACTGACATGAGATCCAGTTTGGGTTAACAGTGACAGTTCTGTAGGTAACTGCAGCCTACTCTGGACTTTCTGGTTCTGACCACTTTCTTCTCTCTCTACCTTAATGAAAACTCAGTCTTAGGTGTACCCAGTTCCTGCAATTCTATTCCTAGAAGATTGCAAAACCTTGTTTGTTTTTGGTAAGAAAGATATTCTTAAGGTTCAGAGCTATGAATAATTTTGTTACTTTAATATCATAATATATGGTTCTCCTTCAATGCAAAAAAAAGCACTTTGCATTAGATTGGTTGAAAAGGTATAAAGACATAATAGTTATAAGAAAAGGCTGAAATCAGAAATATTTTAATGTAACCAATCATATATCACATGCATTCTTTTATTCTGAAGCATCACACAAACCTTTTTTCCACTCCCTCTGGAAAAAAAATAACAATAAAATTTAGAAAATAAAATACAAAATGAATATTAATTTGAAATAATTCTTACATTTTCAAGCATGTAAGTAATTTAATCATATAACTTTCAAATCTCTTTCACTGTTTTCAGTGCCCTCTTTGACTCACTAAATATTTTACGTATGAAGACATTTCCTATTGGCAATTTATGTATCCCTAATTGCAGCCATGAAATTAAAAGACACTTACTCCTTGGAAGGAAAGTTATGACCAACCTAGATAGCATATTGAAAAGCAGAGACATTACTTTGCCAACAAAGGTCCATCTAGTCAAGGCTATGGTTTTTCCAGTGGTCATGTATGGATGTGAGAGTTGCACTGTGATGAAAGCTCAGCACCAAAGAATTGATGCTTTTGAACTGTGGTGTTGGAGAAGACTCTTGAGAGTCCCTTGGACTGAAAGGAGATCCAACCAGTCCACCTAAAGGAGATCAGTCCTGGGTGTTCATTGGAAGGACTGATGCTGAAGCTGAAACTCCTACTTTGGCCACCTCATGTGAAGAGTTGACTCATTAGAAAAGACCCTGATGCTGGGAGGGATTGGGGGCAGGAGGAGAAGGGGACGACAGAGGATGAAATGGCTGGATGGCACCACCGACTTGATGGACATGAGTTTGAGTGAACCCCGGGAGTTGGTGATGGACAGGGAGGCCTGGTGTGCTGTGATTCATGGGGTCGCAAAGAATCAGACATGACTAGCGACTGAAGTGACCTGAACTGATTTGTTAAAAAATGTTTCAAAATAGGTTTACATTTCAACTTCCAAGAACATATGAAAATTTATTCCACATACTATGTAACTTAAATATATATTAGCAGATCATCCTACTACAGATATCTTCTGTACATTCAAAATGCATCTTTCTTGAGTCAAAAACTCCTGCTTATTCTGATTAAAAATTTTGGTGATGGGGCTTCTCTGGTGGTCCAGTGGTTAAGAATCCACCTGCCAATTGAGGGGACATTGGTTCGATCTCTGGTCCAGGAGGATACCACATGCTGTGGAGCAACTAAGCATGTGGGCCACAACTACTGGACCCACACACTGCAACTAACGAGTCCTGAGCACCTAGAGCCCATGCTCCACAACAGATCACCTCAATGAGAAGCCCACGCACCACAACATAATGGCCCTTGCTTTCTGTAACTAGAGGAGCTCATGTGCAGCAACAAAGACATACCACAGTCAAAACATTGAATAAATAAGTAAATCTTTTTAAAATAGTCAAAAAGAAAGATTGATGACAAAATCTATCACCATGAGGTATCTATCAAACTATTCTTCAGCTTTCATCTTTATGTCTGTGCCCCTCAGAAATGCAAATGCTTTTATCACTGTATCACTTTCAGTTTGCTCACATTAAATTAATGTTTTATATCTAGCATAAATTTCTCCTTTTAGAGTTTTCAGAAAGTCCAAACAAAGATTGATCTTTAGAAAGTAAATACAAATAATAAGTACTAGGATGAAAAGAAGCCGTGTGCTAGACCTATGAGATACTTCTCCTATACCATCATATTCATTTTCTTGTAGTTTTGACAAGAATATACATTTCAATTTATTCTGACCAACTGGCAATTCTTGCTGCCTCTAATGCTCTGTACCCCATACCTATAAATGAATATCTTCTCTCATTAATATTTTGAACCCCTGCTTCAATTGCAGCCCCTCAGTCACTCAAGAGGGACTTCCCTGGTGGGCTTTAATAGTGAAGAATCTGCTTGCAATGCAGGAGACCTGGGTCTAGTCCCTGGGTTGGGAAGATCCCCTGGAGAAGGAAATGGCAACCTACTTCAGTATTCTTGCCTGGAGAATTCTATTGACAGAGGAGCCTAGTAGGCTACAGTCCATGGGGTCCCAAAGAGTCAGACATGACTGAAGAAATAAGACTTTCAGTCACTCAAGTCCTGTAGAGTAGACTATCATCAGTATTGCCTCACCTTTATGAATATAAAATATGTTAATTGAAGTATAATCTAGAAAAAAAATAGACCTGTATCAACATTAACATTATACCATGAAAGATGATCTCCATGACCTTCTCCACTTGGGAATAATTTGGGTTCACAGAAAACTATGAATCAATATTATGGATGAGATTAGAACTAGAAGACATCTTTTCTTAGTATTTTCTGAGACAAGGTCATTACCATTAGAAAGTGGAAATGATCCTAATGGAAATGACTGCAAATAATTAAATTAGAAAGACATCATTAAAACAATCTTTCACTCAATTATAATCTCATTTGCTTTGTACATGTACAAAGTTTAGGAGTTTGCATTGTTGCCATCTGAATTTTCATAAACTACCATTTTTTCAAGGAGCAAAGATCTTTTTAATTAAGGATTTTCTATGATTCTGTTTTCTCTCTTCTCTTAGCATATCTGTTATGCTTATTTTTATTTTTACTACTTGACCTGAATTTTTCAGTATATAATCTGTGTACACTATCAAATAAGGCTCCACCATTTCAGAGGTAGTATACCTACCTTATAACACAATGTTACCCATTCCTCTGTCCATCCCCTATAACATTGTCATTCATTTCACTTATCTATAAGCTATAATCACACAACAGATAATTGATATTAATATTTTGAACAAACATTTTTATTAGATTTATTCTCTAACACTCTTCCTTTCTTCTGTAGTTCTAAGTTTCTGACCTATATCATTTTCCTTATCTGAAGAACTTCTTTTAACATTTTTTTCAAGTCAGGTTTACTGAGAGCAAAATCCCTTAGTTTTTGTTTTTCTTATGAAAAAGTCTGTATTTCTCTGTAACTTTTGAAGGATTCTTCATTTCTGTTACAGTGTTTCTTGATTTCTACCATTTTATCTTGATTATTTCAAGTCCCCATCTCTCTGCTTATATTCCCCATCTGTTTTTGCATGTTGAGGTTTTTTTTTTTTTAAATTTTAACAGCACCCACAGCATCTTAACTATGGTGATGGGTGGTTTAGTTGCTAAGTCATGTCTGACTTATGCAACCTCATGGACTGTATCCTGACAGGCTTCTCTGTCCATGGGATTTCCCAGGCAAGAATACTGGAGTGTGTTGCCATTTCCTTCTCCAGGGGATCTTCCCAACCCAGGAATTAAACCCACATCTGTTGCTTTGCAGATAGTCTGCCTGCATTGCAGGCAGATTCTTTACCAATGAGCCACCCTAGTGATTTAAAATCCCTTGCCTAAGAACCACACAATCTCTATTACATGAGTCTAATTCTAATGTTTGCTTTTTCTCTTCATACCATGTTTTACCCTGCCTTTTAGCAAACCTAATTTTGTTGAAAGCTGGACATGATCATTTTAATAGAAACTTAAGTGGAAAAGGCCTTTCATATATGGTTTTATTTTTAATTAGAGAGGTATTAGTGTTAATATTTGCTGTGGCTGAAGGTATCAGAGGCTTCAGTCTCTAATATCCTGTCTCTCCTTGTTTTCTTTGGATTTCCCTAAAACTCCTTCTTATCTAGAGTTTGTAGCTTGCAGCTCTCTTAGTTGTAGCTCATGTTATTATTCTATAGTCCTATTGAAGTGGTGGTATGGTATTGGGGAAGAAAAACATTCTGTAAATGTATGATTAAACCTCTCTTTTTTAATGAGACAGAGTTCCTGCACTGTGACCTTCTAAAGTTTCTTAATATATGAGACAAAAAAAAAAAAAAAAAACCAGAGAGATTTAGAGCTATCTAATTGTTCTTCCCCTAGACTGGTTAAGTCTCTAGCAAGGTATTTTTCACTGAGGGCAGGCCCAATCACAGAATGCTCTGGATATATCTCAAACTAACTACTATTTCCATAGTCATATTTCAGAATGGCTGTCTTACCCTCCTTCTCTCTAAACCATGTGGATAAGTTTTCCAAAATATTTGCCATGAGAACCTGGTGGTCCTCCTGAAAGTAAAATTCACCAACATGTGAATATGCCTCCAAGTCTGGGGCTCTAAATTTTACCTATCAGGCAAATTTACACTGAGCCTCCAGAAACTCATCAATTACTGTTTTACTATGCCTATGGGTAGCCTGTTCTCCTGGAAAATTGTGATTCTGTGTATTTACTTGAGTTTCCAGTGTTTGCAATAATGGTTGGCCCTTTGACCTCAATTCTGTAGTTCATGTGAGAAGAGCTGCTGATTTTACATTCAGTGTTTTTTTTGTTGTTGTTGTTTGTTTGTTTGTTTCTCTTATTTTTGAGTGAGAATGACAACTTTCAAGCACCTTATAAGTTAAAATGGAAATTGGCCAACTACTTTAGTTTAGTCTTTAAACTATCTCAAATATTAGTGTTTGCCTTATTTGTATATATATTTGCCTTATTTGTATATATATTTGTATATTTTTTGTACCATCAAACAGAAGAAAAAAAGATAACCTAATTCCCTCCTTTATCCTAAACACTCTGTTTCCTTACTATGAAAATCTAAAATCACGCACATTTTAATGCTGAGGCAGCAGCATGAAAAGGGGGTAATGGGCAATTCTTTATCACTTCTTAAAAATATGAACTAGCAGATGGCAATTTCCTTTTCTGTGCATTTCATCATTTAGCAGAAAACAATTAAGAGCAAATTAATCTTAAACAAATAGTTGGCATGCTCATTTCTGCAATAGTTATTTTTATAAGAATCAGAGCTTGTTGTAACATATTTAGAATATAATTTAATGTTCAATTGGCATCTTAGTTAAATCTGGTCTATTCATTTTTACAAAATTATGAAAACAACATCATATTGATCTTCAGTAGGTTTAGACATAACCAATGAATAAAATATAACCTTTTGGTTTAATACATACGTATTGAAATATATGGCTTTAAAATGTCTCGGGCCAAGAGGTATACAGTGAAACTAATGAAAGTGAACCATTAGGGTACGTGTTTCAAAGGTCCTCCTCAGTTCTAGGAGGAGACTTAATCATTTGTTCATATAGTCACATGCTTTTGTAGAATTTACGATAAAGTATATTTTAACCACATTAAGACTGCTAGCATTTATTTCACTTTTATTTCCTCTCTTCCACTCTTTTCTTATTTCATATAGAGTAGTAGTGAAGTTGCAACAGGCATTTTATAGATATGGCTAAGGGTAATTGAGTTGGGAATACCTTTCATAATGGATTCAGAAAGATCTAGTTATGTGGTTTGAACTCTGAGACATATCTAGGTAATTGCTAGCCATCTTACTGTAACAAGAACCTTGAGAAATATTCCTATCATGACAAAGGTGTTCTGAACAGAGTTGATATGTATCCTAGCACCAGGGCTGCAAAACATGTGGGAAGTGGAAGAAAAACAAGATGAACAATAGAGACAGAAACAAGTCTGTGGAAGATTTTCTAATCATCAGATTTATAAAATTGAAGTGTATTAAATTGTCAATAAATGTAGAAAAACATTTTTTTCCCCTGAAAGGAATGTATTTGGAATTTTAGCATGATAAGTTATCCTAAACTTAGTAGCATAAAACAACAAACACTTATTAATCTTACATACACTGTGAGGAATTAGTGGCCCAGGAATAATTTAGCTGTATAATCTAGCTCTGTTTCTAAGGTGTTTTCTTTCAAGACCTGACTGGGTCTGGAGGCCCCTCTTCGAAACGGTTTGGTTGCATGGATGTTGGCAGGAGGCTTTGGATGCTCATTACACAGTCCTCTAGAGGGGGCTTCCTGAATGTCCTTATAACCCAGCAGCTGGTGTACTTGAGAGGAAGTGATCTGAGAGAGCAAGGCGGAAGTCACAGTACCTTTTTAAAACCTTGTCCCCAAAGTTTCACAATGCTACTTTTGCTATATTTTCTGCATTAGAAGTAAGTCACTGAATCTGGCCCACACTCAAGAAAAAGAGGAATTGGCATCATATCTTGAGTGGGAATACTATCAAAGAATTTATAAACATATTTCAAAACTACCACAGTTGGTATTAAAGCTTTCTTGTTGATGATTATTATGTTAGTTTTTTAGGGCTTGCCAGGTGGCACTAGTGGTAAAGAACCCACCTGCCAATGGAGGAGACATAAGAGATGTGGAATCAGTCTCTGGATCAGGAAGAACCCTGGAGGAGGGCATGGCAACCCACTCCAGTATTCTTGCCTGGAAAATCCTGTGGACAGAGGAGTTTGGTGGGCTACAGTCCATTGAGTCACAAAGAGTGGAGCACAACTTGAAGTAACTTAGCACACACACGCATACTAATTTCTTAGGGCTCTCATAACAAATGACCACAAACTGGATAGCATAAAACAATGGAAATTTATTTTCTCATAGTTCTGTAGGCCAGACGTCCAAAATCCATGTTTTGGTGGTGCCATGAACTGTCTGAAAGCTCCAGGAAAGAATTCTTCTTTGACTCTTTGTAGTTTCCATTGGCATTCCTTGACTTCAGTTGCATCATTCCAGTCTCTATCTCTGTTTCACAAGAACTTCTTCCCTCTGAATCTGTCTCCTCTATGAGTCTGTATCCAACTCTCCTTCTCATTTCTCTGATAAGGGTACTAGGCACTGGTTTGAGGGCCCACACTAACCCAGTATGACCTCATCTTGATTACATCTGCAAAGACACTATTTTCAAATGAAGTCATATTCATAGGTATTGGGGATTAGGATTTGAGCATATCTGGTGGGGGCAGGGAATATAATTTAGCCTAATGCAGATGTCATGCATATGTTTAAGAATATTTATTTAAACTCCTTTTTGTAGAATTCAAACCTTTAGTTAATAGAGAGTATGTGCCTGACACTAAGAGTTCATATAAAAAAGAAAATTGATAGCCATTTCCAAATTTAACAGAACTTCTACAAATTTAAAAATAAAGTGCTATGAAGTTGAAAGAAGCTTTTCCAAATTGTAAACAATAGAAAAAAAATTTGATCAATTCCAAATAAAGGTTATTTCTATTTTTATATAAAATAATATATTAAAATTATTAAATAGAAACAAAAAGCATGGGGCCAAAAATATAGGGAAAATGGATTTTAGGATTATCTGCTGCAGCTGCTAAGTCGCTTCAGTTATGTTCAACTCCTTGTGACCCCATAGATGGCAGCCCACCAGGCTCCCTCGTCCCTGGGATTCTCCAGGTGAGAACAATGGAGTGGGTTGCCATTTCCTTCTCCAAAGCAAGAAAGTGAAAAGTGAAAGTGAAGTCTCTCAGTCATGTCCGACTCTTAGCGACCCCATAGACTGCAGCCTACCAGGCTCCTCCATCCATGGGATTTTTCAGGCAAGAGTACTGGAGTGGGTTTCCACTGCCTTGTCCGTTAGGATTATCAGGAAGAGAATTAATACAAAATTTATATGTTTGGAAATTCCAGTACTTTGGCCACCTCATGCAAAGAGTTGACTCATTGGAAAAGACTTTGATGCTGGGAGGGTTTGAGGGCAGGAGGAAAAGGAGACAATAGAGGATGAGATGGCTGGATGGCATCACCAACTCAATGGACATGAATTTGAATGAACTCCGGGAGATGGTGATGGACAGGGATGCCTGGCATGCTGCGATTCATGGAGTCACAAACAGTCAGACACGACTGAATGACTGAATTGAACTGAACTGAAACTATTTTTGGTCTTGTGATGTAGTACTTGCTTTATAATTTATAATACATTATTCACATTTTATTACTAAATTAATATGCACTTTTGTTTCTAACTTTGTAGTTTATTTTCTGAAGGAAGATCTCTCAGATTATATAAACTTAGTTTCCTAAATCTGGGGACTTGTTTGGGCAACTTGTTTAAGAGATTAATTTTGTAGAAAGTTTTGAAGTAAGGATTTCAAAATAATAGGATTTTAAATATACTTTGGTCTTCAAACATTGTTAAAATCAGGTGAATGTGTTCATGAATTGACAGTATAGTACTCTGCATTAGTATTA
>SJYQ01005066.1:324687-358038 GCA_006410935.1 Redunca redunca
GGCTCCAGTTTCATCTACCTCATTAGAACTGATTCAAATGTATTCTTTATAATGGGTGAGTAATATTCTATTGTGTATATGTACCACAGCTTTCTTATCCATTTGTCTGCTGATGGACATCTTGAGAAAGAAGAATGGAACTGGAGGAATCAACCTGACTGCAGGCTCTCCTACAAAGCCACAGTTCAGGACAGTATGGTACTGGTACAAAGACAGAGATATAGATCAATGGAATGAAATAGAAAGCCCAGAGATAAATCCACACACCTATAGACACCTTATCTTCAACAAAGGAGGCAAGAATATACAATGGAGAAAAGACAATCTCTTTAACAAGTGGTGCTGGGAAAACTGGTCAACCACTTGTAAAAGAATGAAACTAGAACACTTTCTAACACCATACACAAAAGTAAACTCAAAATGGATTAAAGATCTAAATGTAAGACCAGAAACTATAAAACTCCTAGAAGAAAACATAGGAAAAACACTCTCTGACATAAATCACAGCAGGATCCTCTATGACCCAGCTCCCAGAATATTGAAAATAAAAGAACAAATAAACAAGTGGGACCTAATTAAAATTTAAAGCTTTTGCACAACAAAGAAAACTCTAAGCAAGGTGAAATGACAGTGTTCAGAACAGGAGAAAATAATAGCAAACAAAGCAATTGACAAGAACTAATCTCAAAAATATACAAGCAACTCCTGCAGCTCAATTCCAGAAAAATAAATGACCCAATCAGAAAATGGGCCAAAGAACTAAACAGACATTTCTCCAAAGAATACTTACAGATGGCTAACAAACATATGAAAAGATGCTCAACATCACTCATTATCAGAGAAATACAAATCAAAACCACAATGAGGTACCATTTCACACCAGTCAGAATGGCTGTGATCCAAAAGTCTACAAGCAGTAAATGCTGGAGAGGGTGTGGAGAAAAGGGGACCTTACACTGTTGGTGTGAGTGCAAACTAGTACAGCCACTATGGGGAACAGTGTGGAGAGTCCTTAAAAACCTGGAAATAGAACTGCCTTATGACCCAGCAATCCCACTGCTTGACACACATAGTGAGGAAACCAGAATTGAAGGAGACACATGTACCCCAATGTTCATCGCAACACTGTTTATAATAGCCAGGACATGGAAGCAAGCTTCATCTTTTTAAAAGTCGATCTCATGACCTTTAATAATATGACTTCTTCCTTGTGATCAAAACACACAAGCCTAGCATTATTTAAATTTTTACAAAGCAACAAAATGTGACTCTGGAATATTCTCATAGATACAAAAACACACTTTGAAAAAGCAAACTTTGGCCTACAGAAGGGCAGAAAATAATGAGACCTCTGCTAATATGTCCTCTCTCTTGATTCCTCTAAGTTGACTCAGCACCAGTAACCACTTTTCTAAGTTCTCAGAACCTGTGTCTTTTAGATTTCATATGTCAGGAGAAAGAGTATTTTGGGACTAACATAGCTCACTGCCATTCATGGAAATGTCACCTAAAACCTACCTTAAAAATGGTGATTAGCCCTTCTCAAATTAAGAGGGACTCAATATCTAAAGAAGTATATAATTCTTGACTCTGACACACCTGGAATATTTGGGATGCTGTAGTTTCTCACTGTGCCCTGAACTTAAACATACAGGTAAATAACGTGGAGGAAATGCTCACAGAACAAGAGAAACGTAATTAAAACTGTAGTTCTCTGACATTTCAGATGATTTAAGTTAAAGGAAAGAGATGTAATTAGAATTGGGGGACTTGCATCCCTTTCTAAACTTAGGACATTTCTAAGGGAGAGAAGGGGAAAATGCTTGAAAAGCCTAAAGTTGAAACAGAGATATCTTAATATTTAAGCTGTGTAGCTGTTGATTTTCAGTTTTGTCTCCACAGTTAGGTGAATGATCATGCACAAGTGCCTTGACCACTCTCTGTTTCACCTTCAGTTTCCTAATAAGAGATATATACAGCCTCTCTAGCAGGATAGTTATGAGGATCAAATAAGACACTACATGCTAAGTTCCTAGTGTCTATCAGTGAAAGGTTAAAAAAAATGTTGACTTGATTATTTCCTCACATCTAATATTCATTTCACACTCTCCTCCCTCACTCCTCACCAAAAGAGAAATATAATACCTTCAAAATTCAGATGAGTAGAGAGGTTTCAGTACTATATGTAAAAGTTAAGGCTGTCTGGTAGTTAAGGATACCTGAATGTTAAAGATGCAGTCTATTATGAATTGAATATTAACAGCCAAAAATTGTTGCCTGATATTAGCTAACTTCATTTTCATCATGTTATGTTACCACAATTGTCCATTCACCAGGGATTATTGTGAAATGAATACACTAGAAAGATAAATGATGCTTTTGATTTGAATGTAGGTGTTGAATCAACAATTTCTTGACATCTTCTAAGCGCACATTCTCATTCTTAACAACAACAAGAAAATTAAAACAACAATAAGAAAATTAACAAATACAGAGGAAAAAGAAGTAACTTTTAATCAAATTCTTTGCTATTGCTTCACCAGCAGAAACTGGAGAGTTTAGCTCAAAATGATCTTCTTATGTCATCTTTCTTCAGTTGTGATTCAGTTAACCAGATTCTGTGAACCATGCTCCCCTCTTAAGTACACTGATCTCTCTGACTACAGCTTAACTGGTATAGTCTCTGCTTCTTTTGAGATACCCTGAAACACAAACAGAGGATTTTGTTTTTGTTGTTTTTCCTTGAACAACATTATTTGAGAAAAATAAATAGAAAAAATATAAACTCATCAAGTCATCTCCATACAAAGAGTAGTGATGTTTTAATCACTGTTGATTTGTCTTTACACATCGGAGGAAATTGTTGCCATCTTATATTGAAGAGAAAAACCAATACAAGATTATATGGTGTTTTGCTGAGTGTTTTCACTTTCATCTCAGGTTCAAAGTATTTTCTAACAAAATAAGCTACTCATTCTATATAAATAAATAATACCAATATTTATTAGAGAATTATCTAGCTTATTTTCAATATACTAACATTACAAGAAAAGAGAAATAGAAACAGCAGAGGATACATCACCAAATTGGATTTTGACTAACATTCAGACCCAAACAGTGGTAGGAAGTCCTGTAACACAGCACATCTGGAGTCCCAGTTGTGAAAAGTTCCCAGGCAGTGAGTCAGTCTGCTCCATGAGTAAGACTTCAAAGATTGCAGTTTTGGGTTCTCTTTATAATCTCAGGATGCAAACTGATATCATCATCAATGTGTGAGCAAATTGCAAGCCTGTTTTCATGTTAATGCTGTTTGTTTAGTCTTATAAAACTTGGAATGTTGTTAAGCTTGAAGCCTGGTTGGCCAGACCCCTTCCAGGGGATCAAAAATCTCAAAATTGTTTCCCTATCTTATCTCAGTTCAGTTCAGTTCAGTCTCAGTAGTGTCCAGCTCTTTGTGATCCCATGGAATGCAGCATGCCAGGCCTCCCTGTCCATCACCAACTCCCAGATTTACTCAAACTCATGCCATCCAATCATTTTATCCTCTATCGTCCCCTTCTCCTCTTGCCTTCAATCTTTCCCAGCATCAGGGTCTTTTCAAATGAGTCAGCTGTGCGCATCAGGTGGCCAAAGGATTAGAGTTTCACCTTCAGCATCGTTCCTTCCAATGAATATTCAGAGCTGATTTCCTTTAGGATTGACTGGTTTGATCTCCTTGTTGTCCAAGGTACTCTCAAGAGTCATCTCCAGCACCACAGTTTGAAAGGATCAATTCTTTGGCGCTCAGCTTTCTTTATAGTCCAACTCTCACATCTGTTCATGACTACTGGGAAAACCATAGCTTTGACTATATGGATCTTTGTCAGCAAAGTGCTGTCTCTGCTTTTTAACACGCTGTCTAGGTTCGTCATAGCTTTTCTTCCAAAGAGCAAGCAACTTTTAAGTTCATGGGTGCAATCACCATCCATAGTGATTTTGGAGCCCAAGAAAATAACGTCTATCACTGTTTCTTTTCTGAGCTCCATGAATTGTTTAATTTAGAGGCATCACATAGAATGACTTATTTTTCTCTGACTTTTCAAAACCTTCTTATAGTTAATATTTAACTTAAATTCTGCAACTCAAGAGAAAATCCCCCACTCCTGTCCGTTGTATTCAGTTTCTTTATCTCTTCCATTTACGAGAAACCTTCTTTCTGTATTGTAATAATTTTCACTTCTATTGTATCAAGGTCATTCTACTATATGCAACTCCTCCCCTAGACTGGAAGTCTTGAGAAATAGTGACCATGTCTTATTATCTCCATAGATTCTGCAAAAAATGATTCCTCAGAAAAATAATCAAAGAATTAAAGTATTTATGTTTACCACAAATCATAACCTATGGTTATTCTTAAGAAGCTGGTAGCTTTAACATTGTGGAACTAATGGCAATAAAAGATGGACTACTAAGAGGAAGGTGGGATGTAGGATGCTTCATATCCATATTTATCTTGTTTATTATAAATATTTTGAAGGGAACTTTGGGAATCTGGTACTTTAAGCTTTCAATTAGACAGTTTTTTCTTAAAGTTCACCTATCATTATCTTCACCTATCTTTCAGAAATAATGGATTATTTTGTTTTATTATTTGGTGTTTTCTACATAGTACTGGGCTCCTTCTAGTTATGGGAATTTGTTTTCTTATTATGAGCTTTATAACATTTATTAAAAAGCTAATTACCAAGAAACTACTAGATGTCTAAGACTCTATACTCTACTATCCAAAAAACTTGAAGAGACATATTTGGTGTTATGTGAGATAAATAAGATTAGTTTATTTATAAGTAGGATGATATTCAGGAGCTGAAAACAAAAATCACAGCAATTTAAAAGTTATTTATTTCTTTTCATGTGAAAGTTTGAAAGTTAGTTCAGGGCTGACTCAACCTGCCATGGTTTCAGGTTATCTTATTACTGTGCCTTCTTTAGAGCATGATGTTTTTCTTATGTGTGAGACTAAGTCCATTCCAGGTAAGGAAATCACACCATGATCAAAATGGGGAAAGTTTAATACAGAAAATTATAATATTACTGGAATTATATGAATTAGTAAAAAATTGAGATGACTCTAAAGAATATCAGAATAGCAGATGTTAACATGTTTAACATAATATCAGATACATAATATAATATAGTAATGTAACCACTTCACTAGGGCAGATAAGGTACTCAAGAAATACTGTGCCTTATCTACCTAACTTCAACAAAGACTGTGATCCAGGTTTAGTTGAAGATAGCAAGTTCATAGTTCTGAATCAAAGTTTCTATCTTGCTGCACTGACAGAACTTGCTGGAAAATATGCTGTTTGGAACTTGCCAGAATTCTGCCCTCTAGAGTGCTTGCAAAATGTATTCATGGGAGATGTCTCATCAAAGACACTCTTCAACAAAATTGCCTGAAGATGGTTCCAGGGAACCTTATAGTCTTTGGGTGGTGCTGGATACTGTGCACTGTAGTGGCCACAAGCACTGTGGGAGCCAGAGCCTGGAGCTGTGGCTCATGTTGCAGGAACTCAGCATTAGGGAAACTGTGTTCTGCCGGAGCCTGAAGAGTTCTGGAATAGGTTTTAAGCTCTTTTATCATGAAGTATGTTTCTAGCATTCTACTAACAAAGCCAGTTGAAAAAATCAGTTGAACCAGTTGAAAAAAAAATTAAAAAATATTAAAAAGAAATCAATCCATTTTCATAGAGCTGGCAAAAAGGATAAATTTGGAGCTTAGAGGAATTAAATTGGAAACCAGCCATACCTTAGGATCCAAAGCTGCAAATCAAAGTTCAACCAAAAAATGTGTTTTCCTTAGGAAAACAGAAAGGAAGAAAGGACAAAAATAAAGGTAACTCTCCTCTAGGAGCAATTTTTGGGATTGATACACAACACTACTCTTTGTCTGTTTGGTCAAAATTTAGGCATAAATTTAGGCACAGGTTTGATTATTAATCTACTTATTAAAGTATCAGTAAATAATTCATATTGATTGAAACCATCAGCTTCTACCATGTTCAGATTTTTGCTTTTTCATCTGGATACAGTAAGCATAAGAGATACATACAATATATTAGCTATCATATAATGATCAGTGTGTTTGTTGACTTATTTAAGAATCATTTATTTTCCTTACCAACGTTGAGCTATCTTTGCCCTACTATTTCCAGTCTGTACATTCTATCTTCCATCTGATATCACACCCAGTTGCCCTAACTTCACGCCATTTAGTAAAGAGCTACTGATGCCCAATTAGCTAGGATATGTGGTGAGTGACTCTTGTTTTCTCAAAGATAGAAAGCTTACACCTTTTAAAATTTAGACACATTAATGACATTAAACATAATCATTGTGACTCAAACACCTTTGATTCAGTAATATATAACTTATTATGAAAGTGAACATCTAAATAAAAATGGGAGACAGTAGAATTAGTTAGAAGTACAGAGATATNCATATTCAAAAGCAGAGACATTACTTTGCCAACTAAGGTCCGTCTAGTCAAGGCTATGGTTTTTCCTGTGGTCATGTATGGATGTGAGAGTGGGACTGTGAAGAAGGCTGAGGGTCAAAGAATTGATGCTTTTGAACTGTGGTGTTGGGGAAGGCTCTTGAGAGTCCCTTGGACTGCACGGAGATCCAACCAATCCATTCTGAAGGAGATCAGCCCTGGGATTTCTTTGGAAGGAATGATGCTAAAGCTGAAACTCCAGTACTTTGGCCACCTCATGTGAAGAGTTGAGTCATTGGAAAAGACTCTGATGCTGGGAGGGATTACGGGCAGGAGGAGAAGGGATGACCAAGGATGAGATGGCTGGATGGTATCACTGATTCGACGAAAGTGAGTCTGAGTGAACTCTGGGAGTTCATGATGGACAGGGAGGCGTGGCATGCTGCAATTCATGGGGTCAACAAAGAGTTGGACACAACTGAGCAACTGAACTGAACTGAACTGAAGGTGTTATAAGGGCTTTCCAAGTGGCACTAGTGGTAAAGAACTCGCCTGTCAATGCAGGAGACACAAGAAACACAGGTTCAATCCCTGGATTGGAAAGATCCCCTGGAGGAGGGCATGGCAACCCACTTTAGTATTCTTGCCTGGAGAAGCCCCTGGACAAAGGAGCCTGGCAGGCAACAGTTCATAGTATTGCAAACAGTTGTACATGACTGAAGCGACTGAGCATGCATGCACAAGGCGTTATATGGTCAGAGATACAGGAAATGGGCAAGCAAGCCATGAAGCTAATGAAGGAAAACAATTTCAGGAACATGAGAAAGTATTTGCAAATGTTAGGAGGTAGGATTCACTTTGCTGTATTCAAGGCCCAGTAAGAAAACCAGTGTTAGTAGAGAATTAAGTTAGTGGAAAGACAGTAGAAGATAAACTCCAGGAGATGGCAGAGATAAAATCATAGAGCCTTGACAGCCATGAAAAGGATGAATCTTTCTGACATACAGACAAAAAATGCATATGGTAACAAGAATTGCTCTCATTTCACCAAATCTTTGCTGATTATTTAAAATCCATCCTCTCTTAAAGTGTCAGGTTCTCATACTCATGGGGGCTTTCCAGTTGATGCTAGTAGTAAAGAACACACCTGCCACTTCAGGAGACATAAGAGATGCAGGTTTGATCCCTGAGTCAGGAAGATCCCCTGAAGAAGAGCATGGCAACCCACTCCAGTACTCTTGCCTGGAGAATCCCATGAACAGAGAAGCCTAGCAGGCTACAGTCCACGGATTTGCAAAGTGACTGAGCACTTCTCATACTCATGAACTCAGATAAATATGTGAGAGAACAAGCCTAGACTTAAAAGGGAAGATGGTTGGCTATCAGGAAAAAAGTATGTCCTGGGTCTCCAAGCTCCTCTATGAAAATGTTTGATCCAACAAGTAGCTCTCTTAGATAAAACCTGACTGATTGTTTGTTATTTAGTTACTCAGTTGCTTCTGATTCTTTGTGACACCATGGAGTATAGCCCACCAGGCTTCTCTGTCCATGGAATTTTCAAGGCAAGATTACTGGAGTGGGTTGCAATTTAGATACTTAGGTAGAATGATGTTATCTCATTTTTTATTTCTTAATATGAAGTAATCATTAAAACATACACACAGTGACCTCATTTCCCTACAACCTTGGATGAAGATTCTCATGTGTGTTTAGTATTGAGATATTAATTTTGCTACATTTTACTAAGATACAGTTGAAAGAAGACAGTGAAGACATTTATTCTATGTACAGTTTAGAAAAATAGAAATTAATTAAATTCCACAAAGACAGATAATCTAGGGATAACGTTGACCCAGAAAGAAACAAGGTATAATGAGTAGAGATGCCACATGTCAGCCTTTCTGAATCTTATGAAGCTGGCCTCCAATAAGAAAGAAGTAAACCACATAGCAAGAAGTTCATAAAAATTGTTTCATTTTATATTATTGTAATTTTGCTAAAATGTATTCTTACCTAGAGCTAATACTATTTCCTTCTGAAAGAATCAAATGAATGTCTTGGGTTTCTAATTCTCAGAGTGTGATATTATCAAAATTTAAGTGTCTAAAAACACAGAAGGGGATGGAATGTACGAGCCTTAAAACATGAAAAGGAAAAGTTGAGCTCTAGAAAAAATGTCACCCAACCTAATTCTAATATCCCCATGACTGTGTTTAAAGAAATAACTGTTTTCACAAACCATCAAAATAGGGGACTAGAATGCACTGCTTTGAATTATTCTTTGTGATGATAATACTTGTGGTCTTGTTTATTGTTATGTTTATAGAGCTCCATAGCATAAGCTTTTCTTTCTTTTTTTTTTTTTTTCTTTAGTGGTTTTCCACTTTACAAGGCAACTCTCAGGCACTCTCATAGATACTATTAGAGGGGGTATTCAAGGTACCATTTTTTAATACTTCAATTCTATCCCTTGAGGGTATATCATACTCCATTTTGGACATTTCTAGCATTAAAACATGCATTTTGGACATTTCTAGCATTAAAGCATGCTTTGTGTGTGTGTGTATGTGTGTTCAGTCATGTCCAACTCTTTGTGATCACATGGACTGTAACTCACCAGACTCTTTTGTCCATTAAATTTCCCAGGCAAGAATACTGGAGTGAGTTGCACAGACTTATGTGGTGATATACATTCAGTTTAGTTCAGTTCAGTTGCTCAGTTGTGTCTGATTCTTTGTGACCCCATGGACTGCAGCATGCCAGGCCTCTCTGTCCATCACCTACTCCTGGAGTTTACTCAAACTCATGTCCATCGAATCAATGATACCATCCAACCATCTCATCCTCTGTCGTCCCCTTCTCCTCTCATCTTCAATCTTTCCCAGCATCAGGGTCTTTTCAAATAAGTCAGCTCTTGGCATCTGGTTGCCAAAGTATTGGAGTTTCAGCTTTAGCATCAGTCCTTCCAATGAACGTTCAGGACTGATTTCTTTTAGGATGGACTGATTGGATCTCCTTGCAGTTCAAGGGACTCACAAGAGTTCTCCAACACCACAGTTCAAAAACATCAATTCTTCAGCTCTTAGCTTTCTTTATAGTCCAACTCTCACATCCATACATGACTACTAGAAAAATCATAGCCTTGACTAGACGGACCTTTGTTGGCAAAGCAATGTCTCTGCTTTTTAATATGCTGTCTAGGTTGGTCATAACTTTTCTTCTAATATATGTACTTACTGCTAATGTATTTATTCCTAGGTGAAAGTGAAAGTGAAAGTCACTCAATCGTGGCCAACTCTTTCCGATCCCATGGACTATACAGTCTGTGGAATTCTCCAGGCCAGAATACTGTAGTGGGTAGCCTTTCCCTTCTCCAGGGGATCTTCCCAACCCAGGGATCCAACCCAGATCTCCCACATTGCAGGTGGATTCTTTAACAGCTGAGCCACAAGGGAAGCCACAAAAATGACAATTCTGCACTCCTCATTTATCTCTATTTATCTCATTCAGTTCTCCATATTCTCTTTACATATAATGTTATATTTAAGATATCTTCTTCATCTGTTTATCCCAATGTCAAATGTAATTCCTGATACATACTGACAGTAGAGTAATACATTTTATTGAATCATTTTTGTTGCATTGTGGTCAAATGGAAAGTTTCATTATTCACAGGCTGGAAACAAAATATGGCCTCCTTCTCTCTAATAAAACATTATAAGTTCCTTCCAGTTTCAGTAACTTCTCATTATAAATACTAACCAAATCTTAATAGCTGAAAAGAAGTGAAAAGGATTAGGAGGACAGTAAAGAGAACATTGCTAGTAGAAGCATAATGAATACAACTTTTATCCTATTGAAGAAAAAAACAAAAAAGAAGAACTATAGCAATTTATGCCTTTCAGCATTTGCCCATAAAGAATAAGAATATTAGGCTTGACCAAATAGACAGTTGACTGCATTCTCCATGTAACACTTTCCTATATTGTGACTGTCATGGCACTTCCTAGTTCTTTGAGATGCTAGAACTAAACTTCCATCGTGATGATACTTCCCTGTTCCTTTAGACTCTAGTTTCTCTTCTAATGTGTATGGCTCCTCTTTTTCTTTCTATAATATTTTGTTTCCCAAAGGTGTTTGTCCAAAGCTATTTTTTCTTTCCTTTTGTATCTTTGTATAAAAGATCATATTTGAGGATCATTGCTATATCTCTTACTCCAATACTCTTGCCTGGAAAATCCTATAGATGGAGGAGACAGGTAGGCTGCAGTCCATGGGGTTGCTAAGAGTCAGATACGACTGAGCGACTTCACTTTCACTTTTCACTTTCATACATTGGAAAAGGAAATGGCAACCCACTCCAGTGTTCTTGCCTGGAGAATCCCAGGGATGGGGGAGCCTGGTGGGCTGCAGTCTATGGGGTCACACAGAGTCAGACACGACTGAAGTGACTTAGCAGCAGCAGCAGCTATATCTCTTGGAGAAGGAAATGGCTACCCACTCCAGTATTCTTGCCTGGGAAATCCCACTGGACAGAGGAGCCTGGCTGGCTATGGTTCATACGGTCATAAAGAGTCAGACATAACTGAAGTGACTTAGCATGCACTATGTCTCTGTTTCCATGGGTAATTTTTCTCAATTCATTGAATACACTTTTCCAAAAACTTCCAACTAGCTATTCCACTGGATTTTCTACAGATTTAAGGAAAATCTATTAAAAGCTAATTTATTTATTTCAGTTTTATTGAGATATAATTGACAAACAGAACTGGGAAAGTTTAAAATGTACAGCATAATATTTTGACTCATATACACTATGAAATAATTATCACAATAAGTATTGAGTATCTATCATCCCATATAGGTAAAAATTAAAGAAACTAAAAAAAATTCCCTGTGATGAGAACTGTTAGGAGTTACTCTCTTAACAACTTTCATATATAAGATACACTGGTGTTAAACTATAATTGACCTACGTTATGTTAGCAACTGTGACACAACACGGTAATTTGATATTTCTATATATTTCAAGATGGTCACCATGGTGTGTATTATAGTATGTCACCATACAAACATATTATAGTTATATAATTAACTACATAGTGTGGGGACTATGTTCCCCACACTGTATATTTCACGTAAATGGTTCATTCACTTCACAATAAGAAGTTTGTTTCTCTAAATCTCTCTCACCTATTTCTTTCCTTTTCCCACACCCATCCCCTATGGCAACTGTTTTATTCCTCTTTATCTATAACTCCATTTCTGTTTTGTTAAGTTTGTTCATTTGTTTTTGTTTTTTTTTTAGTTTTTTGTAAGTGAAAACATACAATATTTGTCTTTGTCTGGCTTATTTCACATAGAATAATACCTTCTATATTGTTGTAAATGGCAAGTTTCATTTTCTTTTATGTATGAGTAATATTGCATTGTATATATGTATGTATTCACACACACACTCCATCTTTATCCATCCATTTATTGATGGGCACTAAGGTTGTTTCCATATCTTGGCTGTTTAAAATGATACTGCAGTAAGCATATGGGGGATTGCTGTACTGTTTCCCATAGTAGTTAAATCAATTTATATTCTCACCAGAGTGCACAAAAGTTCTCTTTTCTCCACATCATTTCAAATACTTATTTGTTGTCTCTTTTGACAATTGTCTTTCTGCAGGTTTGAGATATTATCTCATTGTAGTTTTGATTTGCATTTCTCTGATGATTAGTGATGACGAACATCTTTTTGTGTCCCTGTTATCATCTGTATGTCTTTGGAAACATTGAAAGCATCTTTGACCTATTCAGATCTTCTTCCCTGTTTAGATCAGGTTGTCTGGTTTATTACTGTTAATTTGTATCAGTTCTTTGTACAATTTGGAAATTAAGCTCCTGCCAGATACATTGTTTGCAAATATCTTCTCACATTTAGTAGATGGCCTTCTAATTTCACTGATAGTTTCCTTTGTAAGGCAAAAGCTTTTTAGTTGAATTAGGTCCCATATGTTTGTTTTTACCTTTTGGTTCCCTTGCTGAAAAGATGTATCTTAAAAAAATAATAATAATAAGAGTAATGTCAAAGAGCTTACTGCCTATATTTTCTAAAAGTTTTATGATTCCAGATCTTATATTTAAACCTTTAATCCGTTTTGAATTTATTATTGTGCATGGTGTGAGGAAATGTTCAGTTTGGTCTTATGCAGCTGTCCAGTTTATTAAAGAAGCTATCTTTAGTCCATTTTATATTCTTGCCAATTTGTAGACTGATTGTTCCTGTAAGTGTGAGTTCATTTCTGGGTTATCTCTTCTGTTCCATTGATCTGTGTGTCTGTTTATGCCAGTACTATATTGTTTGATGACTGTAGCTTTAAGGTACTGTTTGAAATTGGGGAGCAGGATACATCCAGCTTTGTTTTCTTTTCTTAAGATTGTTTCTCTCAGCCAATCACCCTGGAATCTTGTCCCACTCACCACAAGGCTGTTATCATTCCTGGGATACTCTGGATTCTGTATAACTGTGTCAGGAACCAGCCCTACCCACCAATGGGCCAAAACACAAGCTACGGTGCCTCTAGGATTCTGCAACTAGAAAATGTGGGACCTTATTCCACCTACCATTGAGCAAGCACTAGCTTGGGACTCCATGGATCCCAGATTTACCAACCAGCAGTCATGGACATCAGCCAATCTATACCAGTTCTGAGACACCTTGGATCCTGCAGCAACCCAACCCTGGATACAGCCTTACTAACCAGTGGGCTGATACTTAACTTTGGGACACCTCAAACCCAATAGCCAACCATGTCAGGAACTAGTCCCACCTACCAGATCCAGGACTCTAATCCTTTAACCACCCACCCTGAACCTGGACCATTAGCACCTGGCTACCTCCATCCAAGGTCCTCCACACAAGGCAAGACCTGGCAAACACCTGGATGGGGCCAGCCACAGAAGTCAGTCTTCTGCAACAGAAGGATCCACACATCACATAGAGGGGGCACCCATAGAGCATATAGTTCTGGTGACCAAAGGAGAGT
The DNA here is from genome assembly GCA_006410935.1 of Redunca redunca. NCBI lineage: Eukaryota > Metazoa > Chordata > Mammalia > Artiodactyla > Bovidae > Redunca > Redunca redunca. Next base: position 338,203 of record SJYQ01005066.1, read on the forward strand.
GTGTTGCTGGAATATATAGAATAACATCTATGAAGGGCCACCTCTCAAAAGTTGGGATTGTAACAAACCTACATAGAAATAAAAAAATAAAAATAAAAAAACTTGGATTTTCTATTGACCAAATATTTCCTTCATATTAGTGTCTCAGAATGGTCTTAGGACTTCTCTAACAGGATGCCACAAATTGAAAGGACTCTCTCTCTCTCTCTTTTTTTTTTTTTAATTAAAATGGTGATGTCAGACTTCCCTAGTGGTTTAGTAGATAAGAATCTGCCTGCCAATGCAGGGGACATGGGTTCAATCCCTGGTCCAGGAAGATTCCCTTTGCCATGGAGCCGCAACTACTGAGCCCAAGTCCTGCAACTGCTGACGCCCAGGAACCTAGAACCTGTGTTCCCACAATAAGAGAAGCCACAGGGATGAGAAACCTTTGTACTACAACAAAGAGTATCTTCTGCTCACCCCAACTAGAGAAAAAAAGCCTGCATGCAGCCAGGAAGATCCCGTGCAGACAAAAATAGAAACAACTATATTAATTATAAAACAAACAAACAAAAACTGTGGTGTCCTCTCCAGGTCCAGTCTTCTGCACTCCACTATTTTTCAATTGTGAAGTGAAATACCTCCAGAATCCCTTAGTGCTTAGAATGTCATCTAGTATGATAAGATGCTGCTTGTTAAATGCTGGTTTGCATATCTGGGGAGGAAACATGAAATCACTGAATGCAGGAGGTCTCTCTACATTCTTTATAAAGTAGAGTTTATATCCCCTATTTAAACAATACAGGTTAAAATGAACAAAAATTTAAGCACATTTTATCTTCAAAATAAAGTCTTACCTAAATGAATACTTAAAAAGGTAGTTTAAACCATGAAATTTAAGGCACTGATTACTTTTTACTTTATAAAAGATTCAGCCAAGTAGAACTGTGTAACTTAAACTAAAAATAAATATAATTCTATTAAATGATTATGTTAGCAGTTAGCTATGAACATTTATTTTACCTGATGTAAGTATCTGGAGCAAATAGTAAGTGAATGAAATTGATCACTCAAGGCTACTACATTGCTTATTAGTTATTCAGTAGTTTCTTTTACTAAAGCCTCAATAAACCCCAGAAATTGAAGAATATTCCAGACTATTTAGCACTAAATGTTCTCAGATACTATGATTTATTTTCACTGAAAATAAGTGGTGAATAATCAAATGTATCCACATAACAATTGCTCTATGAGTATAAGTAGAAACCCATTTTAGTATACTTTTGGGGATGGGTGCATGTGTAATTCACTGTATTTTCTAGAATAATTTGGGTACCAGTCTGTCCCAGGAAACTTTTATTAGCCAACAACAATAATTTAAAAGCCCAATATTGTAATGACTATAAAAATTTCTGATGAATCAAAATATAATTAGATTTCTTGCATCCTGTTTACCAGGGTGTCTATTGGACATTCTGTGTGTCTTTGCTTCTAACATTATACCAGGGGAACATTACCATGAAACTACTGGAGCAACTGTGCCCACATACTTGGAAGTTCCTTGAAGTTTACATCATGCAAAGGCAATTGTTAGTCAATAACTGACTGCTGCAGGGTCATGAAAACCCCCTCCTTGTTTCTAATCATGGCCAACACTGAGGCACAGTTTATACCCTAGAGCTATTTTAAGAGAGCAGAATGAGGCTTTAAATGAAATCAAACCTTTACTGGGCTTCTTCCCTTTTTTCTCTTGGTTCCTTTATACTCATAAAAATTTTTGCTTGGAACATTTACTTAACAAACCCAATGCATACTAATCTTCATCTCGGGACTTGCTTCTGACATGTATCTTTCATGTGCATTTGTTTTAGGCAGAGGGAACTGGGAATGCAAGAGAAGGGAGAGGATCATAGCATGCCATGGCAACTATTTCTATCTACCCTCTTAATCTGGAACCCCAAAAGATTTCAGCTTTTGGAAGAAGACACTGCTTGCTCTATGGGCTCCTTTTTGAGATTCTGAATAATGTCCACAGTGAGTTGACAAACTATGGGAACATGTTAGGGAAAAGGAAATTATCCAATTTTTTATGGCAAGCTCAAGGATTGATTGTTGGCTTTAAAACAAGAGGAGTAAATAAGCTCATTAGCATTTATAATACAGGGTTTTGGCAGTAGAGACAATGGCAGGCATCATGAGAGCAGTTAACATGTTCAGACTTGTTCATGATCATATGAGACAACACACAGTCATCCCTCTAAAGCACAGTCAGAGCTTATGGATCACCAGAGATAATAAAATTGTTATACCATTGTAAAGGTATCCCCACTTGATTAGGCTACACTCAGGTTACACATAAGACCTAGATATTTCTAAGAGACCCTATATTTCTTTACAATGTTGTTTGTCCTCAGTCATGTCCTACTTTTTGTGACCCCATAGACTGTAGCTTGCCAGGCTCCTCTGTTCATAGAACTTTCCAGGCAAGAATACTGGAGTGGGTTGTTGCCATGCCCTGCTCCAGGGGAACTTTCTGACCCAGGGGTTGAACCCGGGTCTCCTGCATTTCAGGCAGACTCTTTATCATCTGAGTTACCGAGGAAGCACAGTAATGTCAGTAATGCTAAGCATAATACTGGGTGAAGAAATGATATTAAAAATACTGATGTGGGATGGCATTCCTTTCTCCAGGGGATCTTCCCAACCCAGGGTTGAACCCAGGTTTCCTGCATTGAAGGTAGATTCTTTACCATCTGAACCACCAGGGAGTGGCAACATTAATAATACTAATAGCTAATACAACACCCAGTTTCTCAAAATACTTATTTATTGACTAATATAGCAAATTTCCTGGGTATAATATGTCTCATATAGTTTTCCCATTATAGAGATGAGGGAATGAGATTGAGACATGTTTAAAGTTACACAGCTATTATATCATAGAATATATGCTTACTTTATCCTTAATATGTGAGAATTTGACTAGATGACTTTCTAAACACTTTAAAAATCTAAAACCTTATAATTTGGCAAAATGCATAATCCTCTCCCAATTTGAGACACTTCATATTTCTGAAAGGGAAGGTATTCAGGCAGGACATTCATATAGAAAACATTGCAATAGATCAGGTGATCTATTGAGAGATGATAATATGGGTCACAATAAACTGGAAAATTCTGAAAGAGATGGGAACACCAGACCACCTGACCTGCCTCTTGAGAAACCTGGATGCAGGTCAGGAATAAACAGTTAGAACTGGACATGGAACAACAGGCTGGTTCCAAATAGGAAAAGAAGTATATCAAGGCTGTATATTGTCACCCTGCTTATTTAACTTATATGCAGAGTACATCATGAGAAACACTGGGCTGGAAGAAGCACAAGCTGGAATCAAGACTGACAGGAGAAATATCAATAACCTCAGATATGCAGATGACACCACCCTTATGGCAGAAAGTGAAGAAAAAGCCTCTTGATGAAAGAGAAAGAGGAGAGTGAAAAAGTTGGCTTAAAGCTCAACATTCAGAAAACGAAGATCATGGCATTTGGTCCCATCACTTCATGGGAAATAGATGGGGAAACACTGGAAACAGTGTCAGACTTTGTTTTTTGGGGCTCCAAAATCACTGCAGATGGTGCCTGCAGCCATGAAATTAAAAGACACTCTTTGGAAGGAAATTTATGACCAACCTAGATAGTATATTGAAAAGCAGAGACATTACTTTGCTAACAAAGATCCATCTAGTCAAGGCTATGGTTTTTCAAGTAGTCATGTATGGATATGAGAGTTGGACTGTGAAGAAAGCTGAGCACTGGAGAATTGTTGCTTTTGAACTGTGGTGTTGGGGAAGACTCTTGAGAGTCCCTTGGGCTGCAAGGAGATCCAATCAGTCCATTCTAAAGGAGATCAGTTCTGGGTGTTCATTTAAAGGACTGATGCTAAAGCTGAAACTCCAATACTTTGGCCACCTCATACGAAGAGTTGACTCATTGGAAAAGACTCTGATGCTGGGAGGGGTTGGGGGCAGAAGGAAAAGGGGACGACAGAAGATGGATGGCTGGATGGCATCAGGACTCTATGGACATGAGTTTGAGTAAACTCTGGGAGTTGGTGATGGACAGGGAGGCCTGGCATACTGCGATTCATGGGGTCGCAAAGAGTCAGGCATGACTGAGCGACTGAACTGTACTGAACTTAACTGAATATCTAAATTACTGGGCAAGAGTTGCAAAAGGAGAAGAGAATACTTAGAGGATTCAAAGTATATTTTAAAAACCTAAACTGCGCAACAATTCATATATTCTTAAATTATGCAGTTTATTTTTTTTTTAAGTATCAACTTTTATTCTTTCTGCATTAGCCCATGTCATCTTTCTCTACTCTACTAAGAGTTTGGTGGGTCTACTTCAGAGAGAATTTTCTCTTTCTTCTCAATGAAATACTGTAACAAATGGGAAATATTTTTATTAACAAGATCATATTTACTGATTTTAAATGTTATATCTTTCTCACTGAGATTTTTACCCCAATCCTGAAAGAGTTGTCTTATACTTAGTATTCTATTCTACACCATTATTGAACCATTTCCATATTGATACATGTTATTGTGGAAATAATAGCATTGTGTGTGTGTGTGCTCCATCACTCAGTCATGTCTGATTCTTTGTAACCCTATGGGCTGTAGCCCCTCAAGCTCCTCTCTTCAGGGATTTTCCAGGCAAGGATACTGGAGTATGTTACAATTTCCTTCTCCAGAAACTCTTCCCAACCCCAAGAATCAAAGTATCCTGCATTTCATGGATTCTTTACTGCTAAGTTACTGGGGAAGCACGTAAATATTATAAAATAATAATAATATCATTAAAATAATATTTAAGGTCCCCAGTTCCCCCTTTCGTGACAAATGAAGGAATCATCTGAATATATCATAAATAATAGTCTCATTCAACTGTGATGGGATCTTTGGGACAAAAAAGAGGCTTTTATATCTGTTCCTCCTCTCCAGGTGCTGATTCATCTGAAGTGAGATCGAATCAAAATAGTAGTCTACTTTTAATCTTATTTAATTTTTTTTACATTTAAACATGTGAAGATAGTATTGATATGATCTTTCATGATGATTGCATCAAAACAAAGTTATAGAAATTTAGCACTGATATTGAAAATTGTTCATCCTTTCAATTATTAATTGTTAATTGAAAGGTTTCCTTTCTAAATAGTTTAGAGTTTATACACAAAAGTTCTTGTTCCACAGTTGAGAAACAGAAGCAATTCCTTTAAGAGCCACAGGTGCTAAAGACTGGAGTTTGTCTTGTGATAATCTTCTAAAATTAAATTTATTCCTTCTAAGGAAATGTACTGGATTCAGCTTCAAAGGTGACTTGAATTCACTTCCCATAAAAATGGTACTATAAGTTTTTATTTACCCCCTCCAGTGAACCATTATACAATTTCTTATACTTTTGTCTTTCCAATTTTGTTTACTTTGAGTCCATTCCATTGTACATTCTGAGAAGGCAATGGCAACCCACTCCAGTACTCTTGACTGGGAAATCCCATGGACAGAGGAGCCTGGTAAGCTACAGTCCATGGGGTTGCTAAGAGTCGGACATGACTGAGCGACTGCACTTTCACTTTTCACTTTCATGCACTGGGAAAGGAAATGGCAACCCACTGCAGTATTCTTGCCTGGAGAATCCCAGAGACAGGAGCTTTGTGGGCTGCCATCTATGGGGTCGCACAGAGTCGGACATGACTGATGTGACTTAGCAGCAGCAGCAGCATTGTACATTCTCAGTAACATTTTCAGTTTTGCATTGGAGCATGTTTTCTCTATTACTACAGTTCCTTCAGGCTCTAAGAATGTAATTTTTTTTCTCTGAATAGTAGATTTTTTTCACTTTCAGGTTTTCCCTGGATCTTGTGTATTTCTTATTTGATATCAGTCTCGAGTTGGACATGACCAAGCGACATTCACTTTCTTTACTTTTACCATTAGAGTTTGCTATATTTGTCTGTTTCTGCTTTTTATTTCTACTGCTCTTCCTTTGGGTTTGATATTCACAGTTTCTTAATAAATGAGCTTATTGGATAAATCAGTCAGCATTCCGCATAAAATCACATACTAAGCAGTCTTTATGCAGGCTATCTAATAAGCGAAGGTGACTATTCCTTGTCCAGTTTGTTGAGACCAGGGTCAGAGAAGTTTCTATGATATTCCTTTTCTCATGCGAATGATATAGGAATCAGGATGTTTAAAATTCTGTGAGCTTTCCAGTATATTTAGTTTATTGAAAAACTAACCCCAAAAGAATCTATTGACTTAATGTGTCTTGGTTCAGTTCAGTTCACTCAGTTGTGTCTGGCTCCTTGTGACCCCGTGGACTACAGCATGGCAAGCTTCCCTGTCTATCACCAACTCCCATAGCTTGCTCAAACTCAAGTCCACTGAGTCAGTGATGCCATCCAACCATATATCGTCTGCCGTCCCCTTCTCCTCATGCCTTCAATCTTTCCCAGAATCAGAGTCTTTCCTAAAGAGTCAGTTCTTCACATCAGGAAGCCAAAGTATTGGAGTTTCAGCTTCAACATCAGTCCTTCCAATGAACATTCAGGACTTATTTCCTTTAGGATTGACTGGTTTGATCTCCTTGCAGTCCAAAGGACTCTCAAGAGTCTTATCCAACACTACAGTTCAAAAGCATCAATTCTTCGGCGCTCAACTCACTTTACAGTCTAACTCTTATATCTATACATGACTACTGGACAAACCATAGCTTTGACTAGACAGACCTTTGTCGGCAAAATGATTTCTCTACTTTTTAATATGCTGTCTAGATTGGTCATAGCTTTTCTTCCAAGGAACAAGTGTCTTTAGTTTCATGGCTGCCGTCATTATCCACAGTAATTTTGGAGCCCCCCCAAAAATTAAGTCTGTCACTTTTTTCATTTTTTCCTCATCTATTTACCATGAAGTGATGGGACCAGATACTATTATCTTAGTTTTTTGAATGTTGAGTTTTAAGCCTCTTATCCTTATCCATCATAGGGCAGACCAAATGAAATCCACAATCACAGAAAACTAATCAAGCTGATCACATGGACCACAGCCTTGTCTAACTCAGTGAAACTATGAGCCATGCTGTGTAGGGTCACCCAAAATGGATGGGTCATGGTGGAGAGTTCTGGAGAAGGGAATGGCAAACCTCTTCAGTATTCTTGCCTTAAGAACCCCATGAACAGTATAAAAAGGTAAAAAGAGATGTATCTTGGTAGACATCCCTAAAGAGATGAGGTCTAAATCAAATCCTAAAGGATAAATAGAAGTAAAGAAAAGCAACAGGGAAGCCATGGTGGGAAGGATATTTCAGAAAAGAATTAATTGCTATAAATGTTTATTCTTTTATATGGCAAATGCATCTGTCTCCTATATTGAAGTTAAGTGAAAGTCACTCAGTTGTGTCCTATTCTTAGAGAACCCATGGACTGTATAGTCCATGGAATTGTCCAGTCCATAATACTGGAATGGGTAGCCTTTCCCTTCTCCAGGGGATCTTCCCAACCCAGGGATCCAACCCAGGTCTCCTGCATTGCAGGTGGATTCTTTACCAGCTGAGCCACAAGGGAAGCCCAAGAATACTGGAATGGGTATCCTCTCTCTTCTCCAGCAGATCTTCATGACCGAGGAATCAAACAGGGGTCTCTTGCATTGCAGGTGGATTCTTTACCAACTGAGGTGTCAGGCAAGTCCTTAATCTAGATCAGTATATAATCTTAGAGATATCTATGTTAAGCAAACAGTGACTTGGTGTTCTTGAACAATAATCAATATCAAGGCTACCAAGTACAAAGAGCTTTATTTGGGGTTTTAAGAATTGCAATTCAGGAGACACAAATTCAGGTAAAACCAAAAATATGTTCTGGGGAAGAGAAAGAGTTAGAGGCAAAAGTCCAAAGATTACTTAAGAATTATGATAGACCCTAGTACAAGAAAAAAATATTTCTCTTTAAGAGATAGACTGTGCTATGCTCAGTCACTCAGTCCCATCCAATTCTTTGCAACCTCAATGGACTGTAGCCCAACAGGCTTCTTTGGGGGATTTCTCAGGTGAGAATATTGCAGTGGGTTGCCATTTCCTTATCCAAGGAATCTTCTGAACCAGGGATCAAAACCACGTCTCTGGCATTGCAGGCAGATTCTTTACTGCTTAGCCACCAGGGAAGTCCATAGTTACTAAATGCCCATTAGCAAAAATATAGATAAACTAACATGCTAAAATCAATCCCAAGATTTATAGCAGAATAGTCTAAATTTTGTATGTACTATTAATACAATAATTCTTTTTAAAATTTTTGTTTATTCTTTGTAATTGTTCTTTCCCAAGACATAATTCTCTAGGAGAAACAAAAATTTGAGTTGATCATACATCACAAATATTGTCTTTTTATAGATAGCTATAGCTATATTCCCCATGACTTCCCTTGTGGCTCAGACAGTAAAGAGTCTGCCTGCAATGCAGGAGACCTGGGTTCAATCCCTGGGTTGGGAAGATCCTCTGTAAGAGGGAATGGCAATCCACTCCAATTTTCATGCCTGGAAAATCCCATGGACAGAGAAGCCTGGTGGGTAACTGTCCATGGGTTCCCATAGAGTTGGACACAACTGAGTGGCTAACACACACAACTATATTTCCAAATCATTACTTGAGAATAAACACAACATTTCAAATAAGATGGCCTGCTTATATCATCAAAAGTTGAGGAAAAAAAAGAAGTAAGACCAATGAATCACAAATAATAATTAGTAAAAGTTTATTGTGCACACATTAAAAAGAATTTATAAACTGGGAGCACTCAAATCAAGACACACAGAGTGTGGTGAACAGTTTATATATTGTATAGGCTGTGACTGTTCTTCAAATTGGTTTGAATTTTAGAATTTTGTAAAAGGGAATTGGGTAGTACTTACCTTGAATCAGTTTGGGGGAACAGTTTCAGTTCAGTTCAGTTCAGTCGCTCAGTCGTGTCCGACTCTTTGCAACCCCATGAATCACAACATGCCAGACCTCCCTGTCCATCACCATCTCCTGGAGTTCACTCAGACTCAGGTCCATCGAGTCAGTGATGCCATCCAGCCACCTCATCCTGGGTCGTCCCCTTCTCCTCCTGCCCCCAATCTCTCCCAGCATCAGAGTCTTTTCCAATGAGTCAACTGTTCACATCAGGTGTCCAAAGTACTGCAGCTTCAGCTTTAGCATCATTCCTTCCAAAGAAATCCCAGGATTGATTTCCTTCAGAATTGACTGGTTGGATCTCCTCGCAGTCCAATGCACTCTCAAGAGTCTTCTCCAACACCACAGTTCAAAAGCATAAATTCTTTGGCACTCAGCCTTCTTCACAGTCCAACTCTCACATCCATACATGACCACAGGAAAAACCAAAGCCTTGACTAGATGGACCTTAGTCGACAAAGTAATGTCTCTGCTTTTGAATATACTATCTAGGTTGGTCATAACTTTTCTTCCAAGGAGTAAGCGCCTTTTAATTTCATGGCTGCAGTCACCATCTGCAGTGATTTTGGAGCCCCCCAAAATTAAAGTCTGACACTGTTTCTACCGTTTCCCCATCTATTTCCCATGAAGTGATGGGACCGGATGCCATGATCTTTGTTTTCTGAATGTTGAGCTTTAAGCCAACTTTTTTGCTCTCCTCTTTCACTTTCATCAAGAGGCTTTTTAGCTCCTCTTCACTTTCTGCCATAAGGGTGGTGTCATCTGCATGTACTCTGCATAGAAGTTAAATAAGCAGGGTGACAATATACAGCCTTGACGTACTCCTTTTCCTATTTGGAACCAGTCTGTTGTTCCATGTCCAGTTAAGTTTTGCTTTTCATTGTCAGAGGCATAAGCAAGAGAAGTGACCCATATCAGGTTAGCTTCATTTGTCTCGCAAAAGCTTTTTGGCTAAACTGGTTTTGTCTGCTTAGAGAATTTTTAAGTCTTGTCTCCTCTTGTATTTGACTTTAACAGTACTAATTATTTTTAATGTAATGTTGTCTTTCAGCTTTGTTTCATGCTGTCTTAAATAACTAACTAGCCTCTGAATTTCAGCAAGAACTTATTTAAATACCATGAACTTAAAATTCTTCGAGATTTGCTGAACTGAATTATATAAGATGCATTAAGATGTGACTATCCCATAGTTCTAGGAACTTTTTGAAGAGTAATTATGAAGTCTGTATAATGTGACAAATACTGAGTGAGTTTTAATGAAAGAAATATTTACCAAGTGTCTTGTGAGTGGATTGAATTTATAAGGTATTACAAATCTGGTTTTTACAATTTAGCTCAGGTGGTAAAAACTAGTCCTTCAATGTATGAGTCCAGAGTTTGATCCCTGGGTTGGGAAGATCCCCTGGAGAAGGAAATGGCAACCCACTCCAGTATTCCTGCCTGGAGAATTCCACAGACAAACGAGACTTGAAGGCTACAGTCTCTGGGGTCACAAAAAGTTGGATACAATAGAGTGACTAACACACACTAGTGTAAAGCGAGTCACTCAGTTGTGTCTGACTCTTTGGGACCCCATGGACTGTAGCCTGCCAGGCTCCTCTGTCCATGGAATTTTTCAGGCCAGAATATTGGAGTGGGAGCCATTCCCTTCTGCAGGGGATCTTCCCAATCCAGGGATCTAACCCAGGTCTCTCTCATTGCAGGTGTATTCTTACCATCTGAGCCACCAGGGAAGAAGACTTTTGTGAACTAATTAAATTTATAAGGTACTGCGAATCTGGTTTCTATAATTTTAGATGAAAAAAATATGTATATATAAAAAAATGATCAACAGAAAGAGAAATAATCAGAAATAAAAGTAAGCCTGATAAATAAATGTTGTAGGAGATTAAGGAGAAAATGTTCCAATATAGACAGAGCAGTAAACAAGTATTAAGAGGCAGTCCACTATGCTGTGTCAAAATTTTATTATCTGAACAACCACAATGAGCCAACTGAGCTGACCTATTTTACAAAACAAGAGCAAATTAAATATCTCTGTACTTTATCAAATAACCCAGATATTTGGTTACCAAAATATCTGGATACATAGCTGATGATTTGTTTCCTACTCCTACTATAATAAGTAAATAAATTAATATAAATGTCCTCAATATTAAACAAGGTCAGTGTATTTTTGTCACATCTTCAGTTCTCTCAGTTACATAATTTTAGTTCTGATAAAGAAAAAGATGAAGGAAAGAGATGACAGCTCTTTGTGGAGTAGAAGGATTCTCCTATCATCCTAATTATAGAACTGTGTGAAACTGAATTACTTTCTAGGTTCTTCCAGTAAATCTGGCAGGAATATTAAACTTAAATTAGCCTTTTCCTTGGAACTCTCTTATGCCCTTTCTGGAATAGGAAAGAGTAGAAAATCCCAAGTCTCTGATGACAAATACATACAAAAAGGCTATGGCTTTCGATCTAAGAATAGGAGGAAGTCATAAGGTCTCCAGGCACTTGACTGAAGGTTAATTAATAAGTATTTGTGTTCATTTTCACAGCTATATTTTTATTTGCCACCAATTGGCTTAGCAGATGGTAAGGACTAGAAATCTGGTACATCTTGAAAAATAATCAAATCTCATCAAGTCAATTAGTTTTAGAAACTACATTAGAAATTATTTGCTGACTTAAGGAGAAACGGTTTACTAATAATGTTTGTTCTGGGAATAAAATTTGTGCCAAAAACATTTCTTCTCTAGTTAATTCCTGCCTGCTTCTCTACTCACACATGACTCTGCACATACCCCTACACACACACACACACACACACACACACACACACACACACTGCTGCTGCTGCTGCTGCTGCTAAGTCGCTTCAGTCCTGTCCGACCCTGTGACCCCACAGACGGCAGCCCACCAGGCTCCCCCGTCCCTGGGATTCTCCAGGCAAGAACACTGGAGTGGGTTGCCATTTCCTTCTCCAATGCATGAAAGTAAAAAATGAAAGTGAAGTCCCTCAGTCGTGTCCGACTCTTGGTGACCCCATNAAAAATTTAAATGTTAAAAAATTCACTCTCTTCAAAATTATTTGATAACCAATTAAGTAAAAAGATCTTGACAAGAGTTGAATTCTTTAATGCCCCTATTGATAGCAGGTCAGAAATAGGGCCATAGAATTACTAGAATCCTTTCCTAAGGATGCCTATTTACTAATGCACAAAGATACAAGAGTACTAAACACCATGAAAGCAATCCCCAAAATATAAATATATACAATAGAATTAGAAACCAATTCTTCATGTTAAATAATTTTTATTGTTGTTGGTATTAGATAGTATTGATTTATACATTTATTTATAATGTACATACTTTATAAATAGTAGTATTTTTTAAAAATTTCTATACTAGGTGGGATTCTAGGGGGAAAATATAGTGAACAAAAACATACTAAAACCCTGGCTTTATAGGGTTTACTTTGTATTGAGATAACTGATATTAAACATTAAACTCAAAATGTAGTATAATATAAGGTGATGCCCACTTGAAAAAAAATAAAGCAATGATGAGGGATAAGGGATTTTAGGAAAGGGTAGTTGTAACTTTATATGGGTTGGTCAACCTGAGCCAAGATCCAAAGGCTAAGGAGAGAACTATACGGGGAAGAAGAAAGAGTAGTTGAGAGGACTAAAGTAGTCTTTGCTTGAGTTGTAACAGAGATAGTACTGTACAGTGAGCAAATTGAGTGAAAAGAATGAAGAAGACAAGATGATGCAATGGTATATAGGTAATAGCAAGTGAAATTGGAGGAATTTTAAAAGTTTTTAGCATGGTACTCCAAGTCTTTTCTTATGAAAATAGATTGACAGGGATAAAGGCTGAGGCATGAAGAGTACTGGAAGAGTCTAGACTTTAGATATAAATTAGGAAGTTATAAGAAACATGGGTATTAATGACACCTGACAATATTTTATTATAAGGTAATAGTTTTACCTGATCTTCCAGGTAATAGTTTGTTGTTTTTTTTTGTTTGTTTGTTTGTTTTTAAGAGATCACCAACAATAAGACACACAGTTCAATAGCTCTTAGACTCTTGAAAATAAGTTTGAAAACCTCTAGTTGTCTGTGAGGAAACGTAAAGAATATGATCTGTTCCCTGAATTTAATTTTGCAATGATGTGTTTCTGTTATCTTTAAACAAAAACTTGAAAAAGCCTAGTAAGTCAATCCATATCAGGCATGACCATCACCTAGGAGCTTGTTAGAAATCTGGAATCTGGTACAGCATCCAACATTTACTAATTTTCATTAATGTTAAAGATTGAGCAACACTATTTTCTGTGGATTTTCTTGGTGGTTCAGTGATAAAGAACCCTCCTGCCAATATGGAGAGGCAGGTTCAATCACTGGGTCAGGAAGATCCCCTGGAGAAGGAAATGGCAACCAAACTTAAGCATTCTTGCCTGGGAAATCCCATGAACAGAGGAGTATGGCAGACTACAGTCCATTGGGTCGCAGAAGAGTTAGACATGATTTAGTGACTAAACAACAACAGCTCTATCTATAAAATTAAATTTATGAATTAAAAGATAAAGACTGATTATGAGAAGAGAACATAGGCTCCCTGGATCCTTTACATTCATTTCTGTCTTTGATTGTTTCTGATGATTTTTATTTCCTTAACAAGATAGTAACCACCTTGACACAAGTTTATCATAAACATAAAATCAATAGAGATAGGGACTTTGCTTTGCTTATTGCTGTGTCCACAGCACCCAGAATAGTTTCTTAGCCTAAGTAGGTGCCAAGCTTTGAATTAAGTAATATTTTTGCATATACCTCAGGCTTACTGAAAGTTCAAACCAACCAGACACAAGAATACACAGACAAATGTGAAAATGAAATTAATTGAATAGACATTGGCCAACAATATTTATCTTGCTTGCTCCAGAAACACTCACTTTCTCAAGCTCTTTATATGTGGCATTTGCTTAAAATCAGCCAAAGCTAGACATATGGTCAAACTCAAAAATAAGATGCAAGGTCACAGATACCATCTCCTGATTATAGAATCTGAAATACAACTAAATAAATGATGTAGTGAAAGGATGACACAAAAATTTTAGGCTATTAGGTCAATTTGATTTATCAATATTATGTGCTAGATCTTTACTTACTTCATACAGAATTGATTCACAATCATCACAACCTGAAGTATTTTCCACCAACCCTTCCAAACTTTGCTCAAATATCTGCTTCATAATAATTCTTCTGATCACCCAAAATTAATTTTTCTCTATTTTCTATGTCTCCATGTTACTTTCTTTATATCTTTAATTTAGCCTTCCATCTTATACATCATTTTAGTTAGTTCAGGACACTCCTGGCCCTCTATTCCAGCCAACCAATACTGTGAAATCCAACAAGTTGCCAAATATAAAAATTTCTAATTGATAGAGCTTTTCAGAGGGAGATTCTCTAAATTGTTATAGGAAGGAATGGAGGGGGATAAAATATACTTATAATTTTTATCCTTCCTCTTTGATTTTAGAAGGCCTTATGGAAATCCTATTTTCCCATATTTACTTTGGAAGCAGCATCTCAAATCAAGGGTTACAAACCCATGGTGCTCACACAGACTCTGAGCAATTTCTAATTTTGTCACATCTTGATTTCCCAAGATGCTGCTATGTGACACAGTTTATATGCTACCTCCTCCTCCTCTTATCAGTTTCCCTGGTTTCTCAAGCATACTTCTCATTGGGATGAACTAAAATTCATTTTCTTTTAATTAAATGCATTTGAAATGAAGTTCACCAAGCATGAAAATTTCTCCAATCTTCTGTAAACAAAAGCCCAATAATGAAATCTGTAAGAAGAAGTTCTTAACTTTAAACACACAGGTCAAGTGAGTGAGCTTTAAAATTATTTTTAAAAGCACTAAAGTTTGAGGCAAAATTTTATATGCTGTTAAAACATAGGGAAATATTTGTTGAAGTGAGTTTATATGAAAATTCTGACTCATGAAAATAAGCCATCATTAATGGCAATAGATATGCATTGACACTAATTGCAATAGATATGCATAGAGATACCAGACACCTTACCTACCTCCTGAGGAATTTGTATGCAGATCAAGAAGCAACAGTTAGAACCAAACATGGAACAACATACGGGTTCCAAATTGGGAAAGGGATATGTCAAGGCTGTATACTGTCACCCTACTTATTTAACTTATATGAACAGTATATCATGTGAAATGCTGGGCTGAATGAAGCACAGGCTGGAATTAAGCTTGCCAGGAGAAGTATCAATAATTTCAGATATGCAGACGACACTACCCTATGGCAGAAAGTGAAGAGGAACTGAAGAACCTCCTGATGAAAGTGTAAGAGGAGAGTGAAAAAACTGACTTAAAACTCAAGATTCAAATAACTAAAATCATGGCCTCCAGCAGCATCATTTCATGACAAATAGATGCAGAAACAATGGAAACAGCACGTTTATTTTTGGGGGCCCCCCTGGTGGCTCAGAGATTAAAGTGTCTGCAATGCAGGAGACCCGGATTTAATCCTTAGGTCAGGGAGATCCCCTGGAGAAGGAAATGGCAACCCACTCCAATATTCTTGCCTGGAGAATCCCATGGACAGAGGAGCCTGGTGGGCTATGGTCCATGGGGTCACAAAGAGTCAGACACAACTGAGTGACTTAAATTTCAACTTTCAACTTTCAAAATCACTGCAGATGGTGACTGCAGCCATGAAATTAAAAGACACTTCCTCCTTGGAAGAAAAGCTATGACCAACCTAGACACCATATTAAAAAGTATAGACATTACTTTGCCAACAAAGGTCTGTCTAGTCAAAGCTATGGTTTTTCCAGTAATCATATATGGATGTGAGAGTTGGACTTTAAAGAAAGCTGAGCACCAAAGAATTGAGGCTTTTGAACTGTGGTGTTGGAGAAGACTCTTGAGCATCCCTGGACTGCAAGGAGATCAAACCAGCCAATTCTAAAGGAAATCAGTCCTGAATATTCATTGGAAGGACTGATGCTGAACCTGAAGCTCCAATACTTTGGAGTTGAATATATGTAAAGAACTTGGAATATGTCTGCTACATAAATAATAACTCAATAATACTTAGGTATTATTATGCTCCTAAACAAAAAGCCCAGGGGAATTAAAGGTATTTTATTTAACTGAATTTGATATAATATTTTTCCATATGCTTTTTATTAGCTGTCATATATCTTTTTATGATAATGTTTTTTATTATGAGAATTTATAAAAGTTCAAAAAGTGCCTACAAAAAATTATGTAGTCGTTTATGTTTTGTGAAATTTTGCCATGAATAAATATTTTCTAGAACTATAACCACTATTTAACATTAAACATAAAAGCTTTGAAAATATAATAACCTTAAAACTAAAAACTAGGGTTAGTTTTCCAGCATTGTTATTCAATGTGGGACCTGAAAATGTGTTTAAAGATAAAGAAGAGTTGTAGAGCTGTGTTGTTGCATTAATTAGATTTTCAAAGGGTAATGATAACTGTTGCTGCTGCTACTGCTGCTAAGTCACTTCAGTTGTGTCCGACTCTGTGCAACCCCATAGATGGCAGCCCACCAGGCTCCCTCATCCCTAGGATTCTCCAGGCAAGAACACTGGAGTGGGTTGCCATTTCCTTCTCCAAGTGATAACTGTTAATACAGAGTAATCAGTAATTCAAGAAAATAGAGGAGAGCTAACAAATGTGATTACAGTACTAATGGTTGATAGTAACCAAATTTTCATTTACCTTCTGTAATTGTTCTTTCCATTCTCATTTCTTTCCCTTTCCTGGAGATGGCAATCCACTCCAGTATTCTTGCCTGGGACATCCCATGGATGAAGGAGCCTGGTGGGCTACAGTTCATAGGGTCACAAAGAGTCAGACACAACTGAAGTGACACACAACACAGTATGTAGGCAACTCTCCCTTTTCTTTGATCCTCTCTTTTAATATTTTCCCATTTTTTATTTCATTCTCATAATTTTTATCTTATCACTATTCTTCTGTGATTATTTTGCTATCCATTCATACACTGAAAAATAGCAAAAAAAAGTATTAATATTTTTAAATGTTTTTGTATTCACAACTTTGTAATTGAGATACTATTTTGCACGTATGTCTCATTATAAATGATTTCTTATATCTCTATTTGACTTCTCATTTCCAAAAGACCTATGAATTCATGTCATAAAAAACCTCAACAGGTAAATTCTAAGTTCCCATTTAGAATGAAGGTAATTTTAACTTTACTAGTTTTCTCAGCTATCTTGATTACTATTTTTACTCTCACTTCTAGATTAAAGAACTGTTGTGATGTTCATTGCCCTCCCCTCTAAAACCTAGGAGGTAATATTTATAAAGTAAATGGTAATTTCCCATATCTCTACTGTTTTTTGATCCTTTTCCTCAGGGGTCAGTAAAACACATCATCAAATGGATTTTCTGAGGCCTCCAAACCTAATGTCTTTGCTTTTCAAAGAACCCTTTGATGCTGTTTTGGTTTATGAATGTAAAATGGCATTCTTGATCTATGTCACTATTCATGCCTGGTTGGACTGCCATTAACTTTCACCTTTATTGTAAACTTTCATAGAAAGCCACATGGAGGTGATACATCAATTTGAAAATAGTTAATTAGCAGCCTGCTTCTCTGCAGTTATCTCCAAGAAGGTCATACATGTTAACGGACTTATTCACATGGCACTAAAACTAAGTAACATAAAATTTAGTATGATAATTCTATTCCAATATGGACTTTAGTTTTTTGCTTAATTTGTTCAAAATGAAAAATACAAGTGAGGCATCAAATATTCAGTTTATAAACTTAATAGTAAAAAATGCATATTTAAACTTTGTGGGGAATATACCAAAGAACTGCTTTACTCCTCCTGCAACTAAAATAACTTGGAGAAAAATTAGTATTCCTATAGAAATGGTAAAAAAATAAAATAAAATGTATGTTTCTGAAGCTGGATATGGCATACTATTCAACCTATAAACAATGGAATTTTAAACATAAAGATGTGTACTTAGGTGAGAGGGTGATATACTTCATGAAGAATAAGGGAAAACTCTCATGAATTTAGCCTATAATAGTGAAGGAAATTGAGACAACTAGCACAGACAATAACCAATAGTGTTCTATGTTTTCTATGTTATTAAAGCAATGCCAGAATTCCTTCCCCAGTGGCTCAGACAGTAAAGAATCCGCCTGCAGTGTGGAAGAACTGGGTTCAGTCCTTGAGCTGGGAAGATCCATTGAATGGCTACCCACTCCAGTGTTCTGGCCTGAAGAATCCCACAGACAGAGGAGCCTGGAAGGCTACAGTCCATGGGGTCCCAAAGAGTCAACATGATTGAGTGACTTTCACTTTCACTTTTCCTATATTCTCAAGTGCTTAATGAATTCACTGTTTTGTTACATATCAGATAATTGTAATTTAGTGCTCTTAATAATCTCCTTACAAGGTTTTCCAATTTTGGTTAGTCTTTTATTGCATAAATTGGCTCAAAAGGGTGGAGCATAAAATAAATTCATAAGCATACCTTTAGAGGAAATGACAAGATGATTTAATACAAGAACTATTTCTAAAATCACTGTTGGTGCTAAGACTTTATCATTTGAAAAAAAATTATTGGAGTAGTTGATTTATAATGTTGAGTTAGTTTCTGCTGTACAGCAAAGGGAGTTAGTAATTCTTTTTAGTTGCTAAGTTGTGTCTGACTCTTTTGTCACCTCGTGGACTGTAGCCCACCAGGGTCCTCTATCCATGGCATTTCCTAGGCAAGAATATTGAAGTGGGTTGTCATTTCCTTCTCCAGGAGATACTTCCTGACCCAGGGATTGAACCCATGATTCCTACACTGGCAGGCAGATTCTTTATCACAGGGTGTCCTTCATATCTTAGTTGGTAAAGAATCCACCTGCAATGTAGGCAACCCTGGTTCAATTCCTAGGTCTGGAAGATTCTCTGGAGAAGGGATAGGCTACTCATGCCAGTATTCTTGGGCTCCCCTCATAGCTCAGTTGGTAAAGAATCCGCTTGCACTGCAGGAGACCCTGGTCCAATCCCTGGATTGGGAAGATCCCCTGGAGAAGGGAAAGGCTACCCTCTCTAGTATTCTGGCCTGGAGAATTCCATGGACTATACAGTCCATGTGGTCGCTAAGAGTCAGACACGACTGAACAACTTTAACTTTTCTTTACCACTGAGCCACCAGGGAAGCCCATATCAGTTATATACATACATACATACATATANTATATATATCCCCTCTTCTTTAAATTCCTTTTCCATATAGGTCATTACAGAGTACTGAGTAGAGTTCTTTGTGCTATAGAGTAATTTCTATTAGTTGTTTATTTTATGTATAGTAGAATAGGTATGGGGCTTCCCTAGTGGCTCAGTGGTAAAGAATCCACCTGCAGTGCAGGAGACCTGGGCTTGATCCCTGGGTCAAGAAGACCTCCTGGAGCAGGGCATGGCAACCCACAATAGTATTCTTGACTGAAGAATCCCATGGATGGAGGAGACTGGCAGGTTACAGTCCAGTTCAGTTCAGTCACTCAGTCATGTCCGACTCTTTACAAATCCATGAATCGCAGCACGCCAGGCTTCCCAGTCCATCACCAACTCCCGGAGTTCATTCAGAATAGCATCCATCGAGACAGTGATGCCAACCAGCCATTTCATCCTCTGTCATCCCCTTCTCCTCATGCCCCTAATCCCTCCGGCATCAGAGTCTTTTCCAATGAGTCAACTCTTTGCATGAGGTGGCCAAAGTACTGGAGTTTCAGCTT
>SJYQ01005068.1:7181-18549 GCA_006410935.1 Redunca redunca
GAGTGGGTTGCCATTCCCTTCTCCAGGGGATCTTCCTGACCCAAGGATAGGTTTCCTGCTTTGCAGGCAGATTCTTTACTATCTGAGCCACCAGGGAACACATGGCCCAACAAGGGGCACCAAAGCCTGTGACTCTCTGTAGCAACTCGGGTTCATGCTCAGGCTTTAGACTCTTTATAGCCTCAAAGCCTGGGTAGCTCAGCTGGTAGAGCATCAGACTTTTAATCTGAGGGCCCAGGGTTCAAGTCCCTGTCCAGGCACCAAAAAGTAAACAAATAAACAAAATAAAAATGTCTCTTAATAACAACATTTAGACTTTTGGGGGGCTTCCCAGTGGCTCAGACTGTAAAGAATCTGCCTGCAGTGCAGGAGACTGCACTCAGTGACTTACTTCCCAGGCTTGTGTGCTTGTATTTAGCTGCATGATTTAAGAAAAGGATGAGACTCAGGAAGGATAGAAAGGATTTCTTGGCATATATAGTAGGAAAGGTAGACCCAGCATGACCAGGCTGGAATTTTAAGACACAGAATGACCATATGACCATTTTAAGAGCAAAGGCACAGAAGTTAATAAAGAGGAAGAAAAAATGCATCTAGCTTTATTATCTTGGTGAAAAATATCAGGGATCTGAGTGTGTGTCAGAGCTGTGGGATGTCTAAACATGGTAACTGATCTCTGGTTCCCTTGTTTTCTATTTTGTCAAAAAATCTCTGGTGGGTTTCCTCTCTTCCCTCAGTACAACATGCAAGTATATCTGAAGAGACCCATAGACTTGCTTCTCTGTCCAACTCTTTGTGGCCCCACAGACTGCAACCCACCAGGCTCCTCTGTCCATGGGATTTCCCAGGCAGGAATACTAGAGTATGTTGCCATTTCCTCCTCCAGGGGATCTTCCTGACCCCAGGGATTGAACCTGGGTTTCCTATATTGCAGGTGAATTTGTTACCGCTGAGACAGCAGGGAAGCCCTTCTCTGAATGATAGGAAGAAACTGAAGAAGAAAAAAAAAAAAGCTATGGATCTGGAGAGGAGAGAATGCTCGAGGGTGGAGGCTTCAGGATGTGCATGTGTGTGGGGGCTCGGAAGACAAGACCTTCTTCCTAAGCCCCTGTTTGTCCAGGGCGCATTCTAATTTTCTCACAACCCTGCAGTCCCAATTTTCAGGTAAAAGATGAACCATCATTGGTCAAGCCTTCTGTGAGAATCTGAAATCTTAACCCTGCTTCCACGAAGAAATGATCCTGAGTTCCAAACATGAGACTTCTTCAGAGCTTCAGGAAAGGAACCACAAGAGTGTTGAGCCTCCTTCAGTGTAGCCAAGAGACTGAGACCTCTAAGATTTGGAATCTAGAGTCTGAGTGGCATCTCTCCTGCTTGCTTTATCTTGTGGTCAAGAAGAGGTAACCACCATCACAACACCTTCCAATGTGGAGGAACATCAGCCTTTGTAACGGTTATCTTAATGATTTCTAGAGCTGGAAGAGGAAAGTTTTCCGAACTAGACTTTTGGGGAAGCATTGTCATTTGTTTTAGATCTATGACTGGTAGACAGATCGGAGACTACATGTCTCACAAGCAGGATTTAAAAACGTTGCATTTCAAGAAAAGTTGACCAGAAGCATTCACATTTTCCCTGTCTGTTCTTAACAACATCAGTGTGTGCTCTTGTGATTTATGGCCTCACTTGTGATACTGGCACCTGCCATGGATAAGATCATTAAAACTCTTTTTTTTTTCAAGTCTTTATTTATCAAAGCCATGGAAAAATGACATTCCTATTAGCTTGAGTTGGAAAAGTTAGAAAAGCATGGTGTAACTCATTCCAGGTAATATCTTTCTTTTTGTATAACCATTACCCAGACCTCTCTAAAGAAAGGGTTGAGTGTGAATTATTTCAAAATCAAAATAGTCTCTCTAAAATTGGAAATGCATTATGCACCTGAGGTGCTGACAGCAAGGTCCATGCCAAGCATTTGATCCATGAATACCCATTTTCCAAGCTCTCTGGGTCCTTAGATCTGCGTCTCTTCCATTTTTTTTCCTGTGGCCAATTTTCAAATAAGGGATCGGGAAACAGTTTAGAGATCATAAATCACACTGATGGTTGGGAAATAAAAAGGGTTCCTTTGCTTCTTCAGATGTGGTTCTACACATTTTTACACATCTTTAAGCTAAATCAGAAATCCAGATGCAAAATTAGGGTGCTTACATATATCATGTCTCTTTGTGACATTCCATGGAGGAACGCAGGGCTGAGAGAGACCTGACCCAGCTGCAAGCTGGCATAAAAAAAGTTCAGGTCAGCACTGCAGAAAACAAGGGAGAAGAGTTTGGGAAAGTGAGCGTGTGGTTCCACTGCTGTGTATACGTTTCACTGAGTGACTAACTCAACCAAAATATAGCATTCACTGCATATCAAGGAAATATCTATGACTTAGTAAACAGACCTAGTAATAGTTTGAGCATAAGCTTATTAGCATGTAAAATGAGGGCAATTGTACGGTAGTTTGAACATTCTTTGGCATTGCCCTTCTTTGGGATTGAAATGAAAACTGACCTTTTCCAATCCTGTGGCCACAGCTGAGTTTTCCAAATTTGCTGGCCTATTAAGTGCAGCACTTTCACAGCATCATCTTTCAGGATTTGAAATAGCTCAGCTGGAATTCCATCACCTCCACTAACTTTGTTCAGAGTAATGCTTCCCAAGGCCCACTTGACTTCACATGCCATGATGTCAAGCTCGAGGTGAGTGACCACACTATCACAGTTATCCAGGTCATTAAGACCTTTTCTGTATAGTTCTTCTGTGTATTCCTGACACCTCTCCTTATTCTCTTCGACTTAGGTGGAATTTCATCCTTGCATGAAATTTTCCCTTGGTATTTCCAGTTTTCTTGGAGAGATCTCTAGTCTTCCCCATTCTATTATTTTCCTCTATTTCTTTGCATTGTTCATTTAAGTGACAGAACAATAATGGAAACAAATAGTTTCATTTTCATTTTTAAAAAATTCCAAACTTTCTGATAGCAGTACTGAGTCCTTTCTGATTATTTTTACTTGTCTTTATTGTCCTAGTGCTTTTTAAATAATAAAAATATGTTACTTTTCTAATCATAAAAGTACACTTTAAAACACCTACACTGTCTTAGAGACATTTTAGATCTTCCTGCCTTTCAGCTGTTCTTTACACGTTGGTTCTTTACATGACTCTCCCCTTGCACGCTTTTGGATTCTCTGGTGGTGTGTGCTTCTCATTAGATGTTTGTACATTCTGAGTATGAGTCACTTTCCTCCCCAAAGAGACTGCAGGAGGACTGACTGTAGGGACAGTTTACTGACTATAGGTGCCTCTCAAAGTGGTAACACCATAATGATGTTCATTAAGCTTTCTCTTTTAACATTTCTTCTCGCTGCTTCCTGTGGCCCCCTTTCTATTCCTTGACAAGGAGGTAAAAAAAAAATGTACTGAATCTCAAATGCTGATTCTGGCTGAGAACATTTATACCAGGCTTGATATTTTCATATTCTTACTGCACTCAGTGGGCTTCCCAGGTGGCACTAGTGGTAAGAAACCTACCTACCAAAGCAGGAGATGCAAAAGACACAGGTTCAATCCTTGGGTCAGGAAGATTCCCCCTGGAGGACATGGCAACGCACTCCAAGAGTGGGACATGATTGAGTCCCTCCCCTCCATACACATCACACTCAGTATTCAGTAAATGTCTTCTTTCTTAAAGAATAGTGACTGTGGTCATCATTCCACACTCCAGGACCCTGCCCTCACCCCAACCTGAATTTGAGGAGAAAGGTGGAACTTAGTTATATGTGTACGGATGATGAGAGAAAGTGGTTATTTTAACAGCTAAGATGTCCTGTTTCTTTGGGTCTTACCTTTATTTTATTAAGCTTTTTTTTCTCTACTTATACTCATTTGATAATTAACTTTCCACCTTTTTGGAGTAGGAAATGGCACACCACTCCAGTATTCTTGCCTGGGAAATTCCATGGGCAAGAAGAGACAGGCAGGCTACAGCCCGCAAGGTAACAAAGAGTCAGACATGACTGAAGCAACTTAGCATGCACGCACACACATATGTCAGACTATCTTACATAGTTGCATGCTACAACGAAGGAATGAATATAGCATCATATATTTTAGAAACTTCACAGTTTGTTAGTTAAGATCCTAATTTTTGTCTAACATCCTTCTGTTCGGGACTCAACTAGGATTCCACAGTATCTTTGGTCATCAAAGCTCCTTTAGTTTCTCTGGGTTGTGACAGTTCTCCGTCTTTCCTTGCTTTTGACAACCCTGACAGCTTTATGAGGCATTCTGTAGGCTGTCCTTCTGTTGGAATTCGTCTGATGCTTCTCTCAAGATGAAGCTGGTGCGTTGTCGGGAGGACGATTACACAGGCAAGGTGCTAGCTCATCACACCCGATCGCCATGCACACTGCCAACGTGATATATCTGCTGACACTGACTGTGGTCACCTGGCTGAAGTAGGGTGTCAGGTCTGTCCATGCAGAGTGACTCTTCTTTTTATCCCTCTTTTCCATGCTTGGCTCTTCATTGTTTTATTTTTTGATTGGAGGAATATTGCTTTACAATGTTGTGTTGGTTTCTGCCGTACAACAATGCAAAGTAGCCATAATTATTCGTATGTCACCTCCCTCTTGAGCCTCCCTCCCATCTCCCTATCCCACCCAATCTGAGTCATCACTGAGCACCAAGCTGGGCTCCTTGTGTTATACAGCAACTTCTCATCAGCTATCTTGGAGAAGGAAATGGCAACCCACTCCAGTATTCATGCCTGGAAAAGCCTATGGACGTAGGACAGTGGGCTACAGACCATGGGGTTGCAAACAGTCAGGTATGACCTAATGAGTAAAAAACAATATTCCATTCATACTTGACCCTTTAAAAGGTAGTGACTGCATGGCCCACTCTAAGGTGTGAGGATGAGGCAAATTCCAGTGTTTTTTATAAAATGGGATATTTGGCAATAAAAAAGGGGGGGAAAGCCATGCTACTGATAAAAAGAACAATGTAGCTGAATTTCAGAAATATGATGATGCATGGAAGAAGCCAGGCACAGAAGTGTACCTCCTGTAGTATTCATTTATATAAAATTCAAAGATAGACAAAAGTAGTCTATGGCCACTGAAAATTGAACAAATGACAGCCTCTGGGGAAGGGGCCTGATAACAAGAGTTATGAGGCAGTTCTCTGAGGTGATGAAATGTCCCATGTCCCCATTGGGATGTATTCATTTGGAATGCTTCCGTTAACTGTAAACTTAAGGTGTTGATGTCACTTACATAAACCATACTTCAGTTGAAATAATACACTTAAGAAGAATCTTTAGCATTTATTGTCAAAGAAGTCATTAATGGTCTTGGTAAGAGCAGTTCAGTACAAATGTTGAGACAGGACATTTCCTGGATTTTTTTAATCAATACTTTTTATTGGAGTGCAGTTGGTTTACGATGTTGTGTTAATTTCTACTGTACAGCAAAGTGCTTCAGTTATACATATTGCTATTGCTAAGTCACTTCAGTCGTGTCCGACTCTGTGCGACCCTATAGACGGCAGCCCACCAGGCTCCCCGGTCCCTGGGATTCTCCAGGCAAGAACACTGGAGTGGGGTGCCATTTCCTTCTCCAATGCATGAAAGCGAAAGGTGATAGTGAAGTCACCCAGTCATGTCTGACTTAGCGACCCCATGGACTGCAGCCTACCAGGCTCCTCCATCCATGGGATTTTCCAGGCAAGAGTACTGGAGTGGGGTGCCATTGCCTTCTCCGAGTTATACATATACATATATATATATATATTCTTTTCTTATATTCTTTGTCATTACATTGTATCATAGAATATTGAATGTAGTTCCCTGTGCTAGGCAATAGGACCTTGTTGTCTATTCATTCTATATACAAAAGCTTACATCTGATAATTCCAGCCTCCCACTTCATCCCTCCTCCAAGCTTTCCTGGCTCTTAAATTTCCCTAAAAGACCTCCAAGAATAGAATGGAGTGAGTGAAAGAACTTCTCTTGTTAAAGAAAGATCACTAATTAAACTTGAGAAATTAGAAGAGGACAGAGGACTGAAGATTTATGAAGGAAGAATAAATCAAACTGCATGAGCGTGCAGTAAGAGTGCTGATCCTATAAAGGAACTAAAAATAGCTTCCGCAGTATCCAGCTGCGAGAGCAATCCAACTGGAGGGGCAAATGCAAGGAGATGCTAGCGTTCCTGCGACAGGCTTACCGCCAGACCCCAGCCCAGCAATCTCAGTCCACCTTACATCTTTTTATAGTGATCTCTGGAGCTTTGCTAAGCCCCTGAAACTCTCTAGTAAGACATAATCCCCTAATTTTTACGGCTTTGCAAGGACACACACAGGTACTAAGGAGCTGTAATTTTAGAAGCATGTGTAAAAGGACATGTAAAATAATATAGTGTATAGCAGAAAAATCAGTACAGTTCTCATGTGATTGTCTAGTGATCCGGTGGCTGCATTTTACTTTACCTCATGTGATTTGAGAAATCCTCTAGAATATTAAAAAAGAGAACAGAGAAGATCATTAAAAGAGTAGAGGGGAAAAAAACTTCTCTGAGAATAAATCTGGAAAATTATCCATCACGCTGAAGGGAGAGAAATCATAAAAGCCACTCTTTGTTGGAATACAAAATCTATTCTGCGTAAGAAATTAGAACTCTCAGAAAAACTGTTTAACTTCTCCTCGGTAGAAACAGTATCTTAGCGAAGACACAAAAGCGCTGACGGAACAGTCAAAAAGACAAAGAAATAAAACCTTTCCTTTGTATATTTGTCCTTGGGTGGGAAAGGAATCAAGAATTCCTATACAAATGTTTTTTCAGAATCTTTATATAAAATCTAGAACTATAAAAATAATAGCTAAAAACTGGGAGTTTAAGCCTCAGATACTCTTAAATCTTCTTCTTAAAAAAAAAAAAATTGATAGGACTAAGTATTTCATTACTAAAGCAAAATCCAGCCTCTGAAGTCTGAATTAAATGGAGAGGATTGTTAAGATATATGTGTGCATGCTAAGCCGCTTCAGTTGTGTCTGAGACGGTGTGACCCCATGGACTGTAGCCCACCAGGCTCCTCTGTTCATGGGATTCTCCAGGCAAGAATCCTGGAGTGAGTCGCCATGCCCTCCTCCAGGGAATTTTCCTGACTTAGGGATCGAAGGCTCATCTCATTGGCAAGCTGGTTCTTTACCACTAGCGCCACCTGGGAAGGCTGTTATGATATATACATGCTGGCAATTAATATATTTCAGTGAAAAACAGAGAGTGCGGATTTTACATTTAATTATGTCGAGTTTAATTAAATCCTTCCACCACATACGTTTTTTATTTTTGCAATCATTCATTCTATAAACATTTATTGAGGACCAGTACTGTTCTGGGTACTTGGTTTTCAGAGATGAACACACAAAATCTACTGTCAGATAACTCATTGTTTGCATTTTTCTGGATTTTTTTTTTTTTGGTCTTGTTTTTTAGAATAGTATTTATTTCAAGACTGGGAAATGGAAAAGATCTCCTCTTAGAATTCCTTCTAATCACATAATTTTATTAAACGTCTTGTTGCCAGTTCTGGAGATCAACATTGCTAACTCATTTACATTGGTAAGAGCTTGAATAAATATATAGTTATTGTTGGGCTTTGAGAAAGGATATTAGGTTACATACCTAGGGAGCTAAAGGCAATATAAAGAAGCATTTACGTCTGTTTTCCTATGGCATGGGGTTTTGATTCCAAAGAACTCCTGCACTTGTTATTTATTCAAGCTTTTCTCCAGCATCACAATACCAACTGGTTATTCATTCTGTGTATCTTTGCTTTCACTATTAAATGCATAATAAGTCTTTTAAGATGTTTTGAGATAAACCTGATATCTTTAGGTAGCTGAATGGTTACTCAGCAACTGAAGGTTGGTTTTCTCTGTATTTCCATCTCCATGTCTGCAGATAGACACAGAGGGAGAAATCTCCACCCTTTCTTGAAAGGGTGGTGGTGCCTTTTCAGTTCATGAAATTAGGAAATAATCTTTGCTATAGATATTGATTTTAACCTATTGATTATAACTGCAAAATTGACTGTAACTACAAATACCATTTATAATGTACGAAGTACAAGTTCTAAATGAACTATAGGGAAATTGGTGAACAGAATCTTACCATGAGGCTCAAAGGTTTTGTCTTGATTATTTCTGAATCTACCATTTTTATTTATCTAAAGTTGTTTTACCTTGAGTGGGACTGAGCTGGGCAAGCTTAAGACATTATCTGGCACTGTAATTTAAAATTCATTGAAATTCTTTGTTTTCTTAAATTGTTTCCAGAAATAACTTCAGAGGCCATTAGGTAAAATCAACAAGAATATTCAACAAAGGAAAAATTGCCAGTATTAAAAGCCCCAAATTCTTATAGCTGGATTTGATGATGGGGTGGGGTAAGAGGTGAGATTTCATACACACACACACACACACACACACACACACACACACATGCACACTGCATATTTGAAAATATTTCAGTGATTTGTCATTGCTATCAAATAACAGAAAACAGCTGCCTTTAGTAAAGTGACAACTGGACTGCGATTGTAACCCTAGCTTTCCACTTGATACTTGGCTGGGGGGAGGGGAACCTTCCACCACATAAGATACAAAACTACAAGGAGCACCAAGATTAGGAAACCCGTGAAGCTGTGAAATCAAGAGCTCAGCAGTTCATCATCTTGCAGTCTCTCCCTTGGCCCCTTCTCGCATCCTCTTCTCCAGCTAACATTGATCAGTCTCTCCACCAGGTAATCAGCCTATCGCTTAGTAGGTACTCATCTTCAGTTAAGAAAATACATAAGTGATCTTTTAAAATGTCCATTTCTAACATCTCTAGGAAGTTTAACAGTTTTAAGCTTAATATGAAGGCAGCTGGAGTGGAGACGTCATTGGCAGAAGCACACACGCTGAGGCTCCTTCCCTGTGCACAGAGGGTGAGGCTTCTTCCCTGTGAGCACCCTGACTCGGGTGGCTGAGGATGTAGAGCCTGGCCCACCTCTTCTCCCCGACTGCTCCAGCCTGCTGCTCTCTGACCATGCTTCAGCCAGCTTCATACCCTCCTTCTACCTCCTGGTACTAGAAAACACAACACACATCCCAGTATCCCAATGGCCAGACCAGAATTTCCAGGGAGGATTCTGAAGACCAGTCCTCCGAGACACACCATCTCCTGGACACAGCAGGACTGCCCCGCAGTGAACAGAAGAAAGTCCCCCACCACTTATGCTGTCTCCTGGCAACCGGGGTCCTACTTAAGGTTCATTCACTTGCATGGGTCAGAAAACTATCTTAAAGCAGTTGCAGCCAATTAGAGAACTGATTGGGTAACAGATATAAGGATGTACAGAACACCTAAACCTCAGGAAAGACAGGGGTGCATCCAGGCTGCCAAAGCCCAAGACTTAGATGTTTCCAAGACTCTTTTTTCATCACATTTGTTTTCACAGCAGTTGAAGTCTCTCTCATGGCAAACCATTCCGTCCTTGTTGTGGGAATCACAGAAATACAAGGAAAGCCTCTCCTGGGGAAAACCACCACCGTAACTTCTAACACCTCCTACAGGGGTCAACACTGTTGAAACTCCTAACACCATGGATTAACTGTGCTTATTTTTAAATTTTGTTTACATGGAAATCATATAGGATGTCCTCTTTCATGTCCGCTTCTTCCAGTTACTATTATGCTTTAGGGGTTCAAAATGCTTTATACTATTCAGTTCAGTTCAGTTGCTCAGTCGTCTCTGACTCTGTCCATCACCAACTCCAAGAGTTTACCCGAACTCATGTCCATTGAGTCTGTGATGCCATCCAACCAACTCCTCTGTCATCCTCTTCTCCTCCTGCCTTCAATCTTTCCCCACATCAGGATCTTTTCTTCACACCAGGTGGCCAAAGTACTGGAGTTTCAGCTTTAGCATCAGTCCTTCCAGTGAACACCCAGGACTGATCTCCTTTAGGATGGACTGGTTGGATCTCCTTGCAGTCCAAGGAAGTCTCAAGAGTCTTCTCCAACACCACAGTTACTTGTCTAAATATAAAAATATTATCTCCTTTGTTCCATTGTTGATGAAAATTTGGAATTGTTTTCCATTTAGGACAAACAACACTTTGATGAACTTCCCTCGGGGGATGATAACACACAGGAAGATGTTTCATTGGATACACGCCTAGGTGTGAAATTCCAGGTAAAGTGTGTTTGGCTTTATTGGACAGTACCAACTGGCTTTCTAAGGTGGTTTTATCAGTCTACACTCTTCCCAACAGTGAACAAGAATTTCAGTTCCTTCACATCCCTATATACTACTTTTGGTGTTTTCAGGTTTTGTTTTGTTTGTTTGCTAATTCTGGTAGATATGTAGTGTTATCTGATTGAAGCCTGATTTGTGTTAGTGGAAGTGAGAAATAGATTTAAGGGCCTAGATCTGATAGATAGAGTGCCTGATGAACTATGGAATGAGGTTTGTGACATTGTACAGGCGACATGGATCAAGACCATCCCCATGGAAAATAAATGCAAAAAAGCAAAATGGCTGTCTGGGGAAGCCTTACAAATAGCTGTGAAAAGAAGAGAAGCAAAAAGCCAAGGAGAAAAGGAAAGATATAAGCATCTGAATGCAGATTTCCAAAGAATAGCAAGAAGAGATGAGAGCCTTCTTCAGCAATCAATGCAAAGAAATAGAGGAAAAGAACAGAATGGGAAAGACTAGAGATCTTTTGAAGAAAACTAGAGATACCAAGGGAACATTTCATGCAAAAATGGGCTCAATAAAGGACAGCAATGGTATGGACCTAACAGAAGCAGAAGATATTAAGAAGAGATGGCAAGAATACACAGAAGAACTGTACAAAAAAGATTTTCGCAACCTGGATAATCACAATGGTGTGATCACTCATCTAGAGCCAGACATCCTGGAATATGTAGTCAAGTGGGTCTTAGAAAGCATCACTAGGAACAAAGCTAGTGGAGGTGATGGAATTCCAGTAGAGCTATTTCAAATCCTGAAAGATGATGCTGTGAAAGTGCTGCACTCAATAGGCCAGCAAATTTGGAAAACTCAGCAGTGGCCACAGGACTGGAAAAGGTCAGTTTTCATTCCAATCCCAAAGAAAGGCAATGCCAAAGAATGCTCAAACTACCGCACAATTGCACTCATCTCACATGCTAGTAAAGTAATGCTCAAAATTCTCCAAGCCAGGCTTCAACAATACGTGAACTGTAAACTTCCTGATGTTCAAGCTGGTTTTAGAAAAGGCAGAGGAACCAGA
>SJYQ01005068.1:21490-102664 GCA_006410935.1 Redunca redunca
GGAAGAGCCAACCCATTGGAAAAGACCCTGATGCTGGGAAAGATTGAGGGCAGGAGGAGAAAGGGATGACAGAGGATGAGATGGTTGGCATCACCGACTCAATGGACATGAGTTGGAGCAAACTCCGGGAGATGGTGATGGACAGGGAGGCCTGGTGTGCTGCAGTCTGTGGAGTTGCAAAGAGTCAGACATGACTGAGTGACTGAATGGCGACAATCACTGGATGAATTCAGGTGCTTGAAGCTCTATGATGAGGCTCCTGTGTAACACGGCTGGCTTGGTAAAATGTGGTCTTAGCATGAAACAGAAGTTGAAATCTAGGGTGAGAGAAGGGCTGAGCCTACTTTGCTCAGCTGTGGTCAGGACTCACCCTGACTGTGGCGTCCTGTTCAGTCCTCATTCATTCAGGGAAACATCAATGACAAGATAGAATACAGTGTCCTTAGGACAGTGAACGACTCTTAAACCATGTTTGCATGGAATGGTTCACAGGGCCAAAGGGAAGATACCTGTTTCCCATTCATCTCACTTCTTGTTTTTTTTTTTTTTTTTAATCAGGGTACAGCTGCTCTACAATACTGTGTTAGTTTCTGCAGAGATGTGGATGGACCTAGAGACTCCCATACAGAGTGGAGTAAGTTAGAAAGAGAAAAACAAGCATCATGTATTAATGCGTATATATGGAATCTAGAAAAATGATTCAGATGAACCTGCCTGCAGGGCAGGAACAGAAACACAGACAGAGAGAATGGATGCATGGACACGGAGGGGAGCGAGAGGGGGTGAACTGGGACACTGGGATTGGCATATAATCTCACTCCTGACTGTCTTCAGATCAGCTTGCTTGAGGACACCCTCCTCTATCCACGAAGATGAACGTTTGCCACTTGTGGCTGAGCTGAGACTATTCCGACAGGATTCTCATCACATCATCTCTCCTAGTTTCTCCCACAATAGATGATCCTCCTTGACCACCCACATTTCTACATATTTAGAATGTAGCTGTGTGACCTTGATAAGTCACTTAACCTTCTTCTGCCTCTATTTCTTTATTTGTAAAATGGTATAAATAATGGTACCTACAGCACAGGATAGCTACAAGCATTAAATGTTATTATTTATAAAGTGTTTAAAGCTGCGTCTGGCACAGAGTAAACACATGCTGCATATGTGTTTGCTGAAGAAACCGTATTTAACATCAACGAGGAAAAGTCAATGAAGCTTTTCCGTAAACGAATTATTAAGCAGCCATCAAGTGCCCCATAGTCTCCCAGTGTGCCTCATCATTTTCTTCGAGACATAGCAACTGAGAACTGGTTTCATCGAGGTAGTTACTAAATGCAGCAACATGAAGGAAAATTTTCTGAGAAGCATTTTCCTGGCTGAGCTTAAAGGTCTGCCTCTCAAACACTTCTGTTTTGGAGATACGACATTTTATAGCATGAATGGAAAAAACTGCCTGGAAGCTATAGTGTTTTTTTTTTCTTTTTTACATAACACCCACTATTTGTACTTACATTTCATAGTTTACAGAATGTTTGTTTTAAATAGTAATAGGGTTGCAAAAAGCCTGTCTGGTGTGCACCGTGCTTTGGGAATCACAGAACCTGAGAAAATCGGCGGTCTGTTGGTGTTTTTTCTTGGCTTCTGCTTTGCACACTTAGTTGAAGGGCTGTCAAAGTTGGCACAACTTAAATGTCATTTTTTAAATAACTGAGGATCTAGAGGCAGCTGAGGTTGTGTGCGCGCGCATGTGCACGTATGCAAGTGTGTGCTAAAGATGCAAGAGTTTAGCAAATATCTTCATTTGA
This sequence comes from Redunca redunca, assembly GCA_006410935.1. NCBI lineage: Eukaryota > Metazoa > Chordata > Mammalia > Artiodactyla > Bovidae > Redunca > Redunca redunca. Next base: position 23,302 of record SJYQ01005068.1, read on the forward strand.
TTGAATATGAAAATTAACTTAGACTTCACTTAAAATAAGTCGCTTTTCTCACCCTCCTGTAGGACTGTTTCCACTGAGTTCAATCAAGGTGACACTAAAGAGAGGAGACTGCCAGGTAAGAGTGACATCACAAGAGGACCCTCCTGGGTTGGAGCCCCGCCTCTCCTTCATCCTTCCCCAACCCCCGCCTTTTGTCCTTTGCTAGAACCTGAAATCTTATTCCTCTTGGGAGGTCCATTTACGTGGAAGGCACATCTGGCCTAATTAGGCTGACAGGTGCTCCAGGTATGTTGGACAGAGTCCAGACATCACACGCACTGCCATGAACTTGGCAGTTTACCTTTTCATAAGCTCATCTTCAGGCTGCCAGTGAACTCGAGAAATGCATGTTTATTATTTGTTAATACATGTTCACTTTCTGCTTTGCTACCTACACCGTCATCAGAGACCACACTGGAAGGCTAAGGGCAGCTCCCTCATGCCAACTGGCGAACAGTAAGGACCCAGCTACCCAACCCTGTGACAACTGGGCTGAAAAGCATAACAGTAAGTGGTCCACGATGGCTATGCAGAAAATGTTGAGGAAACAATCCCACTTTCAAGACTCATGTTCGCCTCCACAAAAACTTTAGAATTGATGCTTTCGAATTGTAGTGCTGCAGAAGACTCTTGAGAGTCCCTTGGACTGCAAGGAGATCAAACCAGTCAATCCTCAAGGAAATCAGTCCTGAATATTCACTGGAAGGACTGATGCTGAAGCTGAAACTCCAATACTTTGGCCACCTGATGTGAAGAATGAGTTCACTGGAAAAGACCCTGATGCTGGAAAAGATTGAGGGAAGGAGAAGAAGGGGGTGACAGAGGACGAGATGGTTGGATGGCATCACCGACTCAGTGGACATGAGTTTGAACAAACTCCAGGAGATTCACTGTCAGGACATTTATCAGGACAGGGAAGCCTGACATGCTGCAGTCCACGGGGTTGCAAAGAGTCAGACAGTTCACTTCAGTTCAGTCGCTCAGTCGTGTCCGATTCTTTGTGACCCCATGAATCGCAGCATGCCAGGCCTCCCTGTCCATCACCATCTCCTGGAGTTCACTCAGACTCACGTCCATCAAGTCCGTGATGCCATCCAGCCATCTCATCCTGGGTCGTCCCCTTCTCCTCCTGCCCCCAATCCCTCCCAGCATCAGAGTCTTTTCCAGGGAGTCAGACAGGACTTAGTAAATGAACAACAACAACAGACAGTAAAAGTGACTACAGTTCCTGCCACTCCGGTCCCACCCAACAGAGGAGGGGGTCCTCAGATGCCCCACGCCCACCCGTTTCCCATCTGCATTCCTGTTCCTCCAGCAACAGGGCGACCAAAAGCTTGGCACATGCAGATGGATGGATCGGGTTGTAGCGAATCCCCGAGCCTATGTTTCAAACCACCTGCATTAAATGCCTTTGTAGTTGGTTTCATCAATTCACACATAGTCAGTCTTCTTTCAGGAGAGTTCCATGTAGAAAAGCTGAGAATAAGGACTGTTTTTAGCTGCCTCTGCTCAAGCCTGAGACAGACTCATGAAAGCAAGGCAATTCCAAGAAGCCCTTCCAAGGGACGATGGCTGGCATCTCCCCACCACCCTCTCCGGAGAAGAAGTGAAGTGAAATGAAAGTCGCTCAGTCATGTCCAACTCTTTGCAACCCCATGGATTATACAGTACATGGAATTCTCCAGGCCAGAATCCTGGTGTGGGTAGCCTTTCCCTTCTCCAGGGGATCTTCCCAAACCAGGGATCAAACCAAGGTCTCCTGCATTACAGGCGGATTCTTTACCAGCTGAGCCATAAGGGAAGCCCAAGAATACTGGAGTGGGTAGCCTATCCCTTCTCCAGCAGATCTTCCCAACCAAGGAACTGAACTGGGGAAGAAGCATGTTTTATTTAACACACTACTGTTAGCCCTCTTGGTGGTTCAGCTAACAGAATATTTGATTCTCTTGGGGGAAGGGATTTCCTTTTCCCAAGGAGCCACATTGCTGTCCCAACTGGAGACACAGAGAGTCTTTCAAAACTGAAGTTTCCTTTTATTTTCCAGAACATCATCTTCCTTCAGCTGATATTTTCAATCATGATGATTAAATGATCATTTCCTCCCTTATAATTCACCTTGACTCTGACTGGTCCCCGGAAGTACAGGCAGGAGACACCAAGTTCCTAATGCCACACCTCCTCCAGGAATTTATCATTGAAATGTACTTTGTCTTACAACATAGGTCCTATCATCCCACCACAGATTTAAGAAGTGCACCAGCAATTAGCTATCATGCGTGTTTTGATCCATTTCCTAAAACAGATGAACAATAAAATTTGCAGTTGAACAAACAAAAAATCATCTTTCCATTTGATGACAATAAAATATGTGCTTCTTGATCAAACACTATCCAAATAAGTGATTTTTTTTTTTTTTTTACTTTTTCAAACCTGTGTACAAGTCAGGTCAAATGTCTATTTGAGTTTATATAAATACTAACTCATTTCAGTTGCTCAGTCATGTCCGACTCTTTGCAACCCCATGGACTGCAGCACACCAGGCTTCCCTGTCCATCATCAACTCCCAGAGCTTGCTCAAGCTCATGTCCATCGAGTCAGTGATGCCATCCAACCATCTCATCCTCTGTTGTCCCCTTCTCCTCACGCCTTCAATCTTTCCCAGCATCAGGGTTTTTTCCAATGAGTCAGTTCTTCACATCAGGTGGCCAAAGTATTGGAGCTTCAGCTACAGCATCAGTCCTTCCAATGAATATTCAGGACTGATTTCCTTGAAGATTGACTGGTTTGTCTCATGCATCAAACCTGGACTGGCAATCTGTTTCACATATGATAATATACATGTTTCAATGCTATTCTCTCAAATCATCCCACCCTTGCCTTCTCCCACAGAGGCCAAAAGTCTGTTCTTTACATCTGTGTCTCTTTTGCTGTCTCTTATATAGGGTCATTGTTACCATCTTTCTAAATTCCATATATATGTGTTAATATACTGTATTGGTGTTTTTCTTTCTGACTTACTTCACTCTGTATAACAGGCTCCAGTTTCATCCACCTCATTAGAACTGATTCAAACGCATTCTTTTTAATAGTTGAGTAATATTCCATTGTGTATAAAGTAATTAGCCTCCAATTAAAATAAATAAATTAATTTTTAAAAAACAACAACAACCAAAAAAAGACTGACTGGTTTGATCTCCTTACAGTCCCAGGGACTCTGAAGAGTCTTCTCCAACACCACAGTTCAAAAGTATCAATTCTTCTATGCTTATCTTCCTTTATGGTCCAATTCTCACATCCATACATGACTACTGGAATACATAAATACTAATAACAATACAATAAAATTTTATGATCTAATCAGATGCTGTGCCATGAATATTAGTCTTAGTCCAGGCGCTGTGCATTTCTATCCACTGTAAATCATTTAGTGGAGCGGCAGGCTTGTTTATAACAACCCCTCACCCTTGACAACTGTGGTGCTGCCTTCTCCCTCCCTATTAATTAATCCGTGTGGCAGAGGACAACACCATCCATGGGGCCAGAAAAACCTTATGTTCCCTGAGCTTCTGGGTGTCCTTGTAGATGCTTTTTCCTCGCTGACTAAATGAGATAAACCGAGGTTACTTTGTGAGTCCCAGTGAACCTGGAGGGGTAATCCAGCACCTGCCAGAGGCTGGTGAAGATGCTGACCAAGCTGCTAACACCTCCCTGGCCTCTTGGTCCTCCTAGCCCGGGAGCGGACCTAGAGCTTCCAAAACCACAGTACTGGAGGGGGATGTGGGCAAGCAGCACGGCTCTTAGTGTCCTGTGTGTATAAAACAAACCCTGGTTTCCAACATGGGAAACCATCTTCCTATCAAAGCTTACATCAGTATTCTTCCTTCACAACTTTCTTAGGTCAATAGATTGTGTAGCCTTTGTTGTCATTGGTAGCTCAGGTGATAAAGAGACTGCCTGCAATGCAGGAGACCCTGGTATGATCCCTGGGTCAGAAAGATCCTCTGGAGAAGGGGATGGCAACCCACTCCAGTATTCTTGCCGAGAGCATTCCAAGGACAGACCATGGGGTTGCAAAAGAATCAGATGCAACTGAGTGACTAACACTTTCTCACTTTCTTTTCTTTTGTCCTCACTGTACCCTGTGTAAACCGCACACAACAGGAAGAGCTCTGACTAGATGTTTAAATAACCAGGATTTATTATAAAGATCATATCCAGGGCTTCCCTGGGGGCTCAGTGGTAAAGAATCCACCTGCCAAAGAAGGAGACATGGATTTGATCCCTGATCTGGGAAGATTCCACATGCCTCAGAGCTACTAAGCCTGTCTGTGCACCACAACTGTGAGCCTGTGCTCTAGAGCCTGGGAGGTGCAACTACCGAGCCCACGTGCTGCAGCTGTTTAAGCCTGCACGCCCTAGAGCCCGTGCTCTGCAACAAGAGAAGCCAGGCAGTGAGAAGCCCGAGCACCGCAACTAGAGAAAAGCCCACGCAGCCACTGAGACCCAGCACAGCCAAAAATAAACAGATAAATGTTAAAAAGATCACATCCAAATTTCATGAGCTGTGAGATCTGGGGAATATCACTTCAATCTCCTGAGTCATTCTACTGATTTTCTAAAATGAAATCACAGTAACACCCACAATTCAGAGTTGCTGCAAAGGCCCATGAGAACACAAATCTTCGGAGCTTTGCAAGCTCTCAAGTCTAGGACCCAAGGCCAGAGAGCTGGGCGCCTCTGCCTGGTGGGCCGAGGGAAAGCCTGGGGACGCAGGCCCCAAGGTGCTTGCAGCCTTCAGAGGCTGTGGCCGGAAGGCAGAGAAGTGGGTTTTGCAATGTCATTCAGGGAGCTGAATCTAAGAGGCAGGGAGGACTGTAAGAGGCTTTTAAGATGTTTTACTAAAAAGGCAGGGAGGCAGCTGAACTACCGCGGTCCCGATACTAAGGTGTCGTGATGGGCACAGTGAGAAGTGACCTGTTTCAAACAGTGGCAGCTTTAAGAGTCAAGTGCATTTTCACAGTGTAAATGGTGTGAACTTGGGAAGACAGAGCGAGAAACAAGTTTTGGAGGAAAACGCAAACAAAGAGTTACCACCCTTTCACATAGAGGATCCCTGAGCTCAGGGGCCATGTCCTGCACAGTGCTCTGGATCCCAGAACCTGCAGACCTTGTAACCGATATGTGTTGAGCAAACAAAGATCGATAAATTGCTTGAAGACCCTAAAATTACCCCCATTTTGTCAACTGTGTAACAGGGGTGGTCTGATTAAATGCTACTCTCTCCATAATACTTGGCCCTTGCATAGCTGGGATGTGACATATTGCTCTCAAAATGTGTATCAAAAACATACAGTACAGAAAGGAAAAAAAAAGAGAGAGAGAGAAATCTCTCGTCTTCTCTCCTTCTCTCGCCTCTGTCCCCTAAGTTCTTGAGAGAATTATTGTTTAGCTGAGCATTTGTGTCCAACTCTTTGCGACCCTATGGACTGTGGCCCACTAGGCTCCTCTGTTCATGGGATTCTCCAGGCAAGAATACTGGAGTGGGTTACTATTTTCTTTTCAAGATCTTCTGACTCAGGGATCGAATCCATGTCTCCTATGCTAGTAGGTGGATTCTCTAGCTGAGAATCCATAACTGAACTCGAGAAGTTCAGTTGTGGCTGAAAAAAAAAATCCTCTAAGATGAAAACTGCTACTTTCAGTATTTTACATTTGGAGACATTTTCCTTGATTTTTAAAAATATTGCTGTAGGCTCCTGTCCATGCCCCACTCCCAGCTGGTCTTCTAACGAGCTGCACTGCCTGCACCACCTAGCACAGAGTGTCCAGGGCCGGGTGGACATGCATATTCATCTCCACCCCTTGGACCAGTCGGGTGATTTATCTCTTGCATCCTGCATCTCTTTATTGGGTTTATAAGTTATGCAATCATTCATTCTCTGTGTCAATTTCCTGTTCTTGTTTTGCAAATTCAGTGCCATGCATCCACTTCTATTAATTTGGCACCCACATGGAACTGAGATTTACCGTGTGGTCTGACATCTCTAGTTCAATTAAAATAAAACTTCAGACCCACAGCTCTCTCCCTAGTACCCAAACTGTGTGGTTGTTCTTTGTGTCAAGCTGAGTCATTTCCTTAAAGCATGGGCCATAGTTTTCTTCATCAGTAAAGTGGGAATCACAGCTGCAGTGTTTGCTTCTCATAAAGACGTTATAAACCTCCTAAAGTAAAAATAACTATCATTGGCTTTTGTGCTTCAAGAAATTGCTTTCTTATAAAACTCAGGGTTGTCTGAGTGATAAGGATGTCCTACCGACCCACGGGCTTCCCAGATGGCGCTAGTGGTAAAGAACCCACCTGCCCATGCAGGAGACTTGGGTTCAGTCCCTGGTTTGGGAAGGTCCCCTGGAGGAGGAAATGGCAACCCACTCCAGTATTCTTGCCTGGAGAATCCAAGGACAGAGGAGCCTGGAGGAGCCTCTGCTCCATGGGGTCGCAAAGAGTTGGGCAGGACTGATGCGGCAGTACGCACGCACCCTCTCTGAAGAAAATGAAATGTACAACTTGAACCATGGAAAGGGCTATTTTAAAAAATGTTTACAACCGATATCATTAGTCAGGTAAACATGATCTAAGCCTGATGCATATATTTTAAATGTGTAATAGTGCTACCATAACCGCTGATGAAAGATAACTTTGTTCTGGTTTATACAAACAAGTTTATACACCTTGAGTACTTCTTTCAGGTTTTATTATGAAAATATTTTCTCCCTTGAATAAGGGATTAGTTGTCAGAAATCCGATATGTTCGGCTAGAGAAGGAATCTTGGTTTTCTGATGGAGGTGGATTTTCTGCTCAAGATCAGTCATAACTTGTTCTTATCCAAACACACAAGGAAGGGCTAAGGCACATTCTTCCCTAATGTTGCAGGGAAGCCAGTCCAGAATTTAAAGCTGAATTGCCTCATTGTTCTGCTAACATACCGTAATTAACTGCACCTCTCAGTTTAAATTACTAATTGGAGGATTCCTATCAAAGAGTGGAACGACTTCCCCTGTAGAGAATGTTCACTTCCAAAGAGGTTTCTGGGTTTCCCAGATGGCACTAATGGTAAACAGCTTACCTGCCAATGCAGGAGTCACGGGTTCGATCCCTGAGTCAGGAAGATGCCCCGGAGGAGGGCATGGCAACCCACTCCAGTATTCTTGCCTGGGAAATCCCATGGATAGAGGAGTCTGCTGGGCTGCAGTCCATGGGGTCACAAAGAGTCGGACACGACTAAGCGATGAAATAGCAACAAAGTTTATCTGAAGCGGCATCAAAAGGATGTTCATGTGGGAATAGGAGTTACCAGCACAAAGCTCCAGGTGCCTCTTTTGCTTGAAAGGCAGGACCCCGCGCATCACTGTGGGAGCTGAGTGACCACAGCACCCCGAGGCCACAGGACCATGAGCTATGCTCGGAATTATGTGCAGTAAACCTCCCAGAGGTGCATATGTCCTATTTCATTTTGAACTCGTGTCCCCTCAGGGCCAAGTTCACTACCAAAATATCATCACCCTGCATTTCTGTAGCTAAACTTTAACATGGGTAGCATATTGTGTTTCATACTGATGATGTCAGGACCCTGTCCCTCTCGTATTTATTTATAGGTCATTATCAGATCTATCTTTGGAGAAGGAAATGGCGAAACACTCCAGTATTCTTACCTGGAAAATCCCTTGGACAGAGGAACCTGGTGGACTACAGTCTATGGGGTCACAAAGAGTCAGACATGACTGAGCAACTAACACACACACACACACACACACACACACACACACACACACACACACCAGATCTGTCTTATTATCTCAGTTCCTATTTTTTATCAGAGTGGCTCATCTCAGATACATTAATCCTTTTGTTCAGTGAATGTCCTTTATATTTAATGACTGAATGCATCAAGCTCCCTAAAATAGCTACATTGAGCAAAAATACATAATATTTTAGCTAGTATTTGTGCTGACTTGATCTCTTTGTAAAACGTGCAGAGAGAGGGACTTCCCTGGTGGTCCAGTGGTTAAGAATTCACCTTGCAAGGCAGGGGATGTGGGTTTGAACCCTGGTAGGGGAACTAAGATCTCACATGCTGCAGACCAACTAAGCCCACGTGCCACAGCTCAAACCTGACACAAATGAATAAATCATATTTTTTATAAAAGCACAGACAGGAAGTTGCACATATAAAGGGAAATTCAGAGGCTACATGTCACCTTAACAGAAAGAGCACTGTGACTTGCATTTTCCATTGTATCACACACACACACACACACACAGGCTCCAGGGGAGGGGTCGAGTGGCTGGTGGAGACGGCGGTCCCCAGTGGCACTACCTTTCCCTGTGTGGACACAGTGGGCAGGTGTCATGATTGGACTTAACAGCTTGAGTCTGGAACTCTGAAGGGCAAGTCAAAGACGGGGAGGCAGTGAGGTGGAAGAAGAAGAGGGGGAGAAGGGAGGCGGGGCTGCGTGGGGGAACCTGAGCCGCTGCCGGGAGCCTCCCTCAGAGCTGGGGTCTGGGGGTCCAGACCCTCTGCCCCCAGCTTGGCACCTAGGAGCTGCAAGGGAGACACCATGGAGAATGCACACACCATTCTATGGCTCCACCACTCTATCACTCCTTGAGGGGTTTGTCTGCTTTTTTCTTTGAATGACAATGATCAGGGTTTCCTCCAGTGCATGTTCCAGGACACAAAGTTGATACCAAGGAGAGATGGCACGCCACTCTTCACCTGGCTCTCACCCAACATGTACACGGCTCCTGGTGGAACACAGAACATACCTCACCCACAGTATTTATGGCCAGATGCTTTCTGAATTTAAGACATTGCCAGAGTTGGGATACATAAACCGCAAAGGATGCATAAACCGCAAACGTTACAAAAATTGAAACAAAATTACCTGCCAAGGTATGGTACAAACCATGCAGTTTAAATTTCCTAAGAAGGTGGATCAGATGGTAAAGTGTCTGCCTGCAATGCAGGAGACCCAGTTTCGATCCCTGGGTTGGGAAGATCCTCTGGAGAAGGAAATGGCAACCCACTTCAGTACTCTTACCTGGAAAATTCCATGGATGGAGGAGCCTGGTGGGCTACAGTCCATGGGGTTGCAAAGAGTCAGACATAACTGAGTGAGTTCACAAGAAATAAATAGCTTTCAACTGCATTGTTAGAAGACCTTTTTATTCAGAATAAATACATCATAAAATCATGTATATGTATTAAGTGTCTTTTTCATTCCTTTAAAAACATATGGGTTTATCTAAAATGAGAAGATAAATCTGAATTGATACCCAAATCTAGTTTAATTGCCAATTATTACACTGAAAATAAAAATTTGCATTGGGCACTATAAAAAGTAATGCTTGTTAAGTAGCATTTATTCAAAGTAAATACTGTTTTATATACAGATGGGTTGTGACAAAATTCTTTCATCATGATTAAAATCTGCAGAAAACTAAGGAAGAGAAAAGAGCCCTTTGAAAAAGATTCATCTTTTTTTTTTTTTAAATTTTTATTTTAACTTTAGTTTACTTTACATTACTGTATTGGTTTTGCCAAACATTGACATGGATTCACCACGAGTGTACAAGCGATTCATCTTATGGCATCTTATGGCATCCATGTCCTACTGTTATGCCCTTATCTCCTTAATTTTTGTTTTCCTTGTACATGTGAAGAATTATCTTCTTGATGGCAAAGATTTGTGTTCCATGAAATTGATTAGGTGTTTTTAACAAGAAGCCATTTTTTACCCATTCATTATTACCTTCACAACACTGAATGTTACATACAGGATCACTACCCAGTCATTTATACTCTGGTCACTCACAGTATCACCATTCATCATTATATCATCTCAACATCATCAACCACCTCAGCATCACCATCTCAGCCTCATCAACCACTACAGCATCACCATCTTAGCATCACTGACCATCTCAGCACCATCACAGCATCACTAGCTAAGGCAGCAACCCAAACCAACACCCCCCACCAACCATCACAGATTACCATACCATTAGAACATCATTAGATCATCAGAACATCATCATACAATCAAAAATTGTCTTTTAATCAACTCAGGGATGATATCTTAAAATAGATTATAAGAAGAAATATTTATGGAACAATTAAGCACATTTTCTGGGAGTTCAGACTGATACAGATACCTGCTCTACAATTCTCTAAGAGGCTATAACAAAAAGTCTGGTCTGATACATAGATTCAGTTGATACCTTAACAAGAATTAAGAAGAATAGAATATATTAATATAAGAGGGAAATGTCAAGAAAGGAGGTCAGAAATAATTAGAAAATATCACTGAGAAAAGGAAATGAGATCTCAGAGCAGCTGAAATCAGACAAACAATAAATGTTGCTCATTTCCTAGTTTTACCAGCTTGGGTACCCCAACCACACCTGTCTTTACAATCCAGACAGCTTGCTGCTAATCCAGTCTCCAAGACACTGTGTGCATGTGTTTTAAGTCTCCACCCACCTAGAACCACCCGTCTTGAATTACTTCATTACCTGCCAAGGTTTCTCCCCACACTTGATCCAGCTGTTGAAATCTAACAGCTAGAAGGGTGAGTCTGTGGGTGACGCTGCATCACTATGTCCCTGAATCTTGCACAGAGCTCCAAGCCCCACCCAGATGTTCCACGGCTTTGTTCAGAGCCAACAGGTGCGTCTTCCAGGATCTTGTCATTTTAAATATTGCTACTCTTCAGAAATTAGGTCTCCGTTATTCATAAACTATATTTGTCATTAGGAATCTGAGTAAGAAATAAACTAATCTACAGTTAAAGCTATGATACTGATTTTAACTCTACTAGAAGTTTATTTCTTAGAGGTGGAAATGGAAACCCACTCTGGTATTCTTGCCTGGAGAATTTCATGGACAGAGGAGCCTGTTGGGTTACAGTCCATGGGGTCACAAAAAGAGTCAGACACAACTTAGCGACTAAGCACACACACAGGAGTTTATTTAAAGAAGTAAGACACTATCATCAAAATAAGAATGCCTTTAAATGTAAATAAATTGTATTTAAATTGCTGGGAAATAAAAAATTAGTTATGCCATTAGCATATTAAACACATTCTTTGTATCCTTTTCTTTGAAATGTTGACTTCATTAGAAGAAATACTAGATTTGCTTTAAAAAAAAAAAAAGCACAGTTCATTCTAAATCGGATTTCACATGAGCCAGAATGTCTCAGGGAGCAGGGAGGGGAAAGTCCAACAAAAACATCATCCACGTGACTCTCTGGGTTTCCTCCTTTGACGTATTCAGACATTTCCTCACACGCATCTGCTCCATTATCTGGTGTAAAATACAAACCTACAGTCTGTGTATAAACACACCTCCAAAGACTACTGCAGTGATCCCCTTTCCAGGTCAGAAGTTTGGGTGTTCCATGTCTGCGTTTGTGCTCAGCCGAGCTGGGTCCCGACCCCTCATTCAGGCTCTGCCCCAGACCCCAGATCAGCCAGCATGGAAAGTGCCCACCAAGAGCACGGTGCTGCCCCACACCCTCCCCTGTCCACACCACATTGGTTCTAACATTACACAGTTACTCTATGTCCTGTCATCTTCCTTCTATCTGCACAGAAAGGCCCCCTCTCAGAAGGTGTCACCTCTCCTCACTGGGTCCCCAGAGACCAGTGTGGTACCCGACACAGGGTACCATTTGTTCAACTGTCAGTGACTCACGGAAGGGAAGAACGGATTCACAGACGGCTCACGCCCGTCTCCTCATCGAATGTCTTCGCTCATCACAAAACTTCTATGACAACCCACTTCAAATAGCACACCCGAAAAACTGGGACTCCAAACACTTAAAATAAGGTAATGGCGAGAATAAATTCCCCTAGAGTGAAATTAAGGGCCTGTCTCAAATGTTTTTTAGATTACTATAATTGCTTGTGCAGCACGGCTTATAAATCTGAACTGTCTACAGAAACGGAATCTAACTCAGCAAGTGAACAAATTTACTTGGCACCGTCTTAGGATGAAAAACAAAATTATAAGTAAAACGGAGAACCTGTTTGAATTTTGATACTCAAGTGTACTTTCTTATTAGATGGGATACTCAGTGTACTTTCCATATTAGAAAATGTTCTGAATACTTGACACGCCAATACACTTTCTGAGTTGAAAAATAAGATTTATATGTGAAGGCAGAAAATTTGTAAAACATTTCGAACACCTAAAATATTACAAATGAATAACACGAGTGTAAATAGAAAAGAAAACAAAATGAGGCTGCTACTTGAGAAGATAAAGTTGTTGAGCATCCCTGGGTATGATCACCTTGCTACTAAGTAACAGGAATGATACAGGTTAGGATGACTTGAATTGCCTTGGCACTTAAATAAATTCGTGGGGGGTTACATGTGTTTATCTAATAACTAAAACTTCTCTGTTTAAATAGAAAATGGTCACAAACTATTTCTTTTTATCTTGGAAGGCAGAAAAATGGCATGTGAGAGCAGGCTCTGAAAACAGTCCCTGCATAAGTGAATAAACACCCTTATCTTCCCTGCGGTAATGGACGTGCCAGGGGATCTCCTCGTGACACTGGAAATCATTCATCCAGTGTGCTCTTAAACCCACCATTGTTTCCTGATTTTTGATGGTTTTCCCTGAAAGTATTAGCTAATCTATCGGACTGATTCACAATGAGAAAATGAATTCATCACCTCTCCCCATCTCTCTCCAATCAGTTCTCCCTCTTATAAAACTGCCTAAATGTATGTAGTTAATGAGAACAGAAAGGAAAAGCTCAGACTCTGTATTTAAGAATGATTCTCAGCTCTGAGAAACTGTCCTAGGGCAGAGGAGCCTCAAAGGATAACATGACCCCATGTAACGTTGGATCCTGGAGCAGGGCGCTTGGTAGAAACCAAGGAAATCAGAACAAACAGAGAACTTCATTTAAGGACAGTGCATCGGTATTGGTTCATTTACTGTAAGAAACACGTCATCATAATTAACATCTTCTAAGATGTTAAGAATGGGGAAGTGATCCTGGTGCAGGAACTCAAGACTACCTTCTCAACTTCTCTGTGGATTTGTCAAATCTAAAATTAAAATAATTAAGAAATGTTTTCTCCTACTGACTCAATGGGCTTCCCTCATAGCTCAGTCAGTAAAGCATCTGCCTCCAATGCAGGATACCTGGGTTCAATTCCTGGGTCGGGAAGATCCCCTGGAGAAGGAAATGACAATCCACTCCAGTATTCTTGCCTGGAAAATCCCTTGGACAGAGGAGCTTGGCAGGCTACAGTCCATGGGAATGTAAGACTCGCAAGAGTCAGACATTACTTAGCGACTAAACCACCACCATTGACTCAATGATTTTAGCCCAGATGAAATATTTTTAGGATATTCTGCTACAGTCAAAATTAGTCTAGAGTTTTACAAACCCTCATTAATTAAGATCTAGGATGGAACTTCTGACAAATGTCTCCTTCCTTTGATTTTATAAAATAGTATATTTTCTATGCTTATGTTCATGCAAAGAATAAGGCATGGAGATGAAAAGTGCTGGCAAAATTCACCAAAATGTTGTAAAACATTTTGAGCTGCTAAACCTAAAATAATTATGAATGAAATTTAGGAATTACACAGAACAGTTTCTTCCAGGGGACCCTACACTGTGGAAATGGCTCATTTTTAATAATATTCCTTGCATTCAATAGCAGACAATGGGAGGAAATCACTATATTAAAACTAAATGGGCGGGGGGGAGGTCCATGACAGTGAGAAGAACACTACTTCACATGGTCATAAATGGGCCAGGAGTTGCTTTTGGGGACACAATGCCCTAGAAACTGAACAATTACGGGAATCAAAAATGACCAGAGCATTTATGAATCATTTACCAAATGATTCTGCAAAACGATTCATTTCTAAAATCTTTCTCTCAGTTACTAACAAATACCTAACATAGCTATGGATGAAGAGGAAAACAGAATGTGTATATACACGTATGGAATTTTTTAATATTTTAGTCTCACAAAATTCATACAAGTGAGGAGTCTGCATTTTTCTTTTATTCAAGAAATATGCTTTCCATATAATCTAATGGAATTATGTGTGCCTATATCCCTGTGTCTAGTCAAAGCTATGGCTTTTCCAGTAGTCATGTACTGATGTGAGAGCCGGACCATAAAGAAGGCTGAGAGCCAAAGAATTGATGGTTTCAAACTGTGGTTCTGGAGAAAACTTGAGAGACCTTTGGACAGTAAGGAGTTCAAACCAGTCCATCCTAAAGGAAATCAACCCTGAATATTCATTGGAAGGACCGATGCTGAAGCTGAAGCTCCAAAACTTTGGCCACCTGATGCAAAGAGCCGACTCATTGGAAAAGACTCTGTTGCTGGGAAAGATTGAAGGCAAAAGGAGAAGGGGACTACAGAGGATGAGATGGTTGGATGGCATCACCAACTAGATGGACATGACTTTGAGCAAACTCCAGCAGATACTGAAGGACAGGGAAGCCTGCCATGCTGCAGCCGATGGGGTCGCAGAGAGTCTGACATGACTTAACAACAGAACAACAACATACCCCTTTGTGCATGTGTGTGTGCACATGTTTGTGTTTAGGAGCAGGTCACAAGTGCAGATTCACAGATACACCAAGAAAGCTCTGAACCACAAATGCATCAGGGACTGTGAGTGTCCATGCCCTCACGCTGCAGAGTCAGGTTATCATTTTGGGGCTGTCTGGATTTCTCACTCCCTCCTGGAGGAAAAATTGCGTAGACTCTTCCTTGCGCTTAGATTTGTGAAAAGTAGCTCTAAAGTTTCCCTGAGAAAGCAGACAGTATATTTAATTCAACACATTAACACACATTACACATTTTGAAATGGATCTGTGCTAATGGTTGGTTCCCGTCAGCACCCTCCAGGGCAGCTGGCTCCGTGAAAAGGTTTCTGACACACAGGAATCTGTGGAAACCCAGCCTGGAGACACATGAGCCCATGTAGCCCACTCCACCTGACAGCCTGTTAGCAAGTGGAGACACTCAGAGGTCAAGATCAGCTCACCCCACATTGTGATTCCTGGAGCACGGAAGGAGGAGGGGATGGGGGCCAGGGCATCTGTGAGAGGGCACATTAGTGAGGAGTTTCCCATGTGGAGATGAGGAACTGAATGTCCTGAATCCTTTCCACTGGGGCTTCCTCTGGTGTAAAGGGGGGATTTGAACATGAAAGGAACGTGAGTTGTTCATTTCTGCAAGGTGTGCAGGGCCCAGATTCCAGCCCTTGACAACCACCTTGAAACAGGGCTCCAGACAGGAAAATGAAGCCCACTCAGGAGGGGCTGCTCTTCTGAGCACCCTCAGTTTCTTACGAGAGGGTTTGAATGATCTATCCTCATCCCCATATATGCATGCTGAATTACAACACCCCACTCCTGTCTCTAGCATATGCACATCAGCCTAGAGACCAGACCAGACTATTTCTGCAGTGTGGAGCCTGCCCTTGGATGATGGGTCACGTCTGTCGAATCCACACCAAACACGTGACAAATGGAGCTTGGACAGGCCAAGATGTGAAAAAACTATTGGAAAGGACACATGTAGTTCTTGAAAGAAAGGAAAAAAACAACCAGCAAGTTTCCATCCCCAGCAGAGAGAGAGTCCAGCAGAAAGCACTTCATTTCATTAAACCCTCCCAGGCTCCACTGAAATCTGGATCCGGTTTATTCCTAGAGATGGCCCAGGTCGCCCCACAGCAGGAGTGATTATGGTGGTGACTTCCCCCGCTTCTCATATCATGCAGATCGTAAATGACTACTAGGGCAAACAAACCACGATTCTGCTTGTGTTCAGTCCCTGCAGTCATGTCTGATTCTTTGCCACCCCATGGAACCCGACAGGCTCCTTTGTCCACAGGCAAGAATACTGGAGTGGATTGCCATGCCCTCTTCCAGGGATCCTCCTGACCCAGGAATCAAACCCATGTCTCCTTCACTGCAGATGGATTCTTTAACCACTGAACCATTGGGGAAGCCCAAAGTCCCACATCTCTGTTAAGGAAGCACAAGGGTCTGGGCCCTGGGTTCTCCCTGGATCCTGCCAACCCTGCCCACCTTCCCCAGACCCCAGCCCGCATCTTCATGTCCTAATGGGACATAACAAATGAACTGAACTCCGAGGCCATGGGGCTCATGCTTACTCTCGTAATGATTTTAAAATGTGTGGCTGCATCTTGAGAAAGAACAGACCTTGACATAATATCCGTTATCAAGCAGCCGTAATTGACACAGAGACAGGCCGCGCTTTCCACTGGGTTGTAATGAATCTGCTGAGCTGACCCCAGAGCCTGCACTTCTGAGCGCCCTCGACTCTCGCCCCAGTGCTCTGTCATCTGCTGCGGGGGAGATGAATTACGGATGAGGTACTAATGATGCATTTCATCACCTGTTTACCTTCCATGATCAGCGGCCCTCCTTTAATTTACCACAAAGACATTTTTTGAAGCTACTGTCAGTTCAGAGGGCCTCTTGTTTGAAGTGGTTATAAAATAACACATACCTGAGAAAACTTGGCTTCAAGGTTCTGGTACTAGAATTCTACAAGAAGGGAAGGAGAGAGAGAAAAAAAAAAATCTGGGTTTTCTAAACAGGAGAGAAAAGGTTAATGCTGGTGACCTCTTCCATTAGTAGGTTTTACTTCTCTAATGAGCACCAAGAAAGTCAGCCCATCAGAATACGTTCTCATAACTTAGAATCAACACTGAAGCAATGTCCCACAAGCTCCGTGCTGCACTTCACATCAGCATCCATTCCTGAACAGGTGGTGGGTTACAGAAGCACCATCCCAGCAAAGACAGATCATCCCAACATTGAGTGGCTTTGGCAACCACTTATCCTGCTGCATATTTTTTTTTATCTTTAGGTCGTTTTATTTCCACTGAACTTCCTCATCTGAAATGTGGAGAAGAAAATGCCCATCCCATCAGATTGTCGTGCAAATAACAAAACAAAATCAGAAAATGGCTTTATACTCAGTGATACCTAGTAAACACATGGGCTTCCCAGGTGGCTCAGTGGTGAAGAACCCACCTGCCAGTGCAGGAGAGTTGAGTTCGATCCCTGGGTCAGGAAGATCCCCTGGAGAAAGAAATGGCAACCCACTCCAGTATTCTTACCTGGGAAATCCCACTGACCAAGGAGCCTGGCAGGCTACAGTCCATGGGGCCGTAAAACTGTTAGACACGACTGAGTGACTAAACAACACCAAGTAAGCAATTTTTCTTTCTATTCCATTTTAATAGCTATTTATATTCAGTCCTATTTATTTCAAATCAATAGATGTTTCTGCTGCAGGGGATAGAAAACATCAAGGAACTATGGTAACCAAACAACTATAAGGTGGAATAAAACAAGTATTTTCTCTAAGAACTTTCAGTCACTCAGTCATGTCTGACTCTTTGCGACCCCGTGGACTGCAGCACAACAGGTTTCTCTGTCTATCACCAGCTCCCAGAGCCTAATCAAACTCATGTCCATCGAGTCAGTGATGTTATCCAACCGTCTCATCCTCTGTCATCCCCTTCTCCTCCTGCCTTCAGTCTTTCCTAGCATCAGGAGGGTCTTTTCCAATGAGTCAGTCCTTCGCATCAGGTGGCCAAAGTATTGGAGTTTCAGATTCAGCATCAGTCCTTTCAATGAATATTCAGGACTGCTTTCCTTTAGGATTGACTAGTTTTATCTCTTTGCAGTCCAGGGGACTCTCAAGAGTCTTCTCCAACACCACAGTTCAAAAGCATCAACTCGTAGGTGTTCAACTTTCTTTATGGTCCAACTCTCACATCCATACATGGCTACTGGAAAAACCATAGCTTTGACTAGATGGACCTTTGTTGGCAAACTAATGTCTCTGCTTTTTAATACTCTGTCTATCTTGGTCATAGCTTTTCATCAAAGGAGCAAGCATCTTTTAATTTCTTTGCTCCAGTCACCATCTGCAGTGATTTTGGAGCCCAAGAAAACAAAGTCTCTCACAGTTTCCATTGTTTCTCTATTTGCCATGAAGTGATGGGACCAGATGCCATGATCCTCATTTTTTGAATGTTGAGTTTTAAGCCAGCTTTTTCACTCTCCTCTTTCACTTTCATCAAGAAACTCTTTAGTCCCTCTTCACTTTCTGCCATAATGGTGGTGTCATCTGTGTATCTGAGGTTATTGATATTTCTCCAGGCAATCTTTATTCTAGCTTGTGCTTCACCCAGCCTGGCATTTCTCCTGATTTACTCTGCATATAAGTTAAATAAGCAGGGTGACAATATACAGCCTTGATGTACTCCTTTTCCTATTTGGAACCATGTCCATGTCCAGTTCTAACTGTTGCTTCTTGACCTGCATACAGATTTCTCAGGAGGCAGGTAAGGTGATCTGGTATTCCCATCTCTTTAAGAATTTTCTACAGTTTGTTGTGATCTACACAGTCAAAATCTTTGGCGTAATCAATAAAGCAGAAGTAGATGTTTTACTGGAATTCTCTTGCTTTTTCTATGATCCAATGGGTGTTGGCAATTTGATCTCTGGTTCCTCTGCCTTTTCTAAATTCAGCTTGAACATCTGGAAGTTTACAGTTCAGGTACTGTTGAAGCCTGGCTTGGAGAATTTTGATCATTACTTTGCTAGCATGTGAGATGAGTGCAATAGTGCGGTAGTTTGAACATTCTTTGGCATTGCCCTTTGCAACAGGATTGAAAACTGACCTTTTCCAGTCCTGTGGCCACTGCTGAGTTTTCCAAATTTGCTGACATATTGAGTGCAGCACTTTCACAGCATCATCTTTTAGAATTTGAATTAGCTCAGCTAGAATTTCATCACCTCCACTAGCTTTGTTCATGGTGATGCTTCCTAAGGCCCACTTGACTTCACATTCCAGGATGTCTAGCTCTTGGTTAGTGATCACACCATCATGGTTACCTGGTTCATGAAGATCTTTTTTGTATAGTTCTGTGTATTCTTGCCACCTCTTCTTAATATCTTCTACTTCTGTTAGGTCCATACCATTTCTGTCCTTTATTGTGCCCATCTTTGCATGAAACGTTCCCTTGGTATCTCTAATTTTATTGATGAGATCTCTAGTCTTTCCCATAATATTGTTTTCCTCTATTTTTTTGCACTGATCACTTAGGAAGGCTTTCTTATGTCTCCTTGCTATTCTAAGAACTTTATTTCTTGCCCTTTTCAAGTTTAAGCTTGTTTCCTTTTTCCATTCTTCACTCATTTTTACATAAAGATATTCATATTAAACATCACAAAATTCAGTTTAATATGTCCTAATTTTGAATCCTAATGTGATTCACTCCTGACAAAAATCACAGAATTGCAGAGTTTATAATTGCCTCCCACACAGAATCTAAACTCTACCTGGTGGGTGAAGCTGTTTGCAGTTACTGACCACATCGTGTACGTTCGGTTGCTAAGTTATCAGATTGCTAAGTTGGGTCTGACTCTGTAACTCCATGGACTGTAGCCCACCAGGTTCCTCTGTCCATGGGCTTATCCTGGTAAGAACACTGGAGTGGGTTGCCATTTCCTCCTCCAGAACTGTCAGCAGACACTAAAATCACATATGACGGAATTCAACTCAAACCAGCCTCATCTGGTGGGGGATGCATTGGCCCCCTTGCCTAAGAAAGGAGCAGGCTGCCTTGGGCATGCAGGGATTCAGGAATGCCCATGTTCCCCCAGGAAACTCTCTGTTCTTCACCTCCAGGCTCTGTTTTCTATTTGTTTGGCTTCCTTCTCAGACGGGCTTACTCTGTAGGTTGGCAAGGTGGCCCAGTGGCAGTTCTAGGCTTACAAGATCCCTACAGCCAGAAAATTCAGTGAGAAGAAATCATCTTTTTTCAGGAATTTCTAGCCAAAGCCTCAGAAAGGTGGTGCCTGGCCCAGTTGGCTGATGGTCCCTTCCCTGAACCAATTACTGCACCCGGCTTGGTACAGACTCTGATTACACGGCCCCTTCTATGACCACGAGGGAAGGAGGCCAAGCACATCAACCAGCTTATACAGGTTTCCACAAAGATGTGTTTGGTTACAAGGAAGATGATGACGGAGACAGTAATGACTAGTCCATGACATTCTCATCTTGCCAGGTCCTGAAGCTGATCTGGCTCTCACCCTCATTCCTCCTTGGATATAACCTCTCGGCGGGGAGGCACCATGGTCTTCTCTGACCTTCCCTAGGGAGGGCCCTGTACCTCCCAACGCTGTCTTGTAACGTGCATTCTTAGTCTTTGCCCCATTCTCCTTCCTAAATCCCTGGCCAGGGGCTAAGATCCCATGTGTTGCATAGCACAGCCAAAAAAAAAAAAAGAACCTTGAAGAAAATACAGATATGATTTACCAAACCTGATCTACTGTGGCGTAACTACACACTGGAGTGTAACAGGGAGATTTTCTTCAAAACAAAATTAAAAAAAAAAAAACAAAAAAAACACAGGATCTTAATTACTCATTTCTGACCTCCAGTTTCAATTAATGGAAGGCTTCACTCTATAAACAGTCCAGTAAGTGACCAAGTACCCACTTATCAATCCATCTTCACAGTCATTTATCAATCTATTGGTTAAGCCTGTTTATCATTCCTTGTAATCTTAGTCCCCATATAGTGGATCTAATTATATTTTTAAAACATGATCTACTGTGTACACTAGTGAAGTCTCAAATTATTGTTACCCAAATGTGGACTATTTCTACTGCTTAGCAAAGTTAATGGGAGTTTGGGAAGGATTCTAAAGGAGATTTAATTAAATCCTTCCGTTTTGCTTGTCCTTGACATTTCTTGTAAGAGTTGGTTGTGGTAGAATACTGCAGTTAGGGCTGAAATAAAATCTAGAGCCTGTCTGTAGATTTCATTTAGTTATATTACTGCTTCCATGATGAACATGGAAATTAGGTGTTGACTGGAGAATCTGAATCACAAAGAATGACCTCTAAATAAAAGAGCTCTTAAAAACTCTAATTTGATGCTTTGGTTGAAAGATGCTAAAAATAAAATTAAAAGTAGCCTCTTTCAGAGGAAATATTAAAGTATCATCATCGAGCCAGCAAAAGTACTCTTTAAAAGAGCATGCCAACTACACAGCTTTTAAACTTATGTTTTAAATATTTGGTTCTTCTAGAGGTAAACAGTTAATGTAACCTTTTACAAATGATTCTCGGTGTTAAATGGCCTTGAAGTTCCTTCTTTATGTATTTATGAATGTTGCTGCATAGAGGTCTAACCTTCCTGATCATTTTCAACTTAGACTTAACAGGGAAATAAATAAGGTTAGTGGCCTGAAGATGAAGCTAAGGCACTTTAACTTAGCTTTTTGAAAAAACGTATTCATTTCTGTCTCACTTTGACATGGTCACATGCTAAAATATATTTTCCATAAGTTATGTAGAGCACAAGCATTAATTTTCTGTTCGTTTTTGTATGTCTGTCTTCCATATCCATAGATAGGGCTACTGGTCACTAAAGGAAGAAAATAATTTTTCTACTTCCGAAACTTGTGCCCAACATTGTGACAGAGAATTACACTCTTCAACCTTCTGGTAGTCATAAAAATCCATTACTTGACAGTGGAGAAGCTGATTTTCATTTATTTGTAGTTGTTCATACTATATATCTAACTAACTTCTTCAGAGCCATGTCCAGGCCTGAGTATGAATTTCTACTGTATCAGCTACAGTGTGGATTACCTGGAAAGCAATGGAAATTAAGCTTTACCAAACAGAACTGCAGGCTGGTTCATGGTAACCATTCAGAAGAAGTTAGATGAGATGCAAAGAGTAAATTTTTCCTCTTAATTGATTATTTCCTGCAGTTCATCACTTTCCTCTCTCACAAAGAAATCTACCCTCAGTGCCAACCCTGTACCTAACCAAACATCTCTGTCTCAATATGTCAGTGATATTTTCCCCATTAACAAATTCCATTAGATTTTTTAAATTAACTTTTCTACAGAATAAATAAACGTTGTGACAGTAAATGCTATAATGCATTGCTATAATGTCAATAAATAGTTTAACATGAATTATACTTTAAACCCAGGGAAGAAAGCTTATTCTTGATGACTTTCTTTCAACACAACACTTACCCCGTTTTCAGACAATTTTAGCATCTCAAAGGATTTGCCCTCTTACTTTTTTTCTACTAGGTTATTGGTTCATTCCTACAACTGTATAGAAAGATAAATTGTAAAAGCAAGAGGAGGTTAGTTATAAGATGTGAGTCCTGCCCATTTCACCTCTGTGCCCTAAAATATTAATTTCTTTGGATTTCAGATTTCTTATGCCTCATCTAAGTAGGCTGGACTAGATGTCCGATTGACTGCTTTTTCAGAACCACAATTCTTTACACTATCTTTTCTTCCTCTATAACAGCTATACTTCTACATACGCTTTTGTGCTTAGTGGATTGTAGTTATTAATAATAATAAAATATTAATAAAACATATCTACTTTTTATTCATCAATAATAGATGTCCGTCTACCTAACTAATCAGGATTTCCTATGAGGATGAAATGACTCTTCCTGGTGCCTGGTGATCTAGTGGTTAGGATTCGGCACTCTGACCATCACTGTCCAGGTTCAATTCTTGGTCAGGGAAGACTTTCTCAGGGACTTCCCAGGTGGTGCTAGTGGTAAAGAACGTGCCTGCCAATGCAGAAGACTAGAAGAGACATAGTTTCAGCCTCTAGGTTGGGAAGATCCCCAGAGGAGGGAATGGCAACCCACTCCAGTATTCTTGCCAGGAGAATCCCATGGACAGAGGAACCTGGCAGGTTATAGTCCATGAGGTCTCAAAGAGTTGGACACAACTGAAACAACTAAGCATGCACACCTGAGGGTGAAATAATCATTGTTATCATCCTTAACTGAGGCAATTTTAGTCAAAAGTAGGAAGTCTTGATATTTTTAGTCTGAACCACATTACCCTAGAGCATTTAGAAACTGACTTACAGCTGTGTGTTTTGTTATAACCATTTCAACAGGAACTATTTCACCAGATGCTCTCTCAGACTCTTTCCAACAGTGGTGTTCAATCACTCACAATCAACATGATCAACACCATTAAGTGCCATCCTGCCACGTGGACTTGAACAAGGAGAGAATGGCTATGCCATCCATTGTGGCAAAGATCATGTACAGATTGTTAAGTCTTTCCACCTTTCCATGGATTTACTGCAGTGAATGTCAAAGACAAAGACAAATGCCTGAGATTCATCAGACAGTAGAACTGGTTACAATATCCCAGGAACCAGACACATCTGTGGAACATCTTTAGCAGCATACATACTTGTATGCACTGTGGGATCTGATCTCTTGCAACTATTTGGGCAAACAATGCATATCCAGCTTTTAAAAAAATCTAATAATACAAGAGAACATGCTGTCAGGACCAATTAATTAAAACAGTGGTTGCTATGTTAAGAAGTCAGAACTCAAGACATGGAAGCAATTTAAATTTCCATCAACAGAGGGATGGATAAAGATGTGGCACATAGAATATTATTCATCCATTAAAAAGAATGATATAAGGCCATTTGCAGGCAACATGGATGGACCTAGAGAGTACCATACTAAGTGAAGCAACTCAGAGAAGGAGAAATATTGTATGACATCCCTTATACGTGGGATCCAAAAACAAATGATGCAAATGAACTTACAAAACAGAAAGAGACTCACAGACTTAGAGAACAAAATTATGGCTGCCAAAGAGGAAGAATGGGGGGGAAGGGATAGGTAGGGGGTTTGTGGTAGACATGTACACACTGCTATATTTAAAATGGATTACCAACAAGGACCCCCTGTACAGCGCAGGGAAGTCTACTCAATGTTGTGTGGCAGCCTGGATGGGAAGGGAGTTTAGGGGAGAATGGATACATGCATATGTATGGCTGAATCCCTTTGCTGTCCACCTGAAACTATCACAACACATGTTAATCAACTATACCCCAATACAAAATAAAAAGTTGATTAAACCAAAAAAAAGAAGTAAGGGCTCGCTGCGAGGTTGAGTGACCAGGGAACTCTCTGTAGACAAAGCAGAACCAGATCACCAAGGAGTAAACTGGTCCACAACGCAGACAGAATTGAACCACAGCATCCAGACAAAAAACACACCATCTTGATGGAACGAGCATATTCAGAAAGATTCAGAAAGTGACAGCCTTGTAACTCAAAGTACAAGCAAAAGTCCACTGAACACAGAAAAGTGTTTGCACAGATGATCAGCTAGAAAAAACGATTCTTTCCCTTTTGCATTGATTAGGAAGGAGCAGAAAGAAGGAGCTGATAAGCACACAAAGGAAAGAGTTTGTGAGTCTGATGATTTTTATCAGCATTAAGCAGTTTCCTGAGCAAGGCCTAGAAGAAGCGTGGAAGGAAATTTATATGAAAATACTGGTCTTTTTCCCAGATGTTTCCCATGTCTAGACAGTTAGTGAACAGAGATGAATATCTGTAGTCTTACTTCATGGACCAAAAATCTCCTCCTTTTAAAATGTCTGCCTGGACATCCAGAGTGGGTGTGCCCCAGGAGTGACTTTTCAAAGTATGACTCAAACAATAGGAAGCTGAAGTGAATTAATCTATTTTTTGTGCTTTGTTTTTATAAGGACAGCTGATAGTTCCCTTGGTATCAAGACTTCTCAAAAAGGGGGGAAAAATAAGAAAATGAAAAAGAAAAATAGTTGACCTGATTCTATTGCCTCCTGTCAAGTGCTGTTTTTAAAATTCAACTTTAAATTTTCCTGTGGCATGACGACAGTGCTGTTTCCATTCCCAGGCTCTCCTGTGTGGCTTAATTGAATTTCAGGGTGGAAAGAGACTTCGAACACTCCCTCGTCCGATCTTCAAATGTAGACAGGCGGATGGAGGCCCCGGAGTGTTTTCACTAGGTGAGCAGCTCCCTTCCATGGCCAAGGAATGCTCTGGAGATATTTGAAAATGTTGTATGGTCATATCTTGGTCAAGACAGAGGGGTAGACCTGGTCACTAGGGGTGAAAAGCCAACTTTTCAATATGGGACAGGAATACAGCAGGAATTCACCTAGGAATTCATCAGATATATTGTAGCTAAAAAAATTTTTAAAGAAAAAAATTACTTCTGTTGATGGGCAGGACTGAATTAGTTTATGGGAAATATAAGCCCAAGGCTAGAACCCATCACTCTTGCATCCTTGGCAACCTAGCAGAGAACTCTGGTTCGGATCGCACCAAAAGTCTCATTCCTGAGCTTCAACAAGTTCTGTTCTTATGGATTTCCCTTGGGGAGGTTTCACATATCCAGTGCCGTGCACTCCAAGGTGTTCTCATCTTAAATACCTTTCCTTCACGTAAAGTGCCTGCAACTCTACGCTTAAAAACACCCATGTTTCATTTAGGCATGTTAATTAGCTTTAGCGCTTGAAAAAGTGCTTCCCAATGGCTAAGATACTAAAGAGAGCATGACTCTGAGCTTCAGACATCAAGTGGAAATGCTTGGATAAATCTGGGTCAGTTCAGTTGCTCAGTCATGTCCAGCTCTTCGTGACTCCATTGACTGCAGCACGCCAGTCTTCCCTGTCCATCACCAACTCCCGGACCTTGCTCAAACTCATGTCCATCGAGTCGACGATGCCACCTGGGTCAGGTGATTATCAGTTGAAAGCCAGTCAACGATGGACCATTTATGTGGTATGAGCTGCATTTTAAAACAATCTTAAATGTGGTGTTTTCATAGAAACGGTGGACAGGAACAAACAGACACAGAGAAAATAAACATTAACAGTTGTAACCTCAAAAATACTGCCTTATGGGACTGCAGCTGTATAGGACTCTGTATGGTAGATTGGGGTATTTACTCTCCAAGTTCCCTTCCGAACTGAAGAGCCCGTGAATCTATGACCTTGGATGAAAACAAACTTTCTCAGTTTCAGCATCAAGAACACCCTTCTGGATAATATTTTGTTCAGCAGCCATTTCTGGCATTTACCTACTAGACAGCGGTAATTCTTGAGGCAACACCACTCAGCAGGGACAAACAAAACTATCTCCAGAAATTACCAAATGTCCTCTGGGGGACAAACCACCCACCAGTTGAGACTAGAGAAGGAATTTTTTTAAGGTACTTTTAAAATGCTAACCTTTAGCCCCTCCTTACACCTCTCCCCAGTTATAATTCCTTAAATATCTGAAGAGCATCTCCCTGATTTGAGGCCAAAATCTGCTTGGTTTACATGATCTCTGATAAAACTCCAATAGCATTAAGAATTAAGCTTTTCTTTTTTTCATTTACATTCTGAATATTTAATAATAGTGTATAAAGTTTCTTTTGATGTTGGCTGTTTTTATTAACTTTTTTACAAGTGGCCCTTTAAAGAACAAAAATTAGATAATCTCTCATATTTTAGCAGTTATGGTATGGATTACTCTTAAGTTTTCACTTTGAATGACTGACTCGTAGACTATGAATTGTATTTTGTTTATATGTGTTTGTTTAGCTGTTTTAAGTTGGCAGCGAAGTCATCAAAAGGATGTAGCTACTGTGACCTCCGTGTCCAGCAACAATGGACGATCACCGAGAAAGAATACAGTGACATTTTGCAGTTTTTTTCAGTGGCCCAGTCACACCATCCCTCATGATCACAATGTAAAAGCCAAGAGAGGGAGCTGGTGCTGTTCTTTGACAAATAATAAGAAGTTAACTCCGCCTGCAGTCACTAGGACTGGCTTCAGATAGGGATGTTAAAGCATCTTGCTTCCCACCATTTATACAGAGAGAAAGAGGAAGAACAAAACTGACCGTGGACAGTACCTGGGGCTACAGGAAACCTCCCCTTGAGCACCACTTCTTCTAGGATTACTTTAAGAAGACAAGCGAATGGACACAAGGAAGTTCCTGGGTGACACTGACTAAAACTACACATTAAAAAGCACATGGCCTTATTCCCAGACTTCTATTAATACTTCATGATAATATGACTTGTTTTTCAGTCAATCCCATAAGAATTAAGAAATTCTACAACACAAATGTTGAACAGAAATACAACCACTGTCCTGTATCTTAATTTCTATAACATTAAATTTTTGTGAGAGCACAGAAGGAAATGTATATGAAACCAGGGAGGTAATATCACTCTAGAAATCCTTTAAACAAACACGTGTTGTATTGTGTGTTCGTGTTTGCTCCCCAGCAAGTACCTGGCATTAGGCTGTTAGTAACTCCTGGAGGGCGAGTTCAGCTGTTTGTTGTTACGGATGTTTCTTTTCCAAAAGCCCAGGCATTCTGGTTGTGTTGTAGTTGGCCTCAGACTTCTTTTTACCTTTGCCAAGACAATTCCCTGGACTTCTGCTCTGATCTGGGTCCTGTTTCCTTGGTCCTGTGACTTTCTCTCTCTAGGATTACTTCTCAGTGGAGCGGAAGACATTTTCCAGAGTTCCCTGAGAAACTGTACTTGGCAGGTCATTTTTTCAAGAACTCGCATGTCTGAAAATGTCTTTATTATCCTTGTTCTTGATTTATAGTTGGCTAGGTACGAAATTCTAAATTCCCTCAGCGTTTTAAGGTTTTGTTCCATTGTCTTCTCACCGGAGGTGCTGCCGTTTGAGGAATCCAAGGCCAGCCTGGTAGTTCATTCTTTGTACCCGATGTTTTCCACCCTTGGATACTCCTAGGCTCTGTAGACCATCTGGCTCTGAGCTCACTGCTGAGTGCTCCCACCTTTTCACTAACCATGCTTCATGGGTGAACCAACAAATAACTTCTGATTCCCATTTGTAGAAGGTGTAATACAACATAATGAAAATTATATGTAAATATTTTGCACTTTGTGAAACTTGGCTCTATGAAGAGACTGTCATTTTTTTTCCCATTGAAGAAAAGTGTTACTAGAATTTATGACCTTCTCTCCATCAGCTGAAGGAACTTCTGTTGTTCAGTCACTCAGCTTTACCCAACTCTTTGCATCCCCGTGGACTATAGCCCATCAGGCTCCTCTATCCATGGGATTTTCCAGACAAGAATACTGGAGTGGGTTGCCACCTCTTTCTCCAGGGCATCTTCTTAGACCAGGGATGAAAACCATGTCTCCTGCGTTGGCAGGTGGATTCTTTACCACCGAGCCACTAGAGAAGCCCAAAGGAACGTCTCGGGAGCTTCTAATCCCAAATCCAATAATTTTCTTGCCCGATGGAAGCTCTCCAGCTTGAATTCATCACTCTAGTCTTCGAGTTCTCTCCATTCTGTTTCCCAGGGTTTCTGAAGTCTCCTTTTTTATTAGTCTTGTGGGACGGTCTCTCCTTGACCGTGGCTCCTAAACATGGACATTCCTTTGGATTTGTTGCTGATACCTCTCCTATATGTGCCCTATTCTTATTGTAAGAGGCCTCATTTAACTTAGGGTATTAAATGTCACCATTATTATGACTGTTACTTTCAAAATACACATCTGGTCATAACCTACTTTACATGTGGTCCTGCGTTTCCACCAATTCCATCCTGGAGTGGTGTGCCCAAGGAAAAGGCTAAATGGAGGCCTCACCATAGGTGTTGACAACCTTTTTCTGTAAAGGGTTATGGAGAGTAAGCACTGTAGGCTTTGCCGGATACACAGTATCAGTTGCAAATACTCACTTCCGCAACTGTGGTGTGGACACAATCACAGATAGCATCTAATGAATGAGGAGGTCAGGGTTCCAATCAAACTTTTTCTACAAAACAGGCAGGAAGCTTTATTTCACCCTGGGCCAATGCCTAGAGCTGTGTCTTGAATTTTACAGTCAGTAGATTAGTAGTTTGACCTTAAAGAATCATTAATGACCTCAGTATTACAAAACTACTGCATTAGAAATTATTTATTTTTAGAATTTCTTTCTTTCTTTGGCCGCTCTGGTCTTAGCTGTGGCATGTAGAATCTTTGATCTTTGTTGTGGTATGTGGGATCCAGTTCCCCAACCAGGGATCGAACCCCAGCCCCGTGCATTGGGATTGCAAAATCCCAGCTACTGGACCACCAGGGAAGTCCCTAGACATTACTTCCTTTGACTAGGATTCTCCTTCTCTCACCCGCTACCTTATGGGCCTACTAAACTCCTGTTCATTTTTGAGGCCCAGCTCAGACGTCACCTCTTGGATGAAGCCTTCCTTCACGCATGCACGCACAACTGTGTGTTAATAACCTTGGTACCTGCATTGTACTTGTACTTGGTACCTATCCCTACTCAGAATCAGCCACACCTTCCTTTTTCCCATAAAGAACACATTAGAGTCAATTAAAACACTCCTCCTATGACTTCCCAGGTGGCACTATTGGTAAAGAAGCTACTTACAAGTCAGGAGAGGCAAGACACCTGGGTTCAATCCCTGGGTTGGGAAGATCCCCTGCAGGAGGAAATGACAACCGACACCAGTATTCTTGCCTGGGAAATCTCATGGACAGAAGAGCTGGGTAGCTACAGTCCATGGGGTCACAGAAGAGTCGGACACAACTGAGCACACAAAACACTCCAAGGGCTCAATTATATCTCTCTTCACCCCTTGATGTTAAGCTTACCCATTGAAGCTTCAAAGCCTACTGATATTCCCTGCTATGTAATTTATGCTGAATCATTGCATGCTAAACACTTATGCATGTGCGATGTCATGACCTACATGTTTCTTACCTCACCTTCCTGCTAAAAATATAATTATACTTGTTGTAAACCAAACTCATCCTTTCTTCCCAAATCTATTTCTCCTCTTGCTAGTGACATCCCCAGTCTTAATTATCCAGGGCTTAAAATTAAATCTATCTTGGGACTTCCCTGGTAGTCCAGTGGCTAAGACATCACTTCTAGTGCAGGAGGCCTGGGTTCAATCCTTAGTTGAGGAACTCGATCCCACATGCTGCAATTAAGACCCAGCATAACAAAATAAATAGATAAAAATTTTAAAATTTGAATCTGCACTGTGGTTCAGAGGATAGAACTGGTGTCATACAGAGGGGGAGCCAAGGCTCAGGGTAGGACTTTGGGTACATTATGACAGTCTCTCTCTGTCTCTGGAGATGAAGCTTCTCACCTGTGACACAGCCAGGTGCAGCCCAGGGTTACCATGGACCTTCTACAAACCCTGAGTTTTGAATGCAAGCTGACCTTCTACAAATGATTCCTATTATTTCTTGTTAGGTTCATTCTAACATTTCTAGTGGTGATGGTGGTTGTTCAGTCACTAAGTCATGTCCGACTCTGTGACCCCATGGACTGCAGCACACCAGGCTTCTCTGTCCTTCACCATCTCCTAGAGCTTACTCAAACTCATACCCATTGAGTTGGTGATACCATCCAACCATCTCATCCTCTTCTGCCCTCTTCTCCTGACTTCAATCTTCCCCAGCATCAGGGTCTTTTCTAATGAGTCAGTTCTTTGCATCAGGTGGCCAAAGCACTGGAGCTTCAGCTTCAGCAGCAGTCCTTCCAATGAATATTCAGGGTTGATTTCCTTTAGGATTGACTGGTTTGATCTCCTTGCAGTCAAGGGACTCTCAAGAGTCTTCTCCAGCATCACAGTTGGAAACCATCAATTCTTGGGCACTGAGCCTTCTTTATGGTCCAACTCTTACATCTGTACACAACTATTGGAAAAATCATAGCTTTGACTATACAGACCTTTGTTGCAAAGTGATGTCTCTGTTTTTTAATATGCTGTCTAGGTTTGTCATAACATTTCTGGTAGCATAACCTTTAGCAAATCTTTTAGTAAAATTCCTTTTCCCTTTAACCTTTATTGGTTTAGGATTACACTGCCTGATATCCTGATCCTAACACAAGGTATCCTCGAACATTCGGTGAGAGCCAGGGCCTTGTGTATATTATACTAAGCTGTATAGCTAAAAATTAGTTTATAATTAAATGATAATACTTAGTTGGATGTGGCTCTCTTGAGGGGCTTCCCAAGTGGCTCTGTGGTAAAGAATCCACCTGCAATGCAGACACACGGGTTCAATCCCCAACTCAGGAAGATCCCCTGAAGAAGGAAAGGGCAACCCACTCCAGTATTCTTACCTGGGAAACTCCATGGACAGAGGAGCCTGGTGGGCTACAGTCCATGGGGTCGCAAAGAGTCACACACGACTGAGCAACTGAGCACAAACACAGATGACTCTTTTTTAAAAACCATGTGTTCTGTCTATAGAGGGAAAATATTTGTCTTTATACTTTCAGATGTTTTGGGAAACCCCCATATACTTGAGCCTACAGTACCTTAAATGCATCTAAACATTTTGTGTAGCCTTTGGCTTTTAGTAACTCAATGAACGATGTTATTCAATCAAGCATTTTTTAAGAAGCAAGAATTTTTTCTTTCCATTTATAATCAGAAGTATACAGATGGTGGTTCCTTTAGTGTCTGTGTTCTTTTACTCTTCCTGCATAACACACATTCCTATTCGTATTCCAATCTATGCTCCTAAAATTCATTTGGTTCCTAAATACCTATTTTCCTGTGTCAGGTCTTTAAATCTGTACTGGAATACTTTAATTTTCAGTTTAATTTAGCTTTTTTTATAAACTTGTGTTATTTTAAAAATAGATTATAAATTCTATGTATGAAATAAAATTATTTTATCAATGTACATATTCTCACACAACCTGGTATAATTCTGCCCATTTTTTTCTCATCACTGTATAAGTATAATAAACTTACAAGAAACAAAGCTGAACAAGCCTGTACGAGCCCTGTTCCATAAAGTAATTGAACAAGTGCTTTTTGATTTCAAATTATTAAAATGCTAGTTTGAGAATAATGTTGATTCTTTTCTTTGAGGAAAAGTCAATGAATGAAATATACATGTAATTAATCTCTCTGACTGTCTACACCCTAAGTATATACATTTGTTTAAAGCATACAACATTATGTTAGGCCTTACAGAATTCCATCTATCTCTGCAAATATCTGTATAGTCATTGATGTTGTAGGATGAATACTGTGTCTTACAACCCACCTTCTTTGAAGAGATATCATCTCTGATTGAAACATTATTATGGCTATTATTTCTTTTTGCA
Source organism: Redunca redunca (assembly GCA_006410935.1). Taxonomy (NCBI): domain Eukaryota; kingdom Metazoa; phylum Chordata; class Mammalia; order Artiodactyla; family Bovidae; genus Redunca; species Redunca redunca. Next base: position 55,437 of record SJYQ01005068.1, read on the forward strand.
CCTCTTTAAGAACTAAGCCACTAAGACTATGTATAAGAATTTCAAAGAGAAATACAAAAACAAATAGTAAGTTTCACAGGAAACTTATCAGACTTAACATGGTAATAAATGAGGTTAGAAAAATAGGAAAATCTCAAACATAGCAACCAGAAAAACAATGAAAACAGTGCCTCAATCTTTGTCCACCAGCTCCACCATATGGCACCGTGAGAATTTACAGTTTATCTTCAAGGGGAAAGAATTTTCCCAAATATTTAAAAATACTTATTTGTGGTGAATTCAGTATCTCATAACAACAACAACAAAAACTATTGAAAGTAGTAAGAAGCAACTTTTATCAATAACAAATGTGTGTCCTTTTACTTTGTTCTAAGTTTGAGAATTTATAAGAATATAGTATTATCATCCCCCAGGAAAATAGAGCTAACTAACTTTGCATCTTAAACCTAAACTTTTGCCGTCTGCTTTGCAATATTATTTTACCATTTACAGTGTTGGATTGAAAGTTTATGGTTGGTTTTATTTTATCCAATATCTATTTCAGACACTAGATTTGTAGCTCCATGAAAATCACATCATTTCATAAAATATAAGAAGACAGAAAAACATATGGTCATCCCTTTATAAATCTAAGAAGGCTTTAAAATTAAATGAACTATTTCTTCAATTTAACTTTCTGATCTCCTCTCATACTGCTCTGCGTCCTTAAGTTGGAGCATACAAGTATACGTTAAAAAAATAAATTCCACAAAAGTCTGCTGTGAGAATCAGAGCTGAGCAGCTTAAGTAAAAGGAGAAGATTTGGGAGGGCTTTTGAATGCCCATCATGGGGAGGAGTCAGATAACAAAGGTGGGGCAAGAGAAGGGTGTGGGCACCACAGGGCAGCTCTTAGTTCTAGTGTCTTCTGGGTGACTCAGGTCTGATCTACAAACACTGTCCTTGGACTTGCCTGCCTCAGGTGCCTGCCCTGAGCTAACCAGCTGACCCAGGGACGACTCAGTCACATCTATTCACAGTCATTGAAGAAGGTGGTTCCTAGGCAACCATCAGGTGTAGACAACAACCTGTGTGGTCCCATAACCAACACCACCAAGATGGTTCTAAAGGCAGTTGGACCACTGAAAGGAGGAGATGGCTTCCAACCCCACTTTATTCAGATGATCGACTAAACCAGTCAAATACAAATAGTGTTGCTAACTAGATAATTCAATATTTCCAGCCCAATATATTTAAGTCCAAATTGTATTTGTAGAGTTCAGACCACAAATTGTATGCATTTGGAGAATTACAAGCTTCCCTCTCTCTATGTGAATTTGGGCAGATTACAGGAACACCAGCTACGTGAAGCAGTTTGGATCATAAAGCATATGCTCCTCTCCTGTTAGGTATTAAAGGAGGTCATGGGAATTATGACAACACTCTGGACTGCATGGATTTTCACACTACTACTGCCACCGGTGAGCTTGCAGGTGACGGTGGCTCTCTGACCTTGACTCTTAAGGTCGTGTCTGCAGGCAGGGACCCATGTGCTAAAGTGGGACACATCCACATGGGGGCACTTCTCAAATATCTTTCATTTACTGAGGACAGCTTTTCAATAACAAAACAATTCCCCTGCCATTTCTGGGGCACTTATCAGGCCCATATCCTCTTTACATGCATTAGCATATTTTAGTGCACATACAACAATCTTATAAGTATTATTTTTTATTATTATTTATTATTCTCTTGGGCTTCCCTTGTGGCTCAACTGGTAAAGAATCCACCTTCAACGCAGGAGACCCTGATTCGATCCCTGGATTGGGAAGATCCCTGGAGAAGGGAAAGGCTGCCCACTCCAGGATTCTGGCCTGGAGAATTCCATGAACTATATAGTTCATGAAGTCGCAAAGAGCTGGACATGACTGAGTGACTTTCACTTTCACTATTATCCTCTTAAACAACGAGAAGGGCTTTTCCGGTGGCGCAGAAGGTAAAGAATCTGCCAGCAATACAGGGGACTAGAATTAGATCCCTGGGTCAGGAAGATCCCCTGGAGAAGGGAATAGCAACTCACTCCAGTATTCTTGCCTGGAGAATCCCACGGACAGAGGAGCCTGGCGGGCTACAGTCCATGGGGTCACAAAGAGTCAGAAATGACTCAGCAACTAACACTTAACTAAACATCAAGAAACCAAAAATTGCAATCCCAAGATCCCACATCTAGGAATGATTTAAATTCAATCTACTTTGGAGCCTGCCCAAAGACAAATTTCCCTACTAAAGCATGTTTAAGGCCTATGCACTCAGTTGTATTTAACTTTTTGCAATGCTGTGGACTGTAGTCCGCCAGGCTCCTCTGTCCATGGAATTCTCCAGGCAAGAATACTGGAGTGGGTTGCCATGTCCTTCTCCAGAGGATCTTCCTGACCCAGGGGTCGAACCCAGTTCTCCTGTATTGACAGGAGGATTCTTTACCAGCTAAGCCACTGGGGGAGCCCCTGAGAGACAAAGTATCCTTTTCACAATCTTACTAAAAAGTATAGACAGTGTATAGATTCAGTTGCAATATAATTCATATTGAAGGAGAAGATTTGTGCCTTGTTCTGTGTCAAACTCTGGGCCTGGAAAGTAGAGTATTTCTTATACTCCAGGATCCTAATGAGCTGACGGCAGCAACCACAGAATCTCACCTGACAAGTCGCACAGAAACCACTTCTAGTTATTGTCTGATAAATAACAGTAATCCTGCATTGAACACCTACCATAAATCAGTTGGTTTTCCTACATTATCTTATTTAATCTTCCCAATACTGTCAGTTTGGTATTATCCTCCCTTTACAGGGGAAGACGTGGTGTCCTAAACTAGGTCCTGGTAAAGCTGGTTTTCAAATCCATTTTAGGGGGAAGGTTTTTTCATTTTGTTTCAGTTTTGAGGCTTATATTTCTTCCATTACAACACACAACACCTCGGGAACATCACTCTACTTTCATGTGCTTAGTCTCATTTCCCTAGATGTGCAGTGAGCTGAAGCTCACACCCATAGTCCAGTGAAACGCCTTTTCTCTGGAAGGGCTTTTATCAGTGGATGTCGTGGGCACCAAGGCTGACTCATCTAAACTATATTTGGTAGATCCTTTAAGTTGCTCACATCACAACACAGAGAGGCTATATGCTCTGCAAATGAGCGGCTTTCCAACTGAAGAATTTTGTAATCCATCAATAATAATCACTGCAGAATCACATAACAACTTTTCTGACTTTTCCATCAGAAATGTCCCTCCATCAACATTCTGTGCCACCAATCCAGGAACAGATATAATATTCCCAGAATACACTTTAAGGATGAACTGCAAAATCAGAGAGTTGGTTGAGAACTGTGGGGTGGCGGGGGGCGGGGGGGTGGTGGTGGTGAGGTGGTGGGTGTGGGCATGTCATTTTTTTTTTTTCCCCAGTGTTTTGGGGTTTTTTTTAGAAATCTTTGAGTATGCTTCTTTGAAAAGACGTCTGGGTTGTCCATGCTAAGACATCAGTATTTCTAACTTGAACCAAAGTTGACTATTGACCCACATGCTGTCTCCAGGAGACCCAGGCACTGAATCACCACCAGTTATCTGCTTTCAGCATCTTTCCTCCTGCCCACATCAGCTCAACACTTCCCAGATATTCCTACATTCATACAACTTTTCATTTTCTCTGACGTCATCATTTGGTCACCAACTTTTCAATCTTTACAGTTCATCTAAGTGTTCTTCTTTAGGAGAAGCACTTCATTATAGAAGGACTTTCATTTTTTCCTGCTTAAAATTTAACTCTTGCTTTACTTTGCATTTTTATTTGACAAACTCTTTTATTTTTAAAACATCAGTCTTTGAAATGACTCTGATAGTGTCCTGCTCTCTCCCATCCTAATGTGTGTATTCCAGAGGCGGAAACTGTCTAAAGACAGCAATAGCTGTCCAGTAGCAGCAGCCACTGTACAGACACAGCGTCCATGCAGTAAATGCCATACTTGTCCCAGACGTGAGTGCTTCTCTGGTCTGGAAAGAGTCATCTGGCACTAATTTTGAAGTCCTCCAACAGTACAGATGTGTATTCCCTTCAAGGTTCCCTAGCCCGTTATAAAAATGTTCAACTCAGTGATTCTCCAGGCAGGTCCTCAACTCAGCACAGCCTTAGTTCTACGAGGGAGGTTATCTTATCTAAGAATTACACTTAAGTTAGGCTAAGATGATCTTTCTTAAACAAGCTCTGTTAGCTAATACTTCATACATTATGGCACTCAGGCGCTAACTCACCAATTCCCTATGATGCATTCTGAAGTATTTTTCTCATGGGTTTTTTTCTATTTAAGGAGAATTTGAGCATTCTTTCCTTATGAATCCTATAGACAATAGTTGCTTAATATTTTGAAATAATGTGTTCCCATAAAGGGACATAAAATGTTAAGAATAGAAAACTGAAGAATATTTATGTGTACACACACACACACACACACACAAGGAATATGGAAAGAATGCTGCTGCTGCTGTTAAGTCGCGTCAGTCGTGTCCGACTCTGTGCGACCCCATAGACGGCAGCCCACCAGGCTCCCCCGCCCCTGGGATTCTCCAGGCAACAACACTGGAGTGGGCTGCCATTTCCTTCTCCAGTGCATGAAAGTGAAAAGTGAAAGTGAAGTCGTTCAGTTGTGTCTGACCCTCAGCGACCCCATGGACTGCAGCCTACCAGGCTCCTCCGTCCATGGGATTTTCCAGGCAAGAGTACTGGAGTGGGGTGCCATTGCCTTCTCCAGATGGAAAGAATAGATAAGAGTAAAACTCAAAAGCTATAGATTTCAAGTAGGTGACAACTGAAAATTGTAGATACCATATAAAGTAAGTTTTGTTGGAAATTTTCCTCCCACATTTGTAAATACTTCTTATAATGTTATTTAAGGAAAACTTGAGGTGCAGAAAGCATGTTACACTGCATTTCAAATTTTAAAATTTAGTTGCTGAAATAGTAGAGCCTTAGGGGTAACAGACAGCAGGGGGAATTGGTGCCATTCTCAGGACAGTAATACAGTTTCTAGCAGAATTCACCTAAGCCCGTGGAGATGGGGAGGGAGACCTCCAGTCTGCACTCTTATTTTAATCACCTCCCCACTCCCACTGCACCCCGCTCCCAGGCTCCTGGCCACAGGATGCTCTCAGGACAGCACAGCAAAGGCTCAGAAATCTGTTTTCCAAGAATAGACTTAGGCACAAAATTCTGGGAACAAATCACCACCACCAGACTTAGTTTATTGTTTCATTTTCAGGATATATGATCTTTTTTAGAATTTCAGCCTACATCACAGTTGACATGCGTTCGGGCAAAATTCACAAGACAATCGTTAGTCTGCCGCAAAAGGTTTTGTTCAGACCCTCCTAAATTCTCCCAACCAACCTCTTCAAAACCAGGCTGGGTCATTCTCATCTTACACAGCAGCTGAATCTGCAGCATCTTTATACCTGCCTCCCTCCAACCCCAAACTCCTCAAGCCTCCTCCCTTTTAAAAATCAAATTTCCCCTTTCACCCAGTTTTATTCTCCTTAGGGGGCACACTGAGACACACGCCTGAATCGTTAGTAGTCTGTTCAGCACACCTCCAAACTCTGTTCAATCCACTAAGGCTTGATGAGGTGATTCAGAGAAAGTGCATAAACAGTGCCACAACCAGACACGAAGGGTTGGTATCACCTGGATGTATCAGATGTGAAGGGTTGGTATCACCTGGACCTATTACCTTTCTGAGATTACACAGATTTATTTTCCTCCCCGTTTGATTTCTTTGTTCTGTCTGTAATGTTACAGTGATACCAAACCTACACTCCAGATGAAGTTTGATTTTCATGAATTTCACCAAAGCTAAATACATCTAATATCCTCCCCTAATTCTTATATATTGGAATTAATTTGAAAAATGGGAAATGATTAAAATGAGTGAGTGTTGCATGCTCGGTCATGTCTGACTCTTTGCAACCCCATGGACTGTAGCCTACCAGGCTCCTCTGTCCATGACATTCTCCAGGCAAGAACAGTGGAGTGGGTTGCCATTTCCTTCTCCGGGGGATCTTCCTAACCCAGGGATCAAACCCAGGTCTCCTGCATTGCAGGCAGATTCTTTACCACTGAGCCACCTGGGGAAGAGTTAAAATCAATACACTAATATCCAGAGATAACAATTAAATTCTTCATAACACTTTCACTATTTTCTCTATATATTTATTTATACCCAAATTAGCATATGGGCACTTGATGATGTGCTTGTTAACTAATAAGTTAATAATTTTTACAACTAATGAAATGGACAACTGTGCATGATAAAACGTTAAAAACAAAATGACCAAAAATGTTATTCTTAAGAGTTGCATAATAATTTTTGGATGTACTATGAATTCTTTGTCCATTCCTTTGAAAACCATTCTATGATTACAAATTGTTAAACTATTATATTGCCATTTTTGCACTTGGATCCAGATCAGATCTCTGATCATGACCTTGGATTCTGAAATGTGGAACTGTGGGCTTAAAATTAAAAACATTTAAAGGCTTTTGAAACACCAAAGCCAGTGTTTTTCCTCCAATGTGTTTCTCTAGAGAGGTTTTATCAGACTTACCAGTCACAGTAACTCTACACCTCCTGAAACAAATTGGTCATATCTTAATTTTTATTAGTGCATTAATGTAGGTATTTGTTTGTTTACCAAACCTTATTATATATTATAACAATTAATACTTTATCTGGGATTTATAAAGCAAATTGTTTTCTTGCTGTAACAGTTTCAGTCTTTTGACTTCAGTGTGTTAAATATATTTTATTGATATTTTCCTCTGTGACTTCAATTTTTTTCAAAATATTGATACTTTAGTGTTTTACTTTGTGTTTTGGTATATGATGTGAGACGAGAACAAAAATTGAGTTTTTCCGTTCCCAGTACCATTCATCAAACCATCCATTCTCCTCTGGAGTGTTTGTGTATTTTCCTGGTCACATACAGACAGGAGAGAGGGGCTTCCTTTCCACCTGCTGGAGCCAGCAATAGGGCCATGATGCTTAAATCTAAACATCAGTTCATTCCTGAATGGGCTCAACTTCCCACATTATTGTTCTTCTTTATTCCCCCCATTCATTCTATTTTTTCTAAATGATATTTCTTCACTTTTATTAAGTCCTTCCCCTCAGCATCCTCACAAAACTTATTTCCTTTATTCTATGGCTAATAATTATACTAATACTCTATGAATTTGAGTTAATTCAGGAAAAAGTGAGATTTTTTTAACACAGTTCATTTACTTATTCAAGATCATGGCACATTTCTCTATTCCTTAAAATTCACTTCTAAGTTTCTTTGTAAGTTTCCTGGTTTCTTTGTCGTGTATCTTTAACACAATTCTCTTTAAGGTGATTCTTAATAGCACTTTTGGATTTTATTTTTCTGATTGTTCTAGTTTTTGTTTGCTGTCATAATCTTCTCCCATCTCTATATCAGCAAACTTACAGAGGCTACATAAGAACACTTTTAGTTGTATGCTGGCATTTGCTCACTTTACTGAATACTCATATTTAATTTTAGGTTTTTATTCAATTGATTCTCTTGCACTTATTAAGCATGCAGTTATGTGAGTTCAAGTAATGGCAAGGTTGTCTGCTTTGCAAGAGTTATATTTCCTTTTTCTATTTCATGCCTAATCTGTTGCACTGACCAAAATGTCCAGAACAATGATAATTAGTTGTGATATGTTTATAAAAATATACATCAATAGAAATTTTGACTGTATCTATTTGTTATATGTGTTTTGCTGTTTTATACCACAATAATACAAAGGATCATGAGAGACTACTATGAACAACAAAATAAAAAAAACTAGATAACTAGAAGAATGTTTAAATTCCTAGAAACCTACAACCTACCAAGAATGAATCATGAAGAAATAGAAAGTCTGAATAGACCAATAATAAGTAAGAAGATTGAATCAATAATCGAAAACTTCCCAACAAAGAAAAAGCCCAGAACCAGATGGTTTCATGGGTAAATTTTGATGAACATTAAAATAGAATTAATGTCAACCCTTCTCAAACTCTTCCAAATAATTGAAGAGGCAGAAATTCCTTTTATGAAGATGGGATCATCCAGATGCCAAAGTCAGATAAGAACACTAGGAAAAAATAAAATCACAAATCTATACCCTTGATGAGTGCAGATATAAAAATATTCAATAAAATATTAAGAAACTGCATTCAACAGCACATTAAAAGGATCATACACCAAGATCAAGTGAGATTTATCTCTGGAATGCAAGGATGATCCATATACACAAATCAATCAGTGTGATACACTATGTTAATTTAATAAGATAAAAATCATAAGATTATCTCAATAGATGCAGAAAAAGCATTTGGCACAAACAGACATCCTTTCATGGTAAAAAAAAAAAAAACAACAACAACAACAAACACTCAACAAATCTGGTATAGAAAAAATATATCTCAACATAATAAATATCAAACATGACAAACCCATAACCAACATCATATTCAATGGTATGTAGGTCATACTCAATCTTTTCTCTAAGATCAGAAACAAGACACATGGCCCACTGTTACCACTTGTATTAAACACAGTCCTTAAAGTTCTAGCCACAGCAATTAGGCAAGAAAAGAAATAAAAGGCATCCAAACTGGAAAGGAAAAAGTAAAATTATCTTTGTTCACAAATGATATGATGATATATATAGAAAATCCCCACAAAAAGAAAAAACTGTTACAGATAATCAATGAATTTAGTGAAGCTGCAGGATACAACATACAGAAATCAGTTGCATTTATTATATGCTAAAAATCAATTATCTGAAAAAGAAATAAAGAACACAATCTCATTCACAATAGTATCAAAAACAATAAAACACTTAGGAATAAATTTAACCAAAAAGGTAAAGATCTACACTAAAACTATAAAACTTTGATGAAAGAAATTAAAGAAGATACAAATGGAAGGACATCTCATGTTCATGGATTACCTGAACTAATATTTTTAAAATGACCATATTACCCAAGGCCATCAATAGATCCAGTGTAATCTCTTTCAAAATTCCAAGGGTGTTTCTTGGAATAGAAAACATTGGAAAAAAAAAAAAGTCCTAAAATTTGCATGCAGCAATGAAACCCCTGAATGACCAAAACAATCCTGAGAGAGAAGACAAAGCTGTTAGCATCACACTTTCTGATTTCAAACTATACTACAAAGCTACAGTAATCAAAACAGTATTTTATTACTTTTAGTCACTGATTTATAATTTATTGATTGATTTTATATTTTGGTATGAAACTTCAAGCACATTTTAATTGGACTTACACTTTTAATCAACATAAAAGGATTCTCATTTTGCTACTTACTGAACTGTTTGAATTATTAAACTATTTTTAATATCCCTCTTCTTTATTTGTTCTCATTTAATACTGTACAAAATATCATATGAAATATCTTCTTGACTTTCATTTTACCACTGACTTTGACAAAGCTGCTAATAACCTGAAATTGATGACACCTGAAGAGTGGGGCTTGGGCACAAGGGTGGGTGGATCCTGTGCTACCCTTTCATATAGGTATTACTCTGATTTTTTTTTAATCATTAAAGTAATTGAATTAAATAGGGAAAAGGAATTAACAAAGTCACAATGAGAATTTGCCACCTGCATTGGACTTCAACTATGTCACTTTCTAGTGTTTTCCCAAGACCAGAAAAACTCTACCTTCAGATTCATATCTGTAGGATCTATCATTGATGCCTAGCATCTCAGAGATGTTAAATAAATGCTTTGAATTAAATACATAAATCAATTAATATGAAACAAACCTTCTTTTTACAGAAAGTAAAAGAGTATAAATCATAGAACAATAAAGAAGTATTAACAATACAGTGAATGGTTATCCAGGCAAAAGAGTTCACCCTGAAGCTAGATCTTGTCTAAAATCCACCTTACTACTTTGTGGAAGATTTCTAAACTTCTAACATTTGAATTTCCTCAAGCTTAAATGGTGATTATAACAGTTCACTCACACAGTTGCTATGAAGCTGAATAAAAATTACCCATATCACAGTTTGTGGATACAGTAAATATCAGTTTCCCTTTTCAGACCAGTGATAAATGGTATAGCAGCTTTAGTGAAAAAAAATTGTGCCTGGATTTATATATCCTGATGAATTGATTTATGGAAAGGAATGAGAGAATAAACTGAGGGATATGATACAGCAAATACACTACAAAATCAATGCTAAAACTTTAAAGTGAATATGTGAGGCCAATACACAGAGACAGACATATAAATATTTCACTAATTCTTCAGAAACTCTGGTTCCAGATGCAACAATATCTCAGACTTTAACAGGAGAGTTTCATACCTGGAAATCTTTTTCTACGTTTGTACCAAAGCCAGGGCTTCCTTCAGATGACCTTGGACCTTCAGAATTAGCCTGAATCAAAGACAGAATTAAAGAAGAAACAAAAGAAACAGAACTGAAACTCAGATATTTTAAAAACCAAGACTTGTTTTTACGAAGTTGAGTTTCCCAGTTTCACAAGTTTGACTCTGTGCATTGCACCTCCAGGTTAGCTTCTCTGGTGCCAGAGCTATTTCAGGATTCAAAGAGAGTCTTAGGCATGATACATACTTCTATTGGGATTTAAAAAATGATCAACATTCCTTAAAGATATCTCTTATCAATTACAACTCAAGCGTTGATTACAAAGGGCAACAATTTCCCATTCAAGACTGCCTAACTCTGGTCTAGTTTAACATATTCACCGAATCTAAGTTAACTTCACAAAGGTCTTTAGCACCACAAGAGGGCATCCCCTCCTCCAAACCCTACCCCCAAACTCTGAAAGGCACATATATGATTTGGACAATACACAAAGGAACAAGAGGGGATTCAGAAACAAATGGCTGTTGTGATGGGAACTCTGAGGTCCCTGATCCTGGCTGAGAGTCCAGGAAGAAGGCATCCACCAGCGGACACCAACAAGAGAGCATTGTGCCCACAGAAGACAGCACTTTGTGTACAAGGGGGAAATCAAACGCATTGTAGGCATTGCTCCTATTTCCCATAACACAAATGTTATAAAACAGGGAACAGCTGAATGAGATGGCAGTTGATACAGCAGACAAATGCAGAGCATGAAGTCTAGTTACAGCCAACAGTTAATCAAATTCAGTGCACAGTTTTTATCATCCTTGGCCTTTGACTCTCCAACACTGACATTCCCCACACTCTATTTAGGGAGTTTTAACTTGGCTGGAATCTCTGAATTGTAATCACATTTAGCTGAAAACAGTGGGGAGTGGGGGCAGTTTAATCATTTTTAGTGAAGATGGGGAAGGAAAGCATCAGAAAACCCTCTTGTTTTCCCAGTGTGGTTTAATTAGCATCTTTCTGAGTCACTTCTTAGCTGTGACAAAAACCTGAGCTTTGTGGCTGGAGGAGGGGGTGTTTTCACAGGTGTGTGGGTGGGGAAGGGGCTGGAACAGGGATGGGGCTGGGAGAAAGCAGAAAGTGGAGGTAGGAAGAGGCCCCGTTTGCCTGTTGCTTTCTTGACCTACATAGATTTCCCTTTTGGGGACTGAATGAGGACACACAACTACCTGCTCTGAAAGTTGCACAAAAGAGCATCTGTTCTATTCTAAAGGTGAGAAAAATCTTTGTGCAGGAATAAATATAGCAGCAGTATGAATGTCTGTATTTATTCACATCTGAGTGAAAAGGAGCTTTTCAAAGCCAATGAGAATATTTTCTATGTGTGACCTTCACGTGCCTAAAAATAATTTCACTATCATGCACACATTTCATGTCTTCATTGAAACAGGGAGGAGAAAAATTTCTTTTTTCCCAAATCTGTATCATGACTAATTTGGAGATAACACAGGCCCCCAAAATCTCCAAAATAAAAGTAAATCTCCTATAAACACAAAGGAAATATTTTCTACCAGCTGTTCCATTGTCTATGTTATAGCCCAAAGAAATTGTGACTTGATTGAGAATTTAATGATATGAACAGAACAGTATTTCTGTTCATGGGTGGCCAAAAATAAATGCTTTAAACTGGTTCAGGTTGGTCACCTGGACATGAAAATTGCAATTCCCCTGCCAGATGGTTGTAGGAGGAGATCTTGCCAGAATCTCTACCATAGAGGGAGGGGGTTCCAGTCTTCCAGCAGCCCCCACCTGCTCTTACATCCCTGGGTGAGTTCAAGTATGGCCGTCCAGCAGCCTCAAAACTGCAGGGACCCTAAAGCTTGCTCCCCTCCCCACAAATAGAAACAAAACAAAGCAAACCAAAGAAGCTGAGTGCCTTGAAGATCTTCAGATCATTTCATGTGTAATCATATGAATCATTTCATAGGTATTTTCAGGTCATGTCATTTCCTATTATTTCCCTAGTGTTGGTACTTCTATTTCTCTCAACAAGTATTAACTGAGTATTGGGGTAGCGAGATGTCCTTCCAGGCTCTTGGGAGACTGCAGGGAACAAAATTCAGAACACCCCTGCCAGCTGGGGCTTCTAGTAGAGAGAGAGGCAGACAATACCAGTACACGTAGGAACATTACATGGAAGAATGTTAGGTGGAGGCGAGTGATAACAATTCGGGGTAAAGGGGAGAGACTGTGGGGTGGAAAGGCTGATATCCTATGTGGGAAGGTAAAAGAGGCCACCCAGAAAAGGGGACGAGAAGTGAGGGTCTAAAGAAAGTGGGGGCAGGAGCCATGGTGACGCCGGGGGAAGAATATCTGTGGCTGCCCAAGCCTGCAGTGAGGCAGAGGAGGGGGAGCATAGATGTGGGACTCAGGACAGCCAGCGGGGAGGGGCAGCCAGGCCCAGGCCACAAAGGCTTTGACCCCTGCATTGAGGGACATGCAGAGCCACTGGAAGTGTTTGGCAGAGCAGTGGCAGAACTCTCTCCATTTCAGTAGGACTGCTCTGGCCATTATGAGGTCTTAACAGGCATCCACGTAAGAGATGAGGAAGTCATAGAGGTGATGAGACCTGGTCAGGATTTTGAGGGGGTTGGGGGTATATTTTGAAAGAAGAGTAAGGGATTTGCTGGTGAGTCAGAGATGGCATGAGAGGAAAAGAGGCCTAGAAGCCACGGTTGCCATTTAGAAGAATAAGAAAGACAGTGGGAGGAACAGAAATGCAGGAGAGGTGCTGAGGAGGCAGCAGAGGTAAGACACAGATGGGGCTGGAGGGAGGAGTCTGAACTGAAAACATGCGCTCGTGAATGACTAGCTTATAGGAAAGGGTGATGGCCTTGGGATAAAACGCAGTCACTCAGGGAGTAAGTGCAGACCACAAGGAGAAGAGGAGGCTTTGGATAGGATGTGCTGCCACGCTGGGATCTGAGATATGGAGGGGGCAGCAGAGGAGCCTGAGAAGAGCCCTCGTGAGGAAGGGCAGACAGGAGTCGGGGTCCTGGGGGACAGCTGGACAAATTGCTAAAGGAAAAGCAAGGGTTTCTCAACCAGATGTTATTGATGGAATGAATAAAAACAACAACAGGCCATTAGACTGGGTAACAAAAACCAAAGTAGTTAAAGGATTTTCCTGGTGGCTTAGGCAGTAAAGAATCCATCTGCAATGCGAAAGACCTAGTTTCAGTCCCTGGGTTGGGAAGATCCCCTGGAGAAAGGAATGGCTACCCACTCCAGTATTCTGTCCTGGAGAATTCCATGGACAGAGGAGCCCGGCAGGCTACGGTCCATAGCGTCACAAAGAGTCGGACACAACTGAGCGACTTTAACTTTCACTTTTCTTTCATTAAAGTAAAACTCTATGAACATTTCTACTCCCTGTGTATATGAAAAAGTACACATGTCAGTGGATCATAAGTTAAGCAAGTGGACAGAACCTAGCAGCTCTGACCCAGTGCCAGGTCAATATCCCTGAGGGGCCCCAAGGTGAAGGCAGCAATGAAACCCACAGGCCACTCTTGAGGGTCAGGAGAGACACTGGAAATGTCAAGTGACTATATTCTTTGCAGTGAAGGTCTGGGGGCCACTTCACAAGGTCATTCATTTTTTCCCCAGGAGCCTCTTAGCATCCTTTAGGTGGGAAAGCCTTCCAGGGACAAGGCTGAGTTTCCCACAATGACCTCAACATAGAATGAGACCCTGAGCCCCAGAAAAATGGCACTTGCATGATATACCTCCAGAAAGGAAGTGGCAGTGGTCCCCATCTGCATGAAGCTCACTGTGAGGGGGTGTTGCAAGGGGACAGTGGGGCAAACACACAAACAGGGGAGACACTCGGCTTTGCTGTGCAGTGCAAGCACAGTTCTGTGCAGAGTCAGCAAGTTCTGACTCCATTTACATGGTGTGTGTTCAGATTTGCAACACAAAACAGGAGAAAAGCCTGGAAAATGAGCCACTGCAGAGCTGCTCCACCAGTCCTGGCTCAGAACAATGCCTTCTGCTTCCCCACGTCTAACAGAGGCCCTGTGGGGCTGCTGCACTCTTCAGGGAAAACCGAAGATGGGTTTAGAAATACACACAAACTACCAGACATTTCTCTAAACGTATGGCAACTACCATCATGTCATATTTTAATACAAAAGAAGCCCCTGCAGCATTTTCTGCTGACTCCACTGAACTGAAAGCTGTCTTCCACACAACCTCAGTTTCCAACCTGCCTGGGAGCAGAACCAATAAAACACACGTGGCAGCCAGACTCCCGCCTCCATCACGCAGGTAGCTGAGATCAACAGTCATGTGAGTTCAGACTTAGCAGGAACTGATACAGGTGCTTGTTCTATTCTCAAGCCTGAAGCACCTGGCTCTCCAATGCTTTCCTGGAGGAGCCCATGCTGGTTGTCAGACCGCAGGGTCTCCTGTCCCTTCAGAAGGATCACAGCTAATTTAATGCTCTTTTGATGCCAGGCATCCTTAACCTAGGGCTTCCCTGATGGCTCAGTGGTAAAGAATCCACCTGCCAATGCAGGAGATGTGGGGTCCATCCTGGGTGGGGAAGATCCCCTGGATAAGGAAATAGCAACCCAATCCAGGATTCCTGCCAGGAGAATCCTATGGACAGAGGAGCCAGGAAGGCTACAGTTCATAGGGTTGCAAAGAGTTGAATACAACTTAGCGACTAAACAACAAATCTTTAACACAGGAACCAGCCAACATGGTGCAGGCAAAACATCTTCAGAGGAATTTCATCTGGGAAAGAACTGCTTTGGGCCTTTGTGTTCCTCTTAAAATGACCCACATCTCTGCCCTCCCCTGGCCTCCAGCTGTTTTTTTCTTGAGTTCAACCATATAAGTCACTGAGTCAAAACTAACTCTAAGAGGCTTAGAGCCCTCCTTCAGGGGCCAGTCTGGGATGATGAGAACTACTCTGGGATGATGATGCTGGAAGGCCAGGAAACCGTGTGTCTGCTCCTTAGAGAAGTCCCTCCTGATGAGTCTGCGTGCAGAGACCCTTGTTTAGAATCACCTGAAACTGAACCTAAAATGATTGAAAATCATCTAATCTAGCAATGTTTATTGCCACTTTCAGGATGACTGCTTTTTTAAAAAGATTTTTTTGATGTGGACCATTTTTAGTCTTTATTGAATGAGTCACAATATTGCTTCTGTTTCATGATTTGGTTTTTTGTTCCTGAGGCACGTGAGATCTTAGTTCACTTACCAGGGATCAAACCCACACCCTGCATTGCAAGGCAAATTCCTAACCACTGGACTGCCAGGTAAGTTCCAGGATAACTGCTTTAAATGAAAAAATAAGAGCTTAATTTTTACTAAATATCTCAGGATCTCTAGCCGTGTGTGTGTGTGTGTGTGTGTGTGTGTTCAGAGTTGAATTGGGAAAAGAAGGGTTAGGGTACCTTTTATTTTACTTTAAACCAATAATACCCTAGCTGTACACTGAGAAAACATTACTCACTCCTGAAGCATAATATCAAAGAGTTTTGACATATGAATTCCTTTGTTGAGCAAGTCCATGCATGTAGGCTATACATATATTGTAGGATATTTGCTGCAGAGCTAAAGCTCACAATTCTTGTTCAGAAATTGCACTGTGTCAGTGCTGCCCACAGACTCATGGCTCCAATCTCTGCCCCCATCCCCAGGCTGCATCCCTGGGATTCTCTACCTCTTCACATAAGAAAACTTGCCGTCAGATTGAGAGGCCATCTTGGTAATCTGGGATGATCTCATGCTGAGTCCCTTCATTGCATCTGCGAAGACTCATTTTCCAAGCAAGGTCACATTCACAGCTTCCAAGGGCTAAAATGTGGACCATTCCACAGACTGCAGGGGGACAGGCGTTTGGCAGATGGAGATAAACAAGGACAGTTTAGCACAGCTGTGCAATGATGCACAGCACTGCCCTGCGTGCAAAGAAATTGTGACATTCTCATTTCCTAAAACTAAACAGGACTTTCCCCTGAGTTTCAACATGTGCCAGTGGAGATATGAGGAGAGGAACTTTAACACAGAAATCCAAGAAGAGGCAAGGAGAAAGGTATCTTACATCCTTGCCTTCCCACAACTATCTCCCTCAACACACTCAACGGCAGAGGGCGGGCTAGGGCCTCCACTCCTTTATTCTGGAACGAACTTTCTCTCTGTTATATCGTCCTCTCTGCCAGGTGATAACTACTCTAAGAATCAAGTATTTTAGAACAAACTTAACCAAAGTGGAAAAAATGCACACCTGAAGTTACAAACCACCACTGAAGAAAATTGAATGAGAGACAAATAAATGGAATATGCATAGGTTAGGATATTTAATATTGTGAAAATGGATATATTCTCCACCAAAATTTATCTACTAATCCAACATATTTCATTTCAAAATCCCAGGAACCTAATTTTTAAAAAAATATTAACAGCTCAGTTCACTCACTCAGTCGTGTCCAACTCTTTGTGACCCCATGAATCGCAGCACGCCAGGCCTCCCTGTCCATCACCAACTCCCGGAGTTCACTCAGACTCATGTCCACTGAGTCAGTGATACCATCCAGCCATCTCATCCTCTGTCGTCCCCCTCTTCTCCTGCCCCCAATCCCTCCTAGCATCAGAGTCTTTTCCAATAAGGCAACTCTTCGCATCAGGTGGCCAAAGTATTGGAGTTTCAGCTTCAGCATCAGTCCTTCCAATGAACACCCAGGGCTGGTCTCCTTTAGAATGGACTGGTTGGATCTCCTTGCAGTCCAAGGGACTCTCAAGAGTCTTCTCCAACACCACAGTTCAAAAGCATCAATTCTTCAGCGCTCAGCTTTCTTCACAGTCCAACTCTCACATCCATACATAACCACTGGAAAAACCACAGCCTTGACGGACGTTTGTTGGCAAGGTAATATCTCTGCTTTACTAAAATTCATATGGAAGTGCTATAGAACCAGGAGAGCCCAAAACAGTCTTGCAAAAGAAAACCAATGTTGGAGAACACACCATTCCTGGTTCCCAAACTTGTTATGAAACTACAGCATTTAGGATAGTGTGAGGTTGGCAAAATGACAGACATATAGTACAGTGACTATAATTCAAAGTCCAGCAATAATCCTCTCCACTTATGATTAACTGATTTTCAAAAGGATGCCAAGACAGTTAAATAGGGAAAGATTAGTCTTTCTGATAAGTGGTGCTGGGGCAACTAGATCGCCAGCATGAAAAATAACCAAGTTGGACTTCATCACAACATAAACAAGAATTGACTCAAAATGAACCATAGACCCAAAGGGAAAAGGTCAGGTATAAAATTCTTAGATGAAAACATAATAAGAAGTTGTGATCCTGGATTAGGAAATGGCTTCATGGTTATAACAGCAGAGGCCCATGCAACCAAAAGAAAGATAGGTAACTTATCTTTCATCAAAATTAAAAATACTTCTGAGCTATAAAAACTGGGAAAACTTTATATGTAAAAGACTTATATCAAAGTCCCTTTTAAATATATACATACATTGTGTGTGTGTATACATGCATATATATATATATATATATATATATATATANTATATATATATATATATATATATAACTTCTACAACTCATTAATAAAAAGATAAATAAACCAATTTTTAGAACAAGCAAAAGTAGAAATAAAACTTTCCTAGTTCACAAATGACATGGTTTTCTATTTTTGTGTAGGAAATCCCAAAGAATCATTAAAAAAAAAAAAAAAACCTCCTGGAACTATTAAGCAATTATAGTAAGAAGGTACAATACAAGGTTAGTATACAAAAAGCTGCTTTCTTTTATATATACCATTACTGAAGAAGTGGAATTTCAAATTAATACCCCAATACCATTTACATTAGCACCAACACATTAAATACTGAAGTATAAATCTAACAAAATATGTGCAAGATTAATGCAAAGAAAAGTACAAAACGCTGATGAAAGGCGTTGAACTCTTGAACTATGGTGCTAGAGAAGACTCTTGAAAGACCTTTGGACTGCAAGGAGATCAAACCAGTCAATCCTAATGGAAATCAACTCTGAATATTCATTGGAAGGACCGATGCTAAAGCTGAAACTCCAATTCTCTGGCCACCTGATGCAAAGAACTAACTCACTGGAAAAGACCCTGATGCTGGGAAAGATTGAAGGCAGGAGAAGAAGCGGAAGACAAAGGATGAGATGGCTGGATGGCATCACCGACTCGATGGCCATAAGTTTGAGCAAGCTCTGGGAGTTGGTGATGGACAGAGAAGCCTGGCATGCTGCAGTCCACAGGGTTGCAAAGAGTCAGATATGACTGAGTGTGTGAACTGACTGGCTATCTTGTGAATACTGACAAATGGCCTGAAGGTTGTACAGACAGACAAAAGACATCCAACACAGCAGCAGAGGAGAAGAATAAAGTCAAAAATATTGACTTACTTCTAGACTTATTATGAAGCCACAGTAATCAAGATACTGTGGTACTGAAGAAGAAATAGGCAAGTGGATCATTGGAACTGAATAGAGTCCAGAAATAGACGCACAAATATAAAATCATATTTGTATGACATGTTGGTCACTTAACTTTCATTTGCAAATGTTCAAGAAGCTAATCATGCAGATCAGTGACTCTGTCTTCTAAGAAACCCTGGGGAACCTCAGAAGCACATTCCAAAATTTTGGAGAGATTGCCCTTCCTGAAGGCATCATTTTAATTGTCATTATAGTTTCTTTGACCAAGTGTATGGCCCATCACTTCATGGGAAATAGATGGGGAAACAGTGTTTGGGGGGCTCCAAAATCACTGAAGATGGTGACTGCAGCCATGAAATTAAAAGACACTTACTCCTTGGAAGAAAAGTTGTGACCAACCTAGATAGCATATTCAAAAGCAGAGACATTACTTTGCCAACAAAAGTCCGTCTAGTCAAGGCTATGGTTTTTCCAGTAGTCATGTATGGATGTGAGAGTTGGACTGTGAAGAAATCTGAGCGCCAAAGAATTGATGCTTTTGAACTGTGGTGTTGGAGAAGATTCTTGAGAGTCCCTTGGACTGCAAGGAGATCCAACCAGTCCATTCTGAAGGAGATCAACCCTGGGATTTCTTTGGAAGGAATGATGCTAAAGCTGAAACTCCAGTACTCTGGCCACCTCATGTGAAGAGCTGACTCATTGGAAAAGACTCTGATGCTGGGAGGGATTGGGGGCAGGAGGAGAAGGGGACGACCGAGGATGAGATGGCTGGATGGCATCACCGACTCAATGGACGTGAGTCTGAGTGAACTCTGGGAGTTGGTGATGGACAGGGAGGCCTGGTGTGCTGCGATTCATTGGGTTGCAAATAGTTGGACAGGGCTGAGCGACTAAACTGAACTGAACTGAACTGATGGACCTGACGGGGGACCATGGGTTGGCACGATAACTTGTTACTCACTCAACAGTCTTAGGTATGAATGAAAGTCTCGGAAGTGCAATTTTGAATTAAAATGTGAGTGACAAAGGGACTTCCTTGTTAGGTTATTGTGAACCTCACATGAGCTGAAACATACAAATGGTTATCAGAACAACTGCCTGCTGCATATTATTTCACTAATAAAATTTGGTTTTACAATTATGACCAAAAGAAAAGAAAAGGAAGTATTTGAAAGTCTACCAGTGGGCTTGATAACATTTAGGCGAGATGGACAGGGAAGTGGGTTAGTTAGAGGTGACACCAAAGTTTTTGAACCAGAATAAGCAAGATGGTGATGCTGTCATTAAATTTAACTAAGCTCAGTCAGTTTTTTCCATGTTGAATTTAGTTGAATGAGAGTGGAAAATTGAAATAAACTTGGGAAGAAACTACACTTAAAATGTTCTTTGCTTCAAAACAGTAGTAGATTCAATGACTATTGAATGAATGTATAAATTCAGGGCTATCACTAAATACCTCTTGTTGACTTCTTGTATATTTTGTCCTAATTCCCACATACAAGCTTAGGCCAAAAGATCTGAAGAAGGAGATCTCTTAACCCAAAAGATGTAACTCCTCCAAATGTGGTTGTGAAAGAGTCAGGCACTTTGCTGATGCTGTTAAAGTGCTGCACTCAATACACCAGCAAATTTGGAAAACTTAGCAGTGGCCACAGGACTGGAAAAGGTCAGTTTTCATTCCAATCCCAAAGAAAGGCAATGCCAAAGAATGCTAAAACTACTGCACAGTTGCACTCATCTCACATGCTAGCAAAGTAATCCTCAAAATTCTCCAAGCCAGACTTCAACAGTACATGAACCATGAGCTTCTGGATATTCAAGCTGGATTTAGAAAAGGCAGGGGAACCAGAGGTCAAATTGCCAACATCTGTTGGATCATCAAAAAAAGCAAGAAGAGTTCCAGAAAAACACCTACTTCTGCTTTATCGACTATGCCAAAGTCTCTGGCTGTGTGGATCAGAATAAAATGTGGAAAATTCTTAGAGAGAATTTTCCCAGGTAGTGGGGATACCAGACCACCTGACCTGCCTCCTGAGAAATTGGTATGCAGGCCAAGAAGCAACAGTTAGAAGCAGACATGGAACAACAGACTGGTTCCAAACTGGGAAAGGAGTATGTCAAGACTGTATACTGTCACCTTGCTTATTTAACTTATATGCAAGAGCACATTATGCAAAATGTCAGGCTGGATGAACCACAAGCTGGAATCAAGATTTCCAGGAGAAATATCAATAACCTCAGATATTCAGATGACACCACCCTTATGGCATAAAACGAAGAAGAACTAAAGAGCCTCTTGATGAAAGTGAAAGAGAGTGGAAAAGTTGGCTTAAAACTCAACATTCAAAAAACTAAGATCATGGCATCTAGTCCCATCACTTCATGGCAAATAGACAGGGAAACAATGGAAATAGTGAGAGACTTTATTTGGGGGTTGGGGGCTCCAAAATCACTGCAGATGGTGACTACAGCCATGAAATTAAAAGACACTTGCTCCTTGGAAGAAAAGTTATGACCAACCTAGACAGCATATTAAAAAACAGAGATATTACTTTGCCAACAAAGGTCCATCTAGTCAAAGCTAGGGTTTTTCCATAGTAGTCATGTATGGATGTGAGAGTTGGACTATAAAGAAAGCTGAGTGCTGAAGAATTGATGCTTTTGAACTGTGGTGTTGAAGAAGACTCTTGAGAGTCCCTTGGACTGCAAGGAGATCCAACCAGTCCATTGTAAAGGAGATCAGTCCTGAATATTCATTTGAAGGACTGATGCTGAAGCGGAAGCTCCAATACTTTGGCCACCTCATGTGAAGAACTGACTCATTGGAAAAGACCCTGATGCTGGGAAAGATTGAGGGCAGGAGGAGAAGGGGACGACAGAGGATGAGATGGTTGGATGGCATCACCGACTCAATGGACAAGAGTTTGAGCAAGCTCTGGGAGTTGGTGATGGATGAGGAAGCCTGGTGTGCTGCAGCCCATGGGGTCTCAAAGTTGGACATGACTGAGCAACTGAGCTGAATAGGCACTTTATGCTTTCTGATGCTTTTAGCGAATTTGAATGCACACTGGACATGAGATAATACAAAGGTATGGTTTTTAATTTTTTTAATGTAAGAAAATACCTATAATTTTTGGTGGTAGAAACCAAAGTATTTGTTTTTGAAATCATTCAGCAAAAGAGAAAGGAAAAGAACGTATAAACAAAATAGTGTTAATGGTTGAATCTGAGAGATAAGATTACTGTAGCTCTTTCTTTACTTTTATTTTTTGTTATAGAAAGAAAAGAAATAAGACATATATATGAAGACATACAGGGGACTTCCTTGGTGGTCCAGTGCTTAAGATTCTGCCTTCCAATACAGGCAGTGGCGGTTCAATTCCTGGTCAAGGAACTAGGATTCCACATACCTTGTGGCCAAAAGGCCAAAACATAAAACAGAAGCAATATTACAGCAAATTCAATAAAGACTTTAAAAATGATCTGCATCAAAAAAAATCTAAAAACAAAATAAGTATAAAGACCAAAAATCAAGATACACTGAGAGATGGAACAAAATAGCTGAGAAAACTTGAGACTGCCCACTGCTGGAATATTAGCTACGTAAATAGCAAAACACCATGGTGTGAGCCAATCAGTCCTGGTTCTTGACTGTTTTCATTTGAACAATACAATTTTATGCTATTGTGAACAGAATATTGACTTCATATTTATCACGTGCTATCATGAAGTACTTTTTTCATAGTTTTAAGAGCTGACATTTCTGTGAATCCTTAAGATTAACAGAGCACATTTCCTTCTAAAACCATAGTGTTTCTTACATGGTAGATTACTCACCACTTCCAGTTCATTCAAAATAGTGATCAAGCATTTTATATATACATAATAATGTAAGGTTTGGGAAAAGGCACAAATAGACAATGTATGGAGGAAAGCGATCAGTTAAGGGAAGTAAAATAAATCTCTATTTGTGGAAACCTTTTATTTGGTGTGGGTTTCAGCTTAGACACAGTCTCTCACATAAGATAAACCACAATCTATTTTCATAGGCCATAGGATAACCAATACAAAAGAAACATTATTGTTAATCCAAGTAAAGTTATGTTCTGTTTCTCATTCAGTTCAGTCGCTCAGTCGCATCCAACTCTTTGCGACCCCATGAATCGCAGCACGCCAGGCCTCCCTGTCCATCACCAACTCCCAGAGTTCATTCAAATTCATGTCCATCGAGTCGGTAATGCCATCCAGCCATCTCATCCTCTGTCGTCCCCTTCTCCTCCTGCCCCCAATCCCTCCCAGCATCAGAGTCTTTTCCAATGAGTCAACTCTTCGCATGAGGGGGCCAAAGTACTGGAGTTTCAGCTTTAGCATCATTCCTTCCAAAGAAATCCCAGGGCTGATCTCCTTCAGAATGGACTGGTTGGATCTCTTTGCAGTCCAAGGGACTCTCAAGAGTCTTCTCCAATACCACAATTCAAAAGCAGCAATTCTTTGGCCCTCAGCTTTCTTCACAGTCCAACTCTCACATCCATACATGATCACAGGAAAAACCAAAGCCTTGACTAGACGGACCTTTGTTGGCAAAGTAATGTCTCTGCTTTCAAATATGCT
Organism: Redunca redunca; assembly: GCA_006410935.1. NCBI lineage: Eukaryota > Metazoa > Chordata > Mammalia > Artiodactyla > Bovidae > Redunca > Redunca redunca. The sequence goes on from SJYQ01005068.1 coordinate 78,977, forward strand.
ATCTAGGTTGGTCATAACTTTTCTTCCAAGGAGTAAGTGTCTTTTAATTTCATGGCTGCATTCACCATCTGCAGTGATTTTGGAGTCCCAAAAAATAAAGTCTGACATTGTTTCCACTGTTTCCCCATCTATTTGCCATGAAGTGATGGGACCAGATGCCATGATCTTCGTTTTCTGAATGTTGAGCTTTAAGCCAACTTTTTCACTCTCCTCTTTCACTTTCATCAAGAGGCTTTTTATCTGAAACAGATGGGAATACCAGACCACCTGACCTGCCTCTTGAGAAATCTGTATGCAGGTCAGGAAGCAACAGTTAGAACTGGACATGGAATAACAGACTGGTTCCAAATAGGAAAAGGAGTACGTCAAGGCTGTATATTGTCACCCTGCTTATTTAAAGTATATGCAGAGTACATCATGAGAAATGTTGGGCTGGAAGAAGCGCAAGCTGGAATCAAGATTGCCAAGAGAAATATCAGTAACCTCAGATATGCAAATTACACCACCCTTATGGCAGAAAGTGAAGAGGAACTAAAAAGCCTCATTTCTCATTAGATATTTACAATTTAAAGCTACATAGTCAAAGTAGCTAAATATGCTTCTCCATAAACTTATATTCTAGCATGGCTAAGAGTATGTTTTACTTCATGTTATTTTTACGTAAACATATAAATGTGCCCATGAAGAAATTTGTTTTTTTCAATATAAATGAAAAGTACAAGTTTGGTCATAATTTTTCACGAATACAAAATCACTGGATACATGACTCTATTTAGTAGTGAAAACCATCTACCTGTATCAGCAGATTAAGCTTCTATCTAACATGTTTTATTTGAATTGTAAACATTGTAAAATGCAATGAAATGGCACATAGCCTGTCCTTTCAAGTTCACAAAGTTTTAGGTATCCTCACTTAGAATTCTGTTTTAGGCATTTTCATGCACCACTACATTTTTTACCCACATTTAAGGACCTTCTTTGGTTGCTCTGGCATTTGTTTTTGTAACAGACTACGGACACAACTGAATGCACGGTAAATTAGGGGTAGAACAGCAGTAAAGATTCTGCCTGCAATGCAGGAGACCTGGCTTTGATCCCTGGGTGGGGAAGATCCCCTGGAGGAGGAAATAGCAACCCACTCCAGTATTCTTGCCTGGAGAATCCCATGGACAGAGGAGTCTGGAGGGCTACAGTCCATGTGGTCGCAGAAGAGTCAGACACAACTTAGCTGCTAAACAACACGGTAAATCAGAAAGAAATGTATTTTACTTTGAGGGTGTTTTTAAATTTAAATGAATACATCAGCTCAAGGAAATTTCGTTTTGATAAAATGGAACTCCAAAACAACCCACCTCTGAGCTTTTCTGGATGAGGAATATTAAAATAACTAATATGGAAACAAGAGCTATGGTTCAAGCAAGGAGATAATCCCTGTTTGGCCCACTTACTCTGATCTTACCATTTTGTGAGTATAAAAATAATCTAATTAACTTGATTGACTTGAAATATTTGCTTTATTGCAAATCATAAAACCAGATGAAGAGTAAGATGAAACAACACTGGCAGGACCCTGAATACTTCAGATTCCTCAGCAAGGCGGGGAACAAAGGATTTATTTCTCCAACTCAAGGAAGATGAGATTAATTTCCCGATCTTCCCATTAGTGGCTGTATATCTTTCTCATCCCCTCTCGCTTCTTACTCAACTATTTGAGCTCCTCTATCACTAAACTCGTAATGTATTCCCTGCCCAGCCTTCAAAGCCATGTTCACATTCACAGATAAAAGGCCTGGTGCACCGGCCGGGGTAGGACCGCCACAAGCCACCCTGCAGTGATGACATGAGCTCATGATAAACATCCTAACACAAAAACGCTCTTTTTTAGAAGCGGCCACCACTCTATAAGCAGACCTTTGTTGCTCTATCTGTGAGCTAAAGGGTCGGTCCTCCCACTGAAAGGCCCTGGAGTCGACAGACCAACTACTCCAAGTTGCTGACACCATGAGACAGAACAAAGGATCAGTCCAAGCCTTGATCTCCCGGGTCGGCCTGGGCCAAGTTCAGCACAGCCATCTATCAAGACCCTGGAATGTGCCGTGAGAAAATACCCACATTCTGCCAAGGGGAGAGCCGAGCTGAGTCACTGATGTGCACCGGACCCTTGTCTGAGGGGCACGGGCAGCCTACATCCAGGCCTGCACTGTATAATGGGTAGATTTTCAGCAAGAGCTTGGAAGACAAATGATGCTTTTATCTGGCTTCTCCCCCTTGTAGTCAGAGTTTACGTTAAACCCACTTAGCTGTCTGGAGTGCAGCCTGCGGATTACCTGTTTGTATGAATCCAGTACATTACCTGGTCACGTGACTGGGCGAGACGGGGGCAGAGGAGATTTTTGTCAAATTGGTTTTGCTTTGAAGGGATCTTCAGCGATTTCTGAAGCCTCACAAAGACGACTGTGCATTCTGGACTCCACAACAAAAAAGGATTAAAAGTGAACAGTATACCAAGTAGAGACGGTTGTCTTGTATTTCTGGCAATTTTATTAGTTTAGGCTCACTCAGTTGCAAGCTTAATATTGGCCACTCATAAGGGCAAAGTCGGAAAGGGAATAAAAACCCAGTCCCCGTGACAGTCCTCCTAAGCTTGGGAGCTGAGTGTCCAGTGGATTTTTGAGATAAGGCCTCATCAGCTAAAGTGAAACAATCATCTTTGAACTAAAACCACAAGGCCCTAAGTCAGGTCGTGAAGACAGCACTGCGAGGACAGGCGTCTCAAATGTCAACAAAGTTGAACTCAAACACCTAAAATGATTCATCAACCAAACTCATGTTGAGGTTAAAGCTTTTCTGTTTCTAAAATGCATTTGATTCCAGGAAGGAATTCTTTTCACAGCCACCCTGAGTGAAGCCTCAGCTTCAGCCTCAGAGGTTTGCTTTCTTTATCTTCATTAATCTTGGTCTCAGCTGAGGACAGGTGCGGGGTTAAGGTGAAAATGGAAGGATGTCATAGAATTTAATTTCCAACCTCAGTATCAATGCCCAATACCAAATTATGTACTAAGTCTTATTAATAAAACTCTCCAGTGTCAAGACTTGAAGGTCTTCTTGGAGACATGACTGAGCAGCTGAACCAAACTGAATAGAATGTCAAGACCTGATCATCACTATCTTGAGGACCTACCACACAAGCTTTTTTCCCATCTTTTAAGGACCAAATGAGATAAATGCATGTGCAACTGGTTTGGGAAAAAAATCTGAAATATTATGATAAACTCATCCTTAGGTTGATTTCAGAGTGCATATCATTGACATTGCTATTCAGTCGCTCAGTTGTGCCCGACTCTTTGCGACCCCATGGACTGCAGCACACCGGGTTCCTCTGTCCTTTACTATCTCCCTAAGTTTGCTCAAAGTCATGTCCATGGAGTCAGTGATGCCATCTAACCATCTCATCCTCTGTCACCCCCTTCTCCTGATTTCAATCTTTCCCAGCATCAGGGTCTTTTCCAGCAAGTTGGTTTTTGACATCAGGTGGCCAAAGGATTAGAACTTAAGCTTCATCATCAGTTCCAATGAATATTCAGGGTTGATTTCCTTTAGGATGGACTGGTTTGATCTCCTTGCTGTCCAAGAGACTCTCAAGAGTCTTCCCCAGCACCACAATTCAAAAGCATCAATTCTTTGGCGCTCAACCTTCTTCATGGCCCAACTCTCACATCTGTACATGACTATTGGACACCATAGCTTTGACTATACAGAACTTGATCAACAAACTGATATCTCTGCTTTTTAATACACTGACTAGGTTTGTCCTTCTAAGGAGCAAGCATCTTTTAATTTCACAGCTGAAATCACCATCCATAGTAATTTTGGAGCCCAGGAATATAAAGTCAGTCACTGCTTCCACTTTTTCTCCTTCTACTTGCCATGAACTGATGGGACCAGATGCCATGATCTTAGTTTATAGGAATGTAAATTGAATCTAAAATCTTGTTCTCCATTTCATTTCCAGTTTTCATCTCTTTAACAGACAAAGAAATCACTAGACTATTAACTGTATAATAGAAAAGTGAATTCTTCAGGACTTTCTGCCCTCACTGCCAATCATATGTTATATAAGCTCTCAACCTGAAGCTATTTCTAATTGAGGCCAAAAGCCCAAATTTGGCCAAGACAGGAGGCATTTAAGTAATTCAAGTTTAAAATTCAGGCCTCAATTTCAAATTGACAGAGACTGATAAAGTCAAAAGAACTGATGTTTTTGACTGTGGTGCTGGATAAAACTCTTGAGAGTCCCTTGGATAGCAAAAAGATTAAACCAGTCAATCCTAAAATAAATCAGTCCTGACTATTCATTGGAAGGACTATGCTGAAGCTGAAATTCCAATAATTTGGCCACCTGATGTGAAGAACTGACTCATTGGAAAAGACCCTGATGCTGGGAAATATTGCAGGCAGGAGGAGAAGGACTCAATGGACATGGGTTTGAACAAGCTCCAGGAGTTGGTGATGGAGAGGGAGGCCTGGTGTGCTACAGTCCATGGGGTTGCAAAGAGTCAGACATGACTGAGCAACTGAACTGAACTGATAGATTATTTTCTCTTGTGAAATAATTGATTTTTTTCCTAGAGCTTGATAAATGCTCTAATTTACAATCTGATTTACAAAAACTGAATATTTCTAAACACAGACTTCTTTAAAATGTATCTAAATATTCTTAGATATTTGTTCACATTAAAAAAGATTTCAGTTCAGTTCAGTTCAGTTCATTCGTTCAGTCATGTCCGACTCTTTGCGACCCCATGAATCGCAGCACACCAGGCCTCCCTGTCCATCACCAACTCACGGAGTTCATTCAGATTCACGTCCATCGAGTCAGTGATGCCATCCAGCCATCTCATCCTCTGTCATCCCCTTCTTCTCCTGCCCCCAATCCCTCCCAGTATCAGAGTCTTTTCCAACGAGTCAACTCTTCTCATGAGGTGGCCAAAGAACTGGAGTTTCAGCTTTAGCATCATTCCTTCCAAAGAAATCCCAGGGTTGATCTCCTTCAGAATGGACTGGTTGGATCTCTTTGCAGTCCAAGGGACTCTCAAGAGTCTTCTCCAACACCACAGTTCAAAAGCATCAATTCTTCGGCCCTCAGCCTTCTTCACAGTCCAACTCTCACATCCATACATGACCACAGGAAAAACCATAGCCTTGACTAGACGGACCTTAGTCGGCAAAGTAATGTCTCTGCTTTCGAATATGCTATCTAGGTTGGTCATAACTTTTCTTCCAAGGAGTAAGTGTCTTTTAATTTCATGGCTGCAATCACCATCTGCAGTGATTTTGGAGCCCCCCAAAATAAAGTCTGACACAGTTTCCACTGTTTCCCCATCTATTTCCCATGAAGTGATGGGACTGGATGCCATGATCTTAGTTTTCTGAATGCTGAGCTTTAAGCCAACTTTTTCACTCTCTTCTTTCACTTGCATCAAGAGGCTTTTTCCTAAGGCAGAAATAGAGACACAGACATAGAAAACAAATTTATGGACACCAAGGGGGGAAGGAGGGTGTAGGATGAACTGGAAGGTTGGTACTAACATATATATACTACTATTAACATGTATAAAATAGATGGATAATGAGAGCCTACTGTATAGCACAGGGAACTCTACGTGGTGCTCCATGGTGACCTAATAGGATGGAAATTTTGAAAAAAAGATATATATATATATATATATATATATATANTATATATATATATATATATATATAGCTGATTCACTTTGCTGTACAGAAGAAACTAACACAATATCATGAAGCAGCTATACTCCAATAAAAATTAATTTTTAAAAAGTTAAAACATAAAAAGATTTACTGATCTTGACACAGCTTTGATCATCCACGGTATGTTTTTTTTTAGCAGCTTTATTGGATATAAATTGTACATACCATAAAGTTCACTCATTTAAATGTACAGTATACTTTCTCTGGTGGCTCAGATGGTGAAGAATCTGCCTGTAATACAGGAGACTCAGGTTTGATCCCTGGGTCGAGAAGATCTCCTGGAAGAGGGTTTGGCATCCCACTCCAGTATTCCTGCTTGGAGAACCCCTTGGACAGAGGAGCCTGGCAGACTACAGTCCACGGGGTCACAAAGAGTCAGAGACGACTGAAGCAACTTAGCATGCACACATGCGTGACTTATTAAAGATGAACAATGTAAATGAGAAATTGTATTATTATAGTTATTATCATTATTATTATTTTGCTGAGAGTGTACTTTTTCTTTAACACATTGACTGTAATCTTGTTAACATGTATTTTATCTCTGCCTGTTCTCACCTGTGATTCTTACCTGTGATTCTCCATCTTCACCTGCATGTTACCTGAGCCATGACACATGCTTTTCAAAGATGTGTCTGGGGGTCAGGATGTTCCAGGTTCAGAAAGAAAAGGGAAGATTAATTGTGTATAGATACAGACAGATCTGTGTTGCTAGGGTGACTGGAGAAATAAGCACAATAAGGAGACTGTAAGAAAACAGTTTTATTTGTCCTTTTCATCCAAAGTCTAGCCATTCCTATCAGATCAGCCAGTCCCACTGCTTTCAATTTTAATGAAGCACATTGTTTTACAAGACTGTCTTAAAGGTTTCATATATAAAACATAATAATCAATCCCAACTGGAAAAATCGCAGACAACTTTAGAGTATGTTGTTCATGCCTCCCTGGCACCCTAGTGTGCCCGGACCAGTGCTGGGCACACAGCAGTTCCTCAATGAATGTTTTAGAAATGAACAACCTGAAAGTGAACAGAACAGCTGAGGCCAGAGGCTGGGACTGACTCTGCAAGTCTTCAAATCGAAAGAAGAGTCAAGCGGCCATAACAGAGTGTCAGAAAGATTTCTCTGAAATCAGGGTTGAGGACAGACTTGGAGAAGAACAAGATAAGAGTAGAAGTGCCTGGCTATCCACATAGAGGGGAGGAGGCTAAACCACTTGCAGGAATTAAAGTAAAGAGGTAGAAGTTAAGAGGGAGCAGGGAGGGTCATCTGTGAGGCTGATTGACCCTTGGACGTGGAAGGTGAGCAAAAGGGAGGCGCCAGACATGCGTCCAGGTGGCCCCTGGAGGCACCTCTCACCTGGCTGGGAGCTTGCCTGGCTGGGGTTGGAGAAGAAGTTAAGCTTGGCACTTACAGAGGATTCTGTCTGGATTATCACTCAGGGACCTGCAGCAGATCACAGAGGCCTGGGTTTCAGGGCAGGGGAATGGCCGGACCACACAAGACTGCAGGTCTCCAATACAAAGTAACAGTTTAAGCCTCTGGAGTGGATGAAATTTCCAGGAAGAGGGCAAAGGAAGAAAGAAGACCATGAATGGAGCCCTAGGAAACAACAAAATTAAAGGGAAGACAAAGCCCGTCAGCATCACTAGAAGGACAGCATTATTCAGAGAATCCATCATTATTGATGAAGAGTCAACCATCTCCTGTCATGAGTTGAATTGTGTCCCCACAAAATATGTTGAAGTCCTAATGCTGGTTCTTTAGAACGTGACTTTATTTGGGTGGAATGGGTTAAGATGAGGCCCTCCTGCAGTAGCAGGCCCCTAACCAGTCTGACTGGTGTCCTTACAAAAACACCACACGAAGAAGCAGGCATGTACACAGCAGAATGCCAAGAAGCCTGGAGTCACGCTAGCAGCAGCCGGGGGACTGCCAGGAACCAGGAGAGAGATGCTTGCCTGCTGTTTTCCAACGGAGCACCACTGTGCAGACACCTTGACCTTGAACTTCTAGCCCCCGGAAGGCGGGACAATAAGTTTGCATCTAAGCCACTGGGTCTGTGGTACTTCCTTATGGCAGCCTCAGTGACCTGACACCACACCTCTGCTGCACAAAGAAGGTGCTGTTTCTCCACTCTGTTCCAGCCTCTCTCCAGCATCCTTCCTGGATCTCGCTCCTGATTCTCAGAGATTTCTGGGTGGGCAGACCATCCCCCTTACTCACCCGGAGCCATTTGCCTTGCTCGAGGCATGCCAGGAGACACTGTGGCACCTCAATTTCCTTGTTTTCTTTTTTTTCAAATTTGCTCTTTGATTGGAGGAAAATTCCTTAATAATGTTGTGTTGGTTCCTGCCATAGTGAAATCGCTCAGTCGTGTCCACTGTTTGTGACCCCATGGACTGTAGCCTACCAGGGTCCTCACTCCACGGGATTCTCCAGGCAAGAGTACTGGAGTGGGTTGCCATTTCCTTCTCCAGGGGATCTTCCTGACCCAGGGATCAAACTCAGGTCTCCCGCATTCCGGGCAGACGCTTTAACCTCTGAGCCACCCAAATCAGCCACAATTATACATACATCCCTTCCCTCTTGAGCCTCCCTTTCCTCCCTCCAAACCCACCCCTCCAGGTCATCACAGTTCACTGAACTGGGCTCCCTGTGCCATACAGCAGCTTCTCACTAGCTAGACATATTAGCGTATACGTGTCAATGCTACTTTCTCCATTTGTCCCACTCTCTCCTTCCCCCCACTGTGTCTACAAGTCCGTTCTCCACATCCCATTTTAAAATAGGGTGCTAAGATTGCAAGAGCGTTTTCAGCTTCAAGTTTCTACAAATAATTGGATGGAAATTAACCTGCAGAAAAGTGAGGACATGAGTCGATCCCCTTCCCCTTCTCACCACTAAACACCCTGAGCTTTTATCTGAGCAAAGTGAGAGAGACCCCCCCTTTGACATTATCAGACAAATCCCCATGATTCACCTGCTGTATTTTTAAGCCTTTCTTATAAGCCTCTAAGTCTCATAACTGCATTAACATTATTTTTCCTTCATCTTAAACCTGCCCCCTTAAAGTTTCGAAGGTTACTATGATTCAATGTTAAACATGATGACTTACAAAGTTGCATGTATCAGACCACGATTCAAATCATTCTCAGATTCATCCCTCTCAACCATCATGCTAAATTGTTTTCATAATTTCACCACCCATGAAGCCTGTCTGATTTTTACTTCACCTTCTGATCCACTTTCTCTGCCATCAAGAGTAAATCACCCATATTTCCATGTTTCCTCCCCTTCTCTAACCATATTACTCTAACAATTTCAAATTCAGTTTCTTCCATAAAGTAAAAGAAGCACCTAATAAAACAAAGGAAACTCTTTAGTGCCGTCCTGCCTTTAGGACCTGTGCTCCGCCTGGTAAATCAAGACTGTTCCAAACCAGTGTTGTCACTGCGTACCTTAAATACCATTATATCTGAAACACTGGTACCTAATGTCATTGAAACTTTGTCACAGACCAACCTGAGAAAAAATGGGGTGTATATTTTTGAGATAAGACAGCAATCACAAAATTGGCTCAAGGACTGAAACTGGGAGTAACATTTCTGTTTTTTTGTTTGTTTGTTTGTTTTGTTTTTTACAGGGGGATAATGGTAAAATGTGTAACTCATAAAAATAGTCATATTGCTTCATGAAGTCAAACTACATCATCACTTCAGATCTATTAGTAGTAGAAGAGGGAAAACGTTCTTTCCAGTCTTAGTTTTGTAAGAATTTCACATATTTTATTTTAAAACCAAAATAAAATATTTGTTCCTTCATCCACCAAGCAGAATGTATGTTGTTAAAAAAATGTATGTATTGTTCATTGATTCTCCAAAGGCCCAGTATAGTGTAGAACCCTATTTGTCACTGAGCTTTTTTATACCTAGGAGTCTCATAGTAAACAGAAGTAGCCCTTTAACATTTTAGTTCAGTTTAATCGCTCAGTCGTGTTCGATTCTTTGCGACCCCATAGACTGCAGCACACCAGGCCTCCCTCTCCATCACCAACTCCCAGAGTTTACTCAAACTCATGTCCAATGAGTCGGTGATGCCAACCAACCATCTCATCCTCTGTTGTCCCCCTCTCCTCCCACCTTCAATCCTTCTCAGCATCAGGGTCTTTTCAAATGAGTCAGTTCTTCCCATCAGGTGGCCAAAGTATTGGAGTTTCAGCTTCAGCATTTAGTCCTTCCAATGATATTCAGGACTGATCTCCTTTAGGATGGACTGGTTGGATCTCCTTGCAGTCCAAGGGACTCTCAAGAGTCTTCTCCAACACCACAGTTCAAAAGCATCAGTTCTTCGGCACTCAGCTTTCTTTAGAGTCCAACTCTCACAGCCATACATGACTACTGGAAAAACCCTAGCTTTGACTAGATGGACCTTTGTTGGCAAAGTAATGTCTCTGCTTTTTATTTTTTTTTTCTTTTTATAATTATCTTTGTTAAGATTCAGGATGGTAGTTCCTTTTTATTTTTTTATTTTTTTTTTTTTCTTTTAAAATTTTTATTTTAACTTTAGTTTACTTTACATTACTGTATTGGTTCTGCCAAACATTGACATGAATTCACCACGAGTGTACAAGCGTTCCCAAACATGAATCCCCTCCCACCTCCCACCCCATGCCATCCCTCTGGGTCCTCTCCTTGCACCAGTCCCAAGCATCCTGCATCCTGCATCAGACATCAACTGGCGATTCGTTTCTTACTTGATAGTATACATGTTGCAATGCCATTCTCCCATCTCATCCCACCCTCTCCCTCCCTCTCTCCCCCAGAGTCCAACAGTTCACTCTATAGATCTGAGTCTCTTTTGTTGTCTCGCATACAGGGTCATCATCCCCATCTTTCTAAATTCCATATATATGCGTTAGTATACTGTATTGGTGTTTTTCTTTCTGGCTTACTTCACTCTGTATAATCGGCTCCAGTTCCATCCATCTCCTTAGAACTGATTCAAATGTATTTTTTTTAATGGCTGAGTAATACTCCATTGTGTATATGTACCACAGCTTTCTTATCCATTCATCTGCTGATGGACATCTAGGTTGTTTCCATGTTCTGGCTATTATAAACAGTGCTGCGATGAACATTGGGGTACATGTGTCTCTTTCTATTCTGGTTTCCTCGGTGTGTATGCCCAGCAGTGGGATTGCTGGGTCATAAGGCAATTCTATTTGCAATTTTTTAAGGAATCTCCACACTGTTCTCCATAGTGGCTGTATTAGTTTGCATTCCCACCAACAATGTAAAAGGGTTCCCTTTTCTCCACACCCTCTCCAGCATTTATTGCTTGCAGACTTCTGGATCGCAGCCATTGTCTCTGCTTTTTAATGTGCTGTCTAGGTTGGTCATAGCTTTTCTTCCAAGGAGCAAGTATCTTTTAATTTCGTGGCTGCAGTCACCATCAGCAGTGATTTTGGAGCTCCCCCAAAATAAATTCTCTCACTGTTTCCATTGTTTCCCTATCTATTTGCCATGAAGTGAGGGGACCAGATGCCATGATCTTAGTCTTCTGAATGCTGAGTTTTAAGCCAACTTTTTCACTCTCCTTTAACAAATGGTTGGCAAGTAGCCTGGTATTGAGTTGGGCAGGATTCTTAGAGGAAAAGGCAGAATAAGGAGTTGCCAGGCACATCAACCAAGAGCTTTTTATCAGTGGAAACATAATGAGAAATTTATCTCAAAACAAAGCTCTGTGAATCAGGTTGTTTTATCCATTTTCTAGGAGAAGGAACCTAGTGTCATTTCCCACAGCTCATAAGGAGCAGAGCTGGGACCCTGTGTACCCAGGTTAACACATCCTCGTACTTCCCCTGATCAGAAGAGAAGCCGGAAGGGAGCCATCTATGTTAATGTGAAGAGCAACTTCCTTTCCAAATATCTGATCAGACTCAGTAGATTCCAGATAAACACAGCTTTCCTAATACTTTACTGTTTCTGAAACTACATTGTTGCTGTTGTTCAGTCACTAAGTTGTGTCTGAGTAGAGCTGAGACTGTACCTTACTGCAGGCTAGGTTCCTTTCTGATTCTGACTTGCTAGGAAATCTACTCTAAGAAAGACCTGTCTAACCCTGTCTCTCTGTCTCTCTCACACACACAGACACACACATTATGACCCAAGTTTAGGAAGTCGTAGACTTTTTGTTGACTCTATAAATCAATGGGATAAAATGCACACCTTTTTTCTCTTCCTGACTTCACCATAAGTGAACTTATGCTGCCATCGTGTGGTGAGATACAGAGATTCATTTTTATCTGTTACACCAGGCTCCCTAGACTTCAATCTGTGACTTCAGCATCACCTCTTGGACCATCAATCTCTGTCTCTCCATAAAAGCATTGCCACCCCTGAGGAGACATGTGTATCATTTCCACTTTTTGCATCGTACATTCAGCAGAAGGTGAGGTGTTTGCCTGCTGCTTCCTAACAGTTCATTTGTGGGATTATCTGTGGAGTACTCTAATTGCAGCTTCACTTGCAAGGGTGCCTTTGATTACTGAGAGGTGTAAGTAGAGCTGAGTCCAGACATCTGTCTGCTTTCTGCAGGCAAAAAATAACCATCTGGAATGGAGTTAGTAACTGGTTTTCTGCAGGTAAAATGTGACGAGAGGTGAAAGTGTTAGTCGCCGAGTCGTGTCTGACTCCTTGTGACCCCATGGGCTGTAGCCCCACCAGGCTCCTCTGTCCATGGCATTCTCCAGGCAAGAATACTGGAGTGAGGAGGCATTCCTTTCTCCAGGGGAATCTTCCCAACCCAGGGATCAAATTCACATCTCTTGCATTGACAGGTGGATTCTTTTGGAATATTTTCTAATTTATGCAACAAGAATCTGTTGAGAATGGCTCTAAACCTGGCTCCTTCCCTTTAGTCTCCCATGGTTTCCCCTCCCTGGATCTTTTCCCATGGGTCCCCTCACCCACAACATTCACACCTCAAAGATGTGGAAGGAGAGATAGAATTTTAGCTCTGGCTCAAAACAGAAGTGAATTTCCCATAATTCTCAGCTTAAATATGTACAGTAGGCTCTTAAACTAACGCTCAAAAACTACAACCTAATTTACAGAAAAACGGTGTTGAACTGACATTGTTAAAAATCATTGTTTACTTCTGGAAGTCAGTTGATTTTATATTTTTCAAGCAGATATAAAGATATTACCACTAGAGAGCACCATGGTTCTTCCTTAATCTATATATATATGGGTTATAGTGATCCCTAATTTTAGGGATGACGTTAAATAATAACCATTATAATTTAAGCTGAATTTGGAAAATTCTTTTGCTCTGTTTTGGTCTTTGCCTAGTAACAATATCCAAAGGCATTTCAATTTTGTTTTTTAAAACAAAAATCAGCAGCCAACTTCCAAGTGGCAACCAATGCCACTTGTCTTTATTTTATTTTATTTTTTGCCACTTGTCTTTAGTACAACACCTACAACTATCTTGACCAAGCAAATACTAGCTATTCAAATGCCTTAAACACCCTCCAGATTCATAGAATGAAAATTCATGCCTTTGGGAGGCCTATATTCTAGAGGAAAGACTGAGAATGAATGAAGATTATATATATATATATACACACAAACACACATATATACATACATACTATACACACATATATTAATAACATTAATGAACTATTATATATAAAATTGTATATAGTCTATATAAAACCCCTGACAAGATGTTACATATGATATATGTATTTACAAGTCTTGTCTGAAATATTATCACTAAGGTAAACTCAGATTGGGCTTTCCTGGTGGCTCAGCGATAAAGAATTTGCCTGACAATGCCGGAAACACAGGTTCTATCCCTAAGTTGGGAAGATCCCATGGAGGAGGGCATGGCAACATACTCCAGTATTCTTGCCTGAAGAATCCCATGGACAGAGGAACCTGGGGGACTGCAAGCCGTGGGGTCGCAAGGAGTCAGACACAATTTAGTGAAACAACAATAACAAACTCAAATTGTTAATGGGCAGCTATACTATATTAATTAACATGCAGGAGTAGAAGTGTCCTTTTCTATAGAGAGTCAACATCAGAACATCCTGCCCAATCTCTCTGTGTGCTCAATCTCCAGACTACCCCAACTCTTATATAAATGTCTTGAGAGTGAGCCACAGAAAGATAGCTTTGGTTTTATTTTGGCATACATGCCATCGTACCTGTACTAATATCACTAATATCATGGGATCATGACTCAGGACTCCACCTCAACAAGACTTCATTCATCACAAAATAGGCTTCTGGTCAGATTCCATCAAGTGCATCCGGAGAGATACTTCCTTGTGAGTATCCCATCATTCTTCCATAAGACATACTCAAGGACAGAGCTTTGCAGTGGCATTATCCACAACGAAATCTGCTCAGAGGTCAGGACAGATATATTGCCTTCACAAGTGGCAGTTCCATAACTCACTCAGTGCAGTGTCTGGATAGGATAACTCCATAACTCCTTGATAGGATCCGGAACAGGAATAAAACAGGTATAAAAGGACAACTGATAAAATCTGAACTTGGACTACCAATTAAGTGTCCTGATCTTCATCATTATAATTTGGTTACAGGGCTTCCCAGGTGGCTCAGTGGTAAAGAATCTGCCTGCCAATGTAGGGGACGTAGATTCAATCCCTGGGTTGGGAAGATCCCCTGAAAAAGGAAATGGCCACCCACTCCAGTATTCTTGCCTGGATAATTCCATGGACAGAGGAGCCTGGTGGTCCATAGTCCAAGGGGTCTCAGAGAGATGGACACAACTTAGTCTGAGCATGTACACAATTTGGTTGCATAATCATCTGTCCTTGTTCTTAGGAAATCTACACAAAGAACTTAGTGACAAAAGGGCACAGTATCTTCTGGTTACTCTGAAATGGTTCAAGAAAAGTAAATGTTGTCTCTATGCTGAATTATCTCTATCTACTACACCTGTCTCCAGATAGAGAATGATAAATAGGTCACTATTCTTAAAATTTTTCCATTTTTGAAATTAAATAAAACACTGCCAAAAAAAGAATGCACATCAAAACAGAAAATGCACACACAAAATTATATCTTTCCTATTGTGACAGTTTCCCTCAAATTTGCATAGGTAAGGAAGCTGTGAATTATTCAAATGAATAGTGAGTGTAGGTGGAAAGTTCTGGTTAGAAATAGCAGGAATAACATTTATCCTTAGCAATTCATGGCTAAGGGCAAGGTTTTAAAAACCCTGATGCAGAAGAGATGGCTGAATGCAAAAGGTCACAGCTGTTTTTAGAAAAAGGCAAGCAAGCTATTGCACAAAACTTCCGCATGGTAAAATAGATTTTAAATGCCCTAACATTATGTATTTTCATAAAGAGTACTCTTATCCATAGAACTGCTATATGGCTGCTAGAGATAGGAAAGAATTTACCTCTTCCTGCATTTGATAAAATGACTGGAAATAGCAAGTTTAAAATGAAATCATCATTTTGCTTCAATTTTCAATCCAAGAAAACCCTCTATTTTCACCCCATGGCTATAAATGTCTGTGCAGGCTCACAAGAAAATTCTTCAAGAATTCACACTAACACAGTTAGAATGAACCCTCTTGACTCATACCTTTCCTCCTCTTCTGTGAAATTCCTGTCCTAAGTCATTTACTTGAATTCTGCCCCAAGTGACGGGATGCCCTTGGCACCTGAAGACTGGAGATGACAGGTCATAAAACATTGAATCTGGGAAGGACAGCATTGGATAAATACTGCTATGTGGAAGAAAGGCAGAGTATAACACAGTCGATACTACTTACAAGATGGGAAAAATCCCTCTGTGAAGATACATTCTAGCTTTTTAAAACTTGTAAAATCTGTAGTCAGGAAAAGGAAAACAATGGAGAGAGAAGCATGGCATAGATATGTTACTTATTTCTCATAAAAAGCCCTCCAGGCTCCTCTGTCCATGGGATTCTCCAGGCAAGAATATTGGAGTGGGTTGCCATTTCCTTCTCCAGGGTATCTTCCCAACCCAGAGATTGAACCAAGTTTTCCTGAACTGCAGGCAGATTCTTTACTGTCTGAGCCACCAAGGAAGCCTGTCTTGAGAGTACGGGAGTGTAGTTATGTAATGTCAACAACTGTCTGTCAACTACCTATTACCAAGTGGTCAGAGAACTAGACATTTTATACATGTTCTTACCTCATCGAATCCTCATAACAATCTCATGATTTTAATTGCATTAGTTAAACATCACAGAGAAAAATGAGAGAGAAAAATCAGCTTGGGTAAATCCTAGCTCAGATTTAAATCTAGGCTGTTAAATGTCAAAATCTTTGCTCTCACCTTAAGACTTCACTGGCTATGAACAGGTCCTGACAGGGGCAGCCCTGGCTCATGACTGTCATGTAGTCAGTAAAATCTATCCTTCCCTATTTTACCCACAGAGGAAAAATCATATGACCAGAAAGAGAATTCTCACCCTGCAGCATGGAAGAGAACATCCAAAAAGTGACTGAACCTCCATCTCCTGCAGGAAGATTTTTTACTACTGAGCCACCTGGGAAGCCTGATTTAGGGACTATGGCTTTTTTAATATTCACAAAACAGAAAATTTTAAGTCACTTTATACATGACAATAATGTCATTAAATGTTCATTAAATGGTGGTGCCAATATGAGATTGGAAAAACAAACCCCCAAAGTAAAGGATTAATAGCCAGATAAATCAATAAAAAAGAATCAAATAGTTTTCAGTTAATGTTAGAAAACTTTGAAAATTAAAAGCAACATTAGAGAAGCAATGCTTTGTATAGCAAAGCAAATCACTATGTGTCAGGCAGGAATGATGAAAAAAATACTGGTGAGATGGCTGCAAAATAAATGGCATAGCAACATGCCTGTACACATCAATTTCAAGAGATTTCTAAGCTCTGTAAAAGCATACTACCTACCCTACATTTATCTCTTTACTCCTGAATTACTCTTGAAAACTACTCTTGAATTATTCAGGTGTTGAATTGCTCAAGGTCTTCAGAAACAATTTATAACAATGAAATCATTTTACTGGGCACAGATAGATGAAAAATCACTCCAGTGATAAGACAGAATAGCATCCTTTAGAAACCAATGCATTTGTGCCTGATTTACATGCTTTCTTGTGATGCCACATCAACATTTAGAAAATAAAAGAGCAAATGACTTTAAGAAGCACGGCCTGGGAAGACTCTCAGATGAAGGTCACCTGGGTGGCCAGCTGCCGCACTTTCTGAGGTGGAGACTGGTGCCCACACAGGCCAGCGCTACTGACTTAACGACGAAGTCAACACTTGCTTTGATACATTCATTAAATGTATTCTGTATTACTATGTGTGTTGTAAAGAGCATATACTTTGGTTCTGTGTGTACATGTGCATTTGTCCGTTTTAGCGTGCACTTTTAATTCTCAGACTTTTCAGGATAACTCTCTATATCATCTTGCTTCTGTTATTTTCTTTTCAAATTTTATAGTTCCTTTCCAGTTGATTCCATTTTCTGTCCAGGCTACATCATCTGCTGTTATTTTGTTCAATGATATGGATGGTAGATAACCTTCTACAAATTCAATAATGGCCACCTAAGAGTTCACAAAGACATCTGTTAGCTGATTTCCCTTAAGTGTGCTTATTTAATTTTTTCTGTGATTCATTCTGGTATTAAAGAGTGACAAAGCATTAAATAAAATTTTAACAAACATGTAAGAACAAATAATCTCACAATAATAGGAGCTACATAGTCTGGTAGTCGTATAAAAAGGGCTGTCAGATTCAGATAAGATCATGTAATTGTTTTCCACCTGAATGCCTCCCGCAGTTAGGCATCTCATTTTCCTGTCTCACAAAAAGAAGGAGGAGAGGAAAGTAACAGCAGCAGTTGATCATAACGATGCATGATGTTTTCAAAGACACAGACGCCCTGTGAAACAGAAAGCAAAGGTCTGCAGAAGCTAACCTCACAGGTGATCCTCTGTATGGAGACATTTCCTGACTCAGAGGTACATCTATCATTAGCTTCAGGTTTACTACAAGGAGGTCCTTCCAGGGTCTATTGTTTTTCTTTCTTTCCTTTCTTCTCTCTTTTCTTTTTTTCCCCCTATCTTTCTTTCTTATTTTCTTTCTTTGGGTATATAATCCAAGTGCTAGAAGTTTTCTCCGAGAACAGCCAGTTTAACACCTTAAGAAGGCTATGTATCAAACAGATGCTAGTGGGAAGCTGCTGTACAGCACGTGGAACTCAGCTCGGTGCTCTGTGATGACCTAGAGGGTCAGGGGGGAAGGGAGGAGAGGGAGGGCCAAGAGGGAGCGGATATATGTATACTTAGAGCTCATTCACAGCAGACACTAACACAACGTTGTAAAGCGGCTATCCTCCAATTAATGAAGACTCCATGGACTTGTCAGCATCTCTGACATTCAATGACACAAACAGCATCTCAAGTCCAGCGTTGTTCTCATCATGACTCCTTGATTTCCTCATTTCCTTATGTTTTGTTCCCTACCCAGAATAAACACACAGAAGTTGCCACTGAATGGTCTGGAACTCCTTGATACCGCTTCAATTGTGAAACTAAACCACACATGCCACAGAGACACCCCTGCCACCCTGAGTCAGAGGTCTGATGAGTGGCCCTGGGCTAGCACTGAGCGTGTTTGCCCTCCTGATCACTCAGTCCATAGAGTGATCATAGCCAAGAGGCGTGAGTAAAACCAATGTAACTGAGGATGCAAGCACCATAGACAGGAATTTAAGGATAGAAAAGACATCATTTACCTTATTACTTCCAAGGTTCAGCTACTTTATAAGATGCATGAGGCTCATTCGCTGGACTCTTATAGAAAACATTTAAGGCTAAAACAATTTTACGTAAAACACCACTGATATGTTATCCAATGAAGCACAAGAGAAAGGAAACCACCTTCCCATCTGTGGTTTCACTGCTCTCCTTCCACTCTGCCCCTCACCAGACTAACTGATAACTTACCCATCCAAGAGGCAGTTTCTGTGGTTTGAAATTCAACCTGCTGTTGAGAGTGCCCCAGAATGTATTCTCAATGAAAGTGGATTGTGAATATATAATGTGGATTCTAAACCCCAAATAATTAGAATCCAAAGGGCTTCCCAGGTGACTCAGTGGTAAAGAATCTGCCTGCAGTGCAGAAGATGCAGGTTCAATCCCTGGGTCAAGAAGATTTGCTGAAGTAGGAAATGGCTACCCACTCTAGTATTCTTGCCTGGAGAATCCCATGGACAGAGGAGCCTGGTGGGTTACAGTCTATGGGGTTGCAGAGAGTCAGACACAATCAAGCTGCTGAGTGTGCATGCACAAACCCCAAAGATGCTTACCACTGTGTAAGGTAATACATTGTTTTACATGGCAAATGGGACTTGGCAGATATGGTTATGATGCTCAAGATGGGGAGACTGTCTGAAATCCTCTGGGTCAGAATCAGAGGAGGTGATGTAATGACAGAAGCAAGGGTGTTGATTGGGAGAGAGTGGGAGCTCCTTCCTGGATGGTGTGAAGATGGAGGAGAGTCAATGAGCTGAGGAAGACGGGCAGCCTCCAAAGCCAGAATAGACACACACTTCTTTGGAGCCACCAGCAGGGAGGCAGGCCTGCTGACACGTCGACAGCAGCTCAGGTAAGCTTCTTTCAGATTGCTGACATCCAAAACTGTAAGATGATAAATATGCATTGCTTTGAGGCAATACGTTTGTGGTGGTCTGTGACAGCAGCAAGAGGAAAAATACATTCCCCTCTCAGTAGACAAGTCCTACGCGACATCTTCAGTGAGAGTAAGTAGGCTTCTGAGTTCCAGACCTACTTCCTGACTCCCGTTTGGCATCTCCAATTGCTTGTTCTGGAGAAGGGAATGACAACCCACTCCAGTATCCTTCCCTGTAAATTCCATGGACAGAGGAACCTGGTGGCCTCAGTCCATGGGGTCACAAAGAGTCAGACATGACTGAGAGACTGATCACACATGCTAGTGTGCTTCAGAAGGATTTAAAGCTTAGCGTGGCTCAAGGGACACATGTTCTATGAAAGTTATGGACGTTACAATAACTCTAGTTGTGGAAAATGAAAGTGTTAGTCGATTTCTGTTGAATAAGATATTTCAGTGGTGTCCAACTCTTGGCAATCCACTGGACTATGGCCCACCAGGTTCCTCTGTCCATGGAATTCTCCAAGCAAGAATGCTGGAGTGGGTTGCATGCCCTCCTCCAGGGAATCTTCCCTGACCCAGGGATTGAACCCTCATCTATTACATCTCCTGCATTGGCAGGCAGGTTCTTTACCACTAGTGCCTCCTGGGAAGCCTAGTTGTGGAAAAGAAACTAAAATGCAAGACAAAATTGGTGTAACCTGTGTACACAGTTTATTGATTCAGGACAGACTTAGTTCCAACCTTGCAATGAGTGGCCTTAATAAGAAATACTGCTCCAAAAGAATGATCAGAAAGCAAATAATTCATTTGCTAAAAGACTTTCAGACATCATACCTTCTTGAACAATTACAGTGTCTCTTGAAAGACTTTCAAATTTTAATTGTCTAAAGTTTATATACAAAAAGTTGGTTTAGAAGAAACTTTTTTCTAACATGCTCTTTCCATTTCCTGGAAGAAAGCCAAAAAGTGATTAAAATACTGAAGCTATAAGGGATTGGCATCACTAGAACATTTTCAATAACAAAATTAAACAAAACAACACAAAAAATAATAGTTAAAACTTTGCTACACTCTTCTAGATCACTGGCTTCTGGTGAAAAATCAAACTAAACACGAATTAAACCAGGGCTTTCATTGTAGATAATGCTAGCTCTATAAAAGGACAAGAGAAAAATAAATTATATACTGACCAGAAGTAAGTCATGAAAAGGGTAATAGGGCTTGTGAGATATTAGGAATCAGGCAGGGAGAGGATTAAACGTCAGAAATACTGCTCTTTCAGAAGTTATTCAGTTTGGTTTTATCACTGTGAAAACTGTCATACTCTCACAATACCATTAAAAATTCCTCAAAATTATCCTAAACAGATACAACTTAAAAATATACTAAAGATAACGTCCTGCTTTGAACATGTGAGTCTATGTAAACTGGTATCTTTTGCAAAGTTAGGTCTACATCAATAATTTCATCCAGTCTATGGTCAAATCTAGAACTTGAGTCCCTGTCTGTATATTCAAAGTGCAAATCTCTCACCAAGAGGCACAATGAATCTCAGAGAAATGGACTAAAGGATGCCTGGTGTATGCACATATACCTACCAACAAAGCGCATTGTCTGTGATTGCATTAGAAATCACAGCTGTGTGTGCTCATGAACACAGTATTTCAGACTCCAGACCCCTGTGTTAGAAATAACAGCTGTGTGTACTACTAAACCCAGTATTGCAGACTTTAGACCCCATTCAAAGCACTGCATCACCTCCTGATATTACAAGGCGGCAGTCCTGCAAATCTTTCACAAGGTACAGCTGAGTTACCCCATGTCATCTGCCTACTGATGACACCAAGTGGGCACTGGGGCAAACAACCCAGGCTTGGGAATATTCTAATTCAATTAATACTGCTAAAATAAGTCAAATGCCCTTTAGATTACTACTCCAAAAATTATAGAAAAATGGTACTGATGAACCTATTTGTAGGGCAGGAACAGAGACACAGATGTAGAGAACAGATATGTGCACACAGTGGGGGAAGGCGAGGGGGACGAATTGAGAGGGTAGCATTGGCATATACACACTACCATGTGTAAAATAGCTAGTGGGAAGCTGCTGTATAGCACAGGGAGCTCAGCTCAGTGCTCCGTGACGACCTAGAGGGGCGGGATGGAGGGGTGGGAGGGAGAGGACCTGTGTATACATACAGCTGATTTGCACTGTTGTACAGCAGAAACCAATACAACATTGTAAAGCAATTATACTCACATTAAAAAAAACCCTACGATGAACCATAATGGAAAAGAATATTTTAAGAAGAATGTATGTGTGTGTGTATATATATATATATAAAACTGTTCATTTTGCTGTACAACAGTAATTAACAACATTGTAAATCAACTGTACTTCAATAAAATAAATAAGAAAATAAATTCAAAAATCAAGAAGTAAAAAATTATGATGTCATGACTACTGATAAATAAAACTTGAGCTCTGTGCTAAGTGTTGTATCTACTTCTTTCCTGTAAACATCACTGCAAACCTTCAAGACAAATATTCATTTAAAACATTTCCACAAGTGAATGCACTGAGTAGAGACAGGTTAAATAACCCACAGAGACTGCATAGGTAGGCAGAGGTAGAGTCAAAATCCAAACCCAGATCTATGTGACTCCAGTAAATGCTTTTGAATAAAGCATTATTTAATGTGTTAAAAATAAGTAACATATATCATTTTTGGTCATTTTGAAAAGCAATGAATATATAATAACAGACAACATAATGATCATATGAAATTGTTACAAAATAAATTTGCAGGGTCTGCTCTAGCATAAAGAATAAGAGAAAAATAGTGTTGTTCAGTCACTAAGTTGAGTCTGACTCTTTGCGACCCCATGGACTGCAACACGCCAGGGTCCTCTGTCCTCCACTATATATATATGTGCAAAAAACACATAAATCTCATTATGTTGCCAGAAATGACCACTTATCTGGGGAAAATGTTGGCCACGTATTACATATCATATTAGAAATTAACTTCTAGATTATTTGAAGTTTAAAATATGAAAAACATTTTTAAAGTCTAGAAATATTTTAAAAATAAAAACAAAAGATTTAAGTAGAATATTTTTTAAAATAATGGAACAGAGTATGATGAAGCAGGATGCAATCATATTTTTTTCACTGAGGTATACTTGACACATAATGATATACTAGTTTCAGATGTACGACATAATTTGCTATTTGTTATGTTGTGAATGACCACCTGGGTAAGTCTAGTTAACATCTGTCATCGTGAACAGTTAATTTTTTTCTTGTGATTAAACACTTTTAAGATCTGCTCTCTTAGCAGATGTGTTTATGACTTGGAAATCTGAAAAGGAAGTGATGGGCAAAGACAGGCCATGTAACTGCTAAAAACATGAAAAATGGCTTAGAGAAATATATTTTGACAAAACTGAATACAGGACTCAAACACTGAGTGTGATGAAGGCAAATGCTTTATGTTGACAAAGGCACCTGCATTCAAAAGGCGAAAAAACTCAAGGACCGAACAGCATCACAATGAAATACAGAAAGGAAATACTTTCAAAAAATACAAAGAAACTGAGAAGACTAGAATTAGGGAGGAAAAAATCTGTCTCAGAAAATAGCAAAGTCATACTGAAAAAAATAACAATATGAAGAATTTGAATATCACAAACATCCAACTTGGTATGATATACATATATCATATATATAGACAGAGAGAGAGAGAACTGTGTACCAAACAAACTGCAAATAATTGCACCGTTTTCAAACACATATAACAGTTGCAATAATAACCCAGATGTGAGGTTACCGAAAAACGCCTTTAGAAAGTCCCAAAGCAGCATCTTTGTCAGGTTTTGGTATTAGGGTAATGGTGGCCTCATAGAACGAGTTTGGGAGTTTACCTTCTTCTGCAATTTTCTGGAAGAGTTTGAGTAGGATAGGTGTTAGCTCTTCTCTAAATTTTTGGTAGAATTCAGCTGTGAATCCGTCTGGACCTGGGCTTTTGTTTGCTGGAAGATTTCTGATTACAGTTTCAATTTCCGTGCTTGTGATGGGTCTGTTAAGGTTTTCTATTTCTTCCTGGTTCAGTTTTGGAAAGTTGTACTTTTCTAAAAATTTGTCCATTTCTTCCACATTGTCCATTTTATTGGCATATAATTGCTGATAGTA
>SJYQ01005068.1:103396-219401 GCA_006410935.1 Redunca redunca
GAATCGCCAGTCGATACCCGATGCAGGATGCAGGATGCTTGGGACTAGTGCAAGGGGAGGACCCAGAGAGATGGTATGGGGTGGGAGGTGGGAAGGGATTCATGTTTGGGAACGCTTGTACACTCGTGGTGAATTCATGTCAATGTTTGGCAAAAGCAATACAGTAATGTAAAGTAAACTAAAGTTAAAATAAAAATTTCAAAAAAAAAAAAGAAAGTCCCAAAGCAGAAATCACACAGCCCAAGTTCTGATTAAAGGGTCACAAAACCAGACGGTAAACAACTAAAGCCTAGCCCCAAAGAAACTTCCTACTGAGAAATGTTGAATCACTCTTCTAAATGACTCAAGATAAAAAGAAACTCAAAATTAAAATTAAAGGCTATTCAGAAATGAGTGAGAAGAGAACACCATATATCAAAACACAGAATTTGGACAAAGCATCAATCAAGGAAAATTTGTTGGTGAAGGCATTTACTAGAAGTGGAGAAAAATGGGAACTACATGAGCCAAGGAGTCAATTCAACAGAGTAGAAAGAGCAGCGGTCCAAACCCACAGCAAGGAGCCTCAGGCAGGGATGGGGAGTGAGCACTGGGGACACTCTGGGGTGAACTCTGGCCTCCTCCATCCAGCTTGGCCCTTAATGGAGTTATTTCACTTCTCTGTTGCTCTTCAACAAACCAGGGCTCTCACTGTTTTGTTAAAGGATTAAGTGAGATGGCACTGGTGGTAAAGAACCCGCCTGCCAATGCAGGAGTTGTAAGAGATGAGGGTTTGATCCCTGGGTCTGGAAGATCCCCTGGAGGAGGCAATGGCCACCCACTCCAGGATTCTTCGCTGGAGAATCCCATGGATAGAGGAGCCTGGCAGGCTACAGTCCATGGGGTCGCAAAGAGTTGGACATGACTGAAGCAACTTAACATGCATGCATGCCTAAGTGAGATGGTGCAGATAAAGTTCTCGGGTGAGCACCTGACCAGCAAAGCTTACCTTAAGAGGAAGACAACAGTGTGCATTAGTCAATGACTCAAGGACTCCTAAATTAGGCTATCTCTTGTATGAACATAGGTGCAAAACTCTTAAAATATTCACAAGCCAAAGCCAGTCACATATAAAGGTGGGGGTAACATGAGTGAGCCAGCTGGACATATTCTAGACACATGAAGTTGACTCACCATTGGAAGAAATCGACCAACATTATTCATGAAGAACTCGTCAGGCCGATAGGCACAGAACACCTGCTGCTGTCTTCTCTAATGACCTTAAATTAAGACTGTCAGCATCTCACTCAGGTGAAATCAGTTGGAGAAATTCTCCAACTGAGCCCATCCAGGAAGAATGTCAACAGGTCGCATCTGGAGTTGTGCCTCTTACTGACAGGCCACAGGCACCTCCGCAGCACGCTGCATATACATCATTAAAAATAAGGCTGACATCCCGCAGCTTCACGGACCTACGTATGTAGTGAACAACAAACATTTCCATCCAGAAAGAATTCAATTTTATTTGAGAGCAAGAATGTTTAAAAATTCTCAAGCAAAAATTCACATAAGCATGTTTGTTCTGTTCTCCTGGTTTTAAAAATAATATCTAAACTGCCACTTTAGTAAAGGAGATAACCAGATGGCAATTTTATTTCAAGAATCTTATTTTAAGAGGGTCAGTCCATCAGCATAACTCTTTGGTCTGTTCTGTCTATAGATCCGAATCCAGGAGACATTCAAAAATTATGTTTAAACATATTCATCTAAAGGACTGCCCAGGGTTTATATTCAAGGTGACTCTAAATATATAAGAAAGCATCTCTGGGCAAGAAGTGATAAAGATATCAGTAGGGCTCCCTCCTCCTCCTTCTTCTTTAAAAGAACATATTAATATGAGTAACCTAAAATTCAAGAAATGTGACTTTACAGATGCTTGAAGGTTGCAATCCTAGAATGTCTTCTGAGAAGGTATTTAGAACTTCAGCATTCAGGTGGACCGCAGACCACAGCACGAGGCTCCGATCACATCAAAAGGACAAGCACATAATGAGAATCCAAATTTAGGCAGAATATGATGTGAAAATATGAATTCAGGCAATATCTTCTTGTCTTGGCATAATGGTTCTGCATAATCATTTTACATTTCTTTTCAGTGCATGCTACTGAATCCACATAAAACATCTAATGTTGTTTAAAAATGCAATGAAATCAGATTGCCTTGTTAAATATTAGGAGCAATTAACCAAAATCCATTATTCTAAGTTTTAAAAGGAAAATTTTCCCTTTTGTTGGGAAAAGGGAAAGTAGTACACATTTATTTTACTCTCCTTCCTGAACAAATCGCCAAAACGCATAAAAAGGAGTCAAAAATAGTAAACAAAACATCACCTGCATTGAAAATAGGTTGCAATCATAAACACGGGGTGCAAAATACATGGTCTTATTTTCTTTCAAACTAAAGAAACTTCTTTAACATTTCTTGCGGTGCAGGTGTGCAGGCAAGGATTCTCTCAACTTTTGACTGTACAAGAAAGTCTGTATGTCACCTTCATTCATGAAAAGTATTTTCACCGAGCATAAAATTTGAGTTTGGCTTATTTTTTTCTCTTAGCATTTTTCTGATGTTTGATCATCTCCAAGCTAGTATAGTGTCTCACAGGGTATTTGTTGTTATTCTTAGCTTTGTTCATCTTGATATAAGACGTCTTTTGCCTCTGGTTGTATGAAGATCTTTCTATGGCTGGTTTTCAGCAACCTCATATGGTATGTGACAGTGTGATCTTTTTGTTTATACAGCTGAGTGCTTCTTAAGTCTCTTGGATCTACAGATTTAGTGTTATCAGATTTGGAAAATATCTTGGCCATTATTTCCTCAAATTTTTTCTGCCCCTGCTTTTTGGGCTGCCAATTACACATATATTATGTTGCTTCCCAATGTCCCATGGCTTACTGAATCTCTGGGTTTGAGAAAGATTTTTTTTTCTGTCTCTTTCCTTTGCCTCTATCTGGATTATTTCTATTTCTATGTCTTCAAGTTTATGAGTTTTTCATCTGAAGTCATGTAATCTGCTGTTTATCCCATCCAGTTAAATTGTCACTTCAGTTGCTGTTTTTTCAGCTCTTGATGTTCCATTTGGCTCTATTTATATATTTTATTTCTCTTGATATTGTGTTTTAATGTCCAGTTTTCCCAACACCACTTATGGAACAAACTTATTTCCCCATTGCATATTCTTGACTATTTTGTTGTAAATTAATTGACCATACATGCATGGGTTTATTTCTGGGCTCTCTGTTATATTCCATTGATACATGCCAGTTTTATGCCAATACTATACTGTTCTGCAGAGAAGGCAATGACACCCCACTCCAGTACTCTTGCCTGGAAAATCCCATGGAGGACTAAAAGTCGGACACGATTGAGCGACTTCACTTTCACTTTTCACTTTTATGCATTGGAGAAGGAAACGGCAACCCACTCCAGTGTTCTTGCCTGGAGAATCCCAGGGGTGGGGGAGCCTGGTGGGCTGCCGTCTATGGGGTCACAGAGTCGGACATGACTGAAGCAACTTAGCAGCAACAGCAGCAGCATACTGTTCTGATTACTCTATCTTTGTAATATAGTTTGAAATCAGGGGGCATGATGCCTCCAGCTTTGTTCTCCTTTCTCAAGATTGCTTTGGCTATTTAAGGTCTTTTATGGTTCCATACAAATTTAAGATTGCTTGCTCTATTTCTAAGAAGAAATGTCATTGGGATTTTGATAGCAATTGCACTGTATCTGTAGATAGCTTTGGGTAGTATGGCCATTTTAACAATATTAAATCCTTAAATCCATGAACATGAAATACCCCATAAGTTTTTGTGCAGTATTCTCATTTAGTCATCTAAATTACCAATGACTATAGTAATTTCCTCTCTACCAAACAGTTATTTTGGAGAATGTTATTCTAATTTTCAAGTGATTGTAGTTTAGTTTAAATAGATTTCTTCTGTAGTTCTTTGATTAACAGGTGAGTTTTTCTGTCTGATGTGAAATTAGTTTTTTCTTCTGCACTGATCCCCTTAAGTGTTTCTTTATTTTCATATTTTTCCCATCATTGCAGTGGGTATCAGGAAATAATTAGGTTTGTGTTCAAACCATCACCTTGCTGGAAAACAATCATAGATAATAGTTCAGTTGACTGGTACTTTCTTCTTCTCCAGTGTAAACCATTCGGTCGTTTTTGTTTCTCTTTGCTCTCTCCAGCACAATCAGTGTTCTGTGACTATGGCAATATCAGGGTCATTTTAAATTCTGTTTGAGAGAAAAGTCACTATCTATTTAGAATTCAAGGTGAAAACCAACAGCTAGCCTCCATTGTGCCGAGCCATGATTTTTTTCTGCATAGCATGATGACAGCACTCTCCAGCAACAATAACTCAGGATTAACTTGAAGACATGTCTCTGTAATTGCTTCACACCCAGAGCCACAGAGACAATAACTGCCCTGCAAGGAACCAAAGAGATCATCCAATTAGTAACTACAGTCCCTTGTTCCGTAGATAAGGAAAACGAGTCATGAATAAGACTTTCCCACACCATTATTTAACGGAAAATTTGCATTCATATTTGCACGAAGAGCAATGCCTTACATAAGAGAAGACTAACAACTTAGTATAATTTATGGGAACATCATTTTTAAAAGGGTTACTCATAACCTCGGCTCCTTCAGAAACTACACAGAATAGAAATGACTTTCTGTCAGCCTTTAAAACTGTTAATTTTCTATCCTAAATGTCAGCTGGTAAGTTACTCACTAGAGTCGTGCATGAACAGCACCCAAGAGACACTGGAGGTTTATATTTGAGATTTTGTATTTCAAAGTATTGGAATTTCTTGATCATGAAGACAGGCAATGTCTGTAAAACATCTATTTGCAACTTAAAGGCAGGTATACATGACTTGTCTCTATAGTGTACTCTCTACATAAAGAGTTGTCATCTACTCTTACTGTCATTTCTAGAACCTCCCTTCTTCATCTCCCTTAAGCCATTCCAGGAATAACATGAATAGTGATACTGATGTTATTTTCATCTTAATTTTACTTCTGATTTTAATTCCAATACTAATACTAGCTGAAGGTTATTGAGTACTTATTAGATACCAAGCTCTTTTCTAAATGCTTTAAAACATAGATTGTCTCTTTAACACAAGTAAGAGCCAACAATTAGGTCCATTTTACAGACTAGGAAACTGAGGCACAGATCGCTGAGTGACTTAGCCCTACCCAGGCAGTCTGGTTCCAGAGTTTGAAGTCTGTTTTTAAATGCTGCTCTACTTCTCAGTCCCAGAGTCCATTCGGGTATTTGTCATGTCCAACTGAAAGTGGGAATTCTGAAAGCCTTCTTCCACTACAGTGGCCCAGGGAACCTGTCTTTCTTATAGAAACCACAGGTTACTTGCCTATCCTTGGCCATGCTTGCCTCACAAGCCCAATGAGAGTCACATGCATGACATTTCATGAGCAGGAGAAAGAAATGGGCTCCATAAATCATAACTGTACACTTCTGAGAAGGAGAAGAAGACCCAGAAGTAACAGTAGACTCTATTCAGATGTTGGACAAACACTTAACAAATGCTCATGACCTAGTGA
The DNA here is from genome assembly GCA_006410935.1 of Redunca redunca. Lineage (NCBI taxonomy): Eukaryota > Metazoa > Chordata > Mammalia > Artiodactyla > Bovidae > Redunca > Redunca redunca. The sequence continues at coordinate 109,015 of SJYQ01005068.1, forward strand.
TGAAGGGCAGGAGGCTACCACACCTGCACATGTCGCATTCAGGGGGCTGTTTCTCAAAGGAAAATGATGGATCCTCCTTGGAAATACTTCCTCCCCGATCTCATATTTCTTGTTAATTTTAAAGTGGCAATTTCAAATGGTTATTCCCATTGGCATCAGATGAAAACTGAAAGACTGAAAGCAGAAGGAGAAGAAGGTGACAGAGGATGACGTGGTTGGATGGTATCACAGATTCAATGGACAGGAACTTGGGCAAACTCCAGGAGATGGTGAGGGACAGGGAGGCCTGGCATGCTGCAGTCCATGGGGCTGCAAAGAGTCAGACACAACGTAGTGACTGAACTACAATAACAAAGACTGAAAATGTCCATCAAATTCAACAACCAGGCGGTGTGGCTACAGCAGAGCAAACCAGGGAAGCAAGGCAGGGGTGAGATTCCCAGGTTCACAGAGCCCTGTTGAAATGCTGGCTTTCATGCTGAACATGGTGGAATCACAGGCATGACTCAAGCACAAGAATGGCATGTTCTGGTTCAAGATGTTAAAGATTCATGCAGGCTGCAGGGTTGTGCACAGGCCCAGGGCAACCAGGCAAAACAGACCACTTAGGAAGGGATTTTAATCATCCCAACAAAGAAGGACTAGAAGCTTTGTGGTAGCAGAAGAGATGGAAAGGAGTGGTGGTCAGCTGGGGTGCAGGGGTTCAGGGGGAACCAGTTAGGTTTGCTGATAGATGGGACATGGATAAGAGAGACAGCATGGTCCAAGGATGAATCCAGGGTTTTGCTGATGGCACTGGTCCTGGCTTTTTGCTTGTTTGCTTGTTTTCTTGGAGTGTCTACAAAGATGGAGTTATCAGAGGAAGTATTCAGAAGGAAAAGCAGATTGTGCAATGTGTTGGTGCCATCTTATTCTATTTCATTAACTTGACCAATAAAATGCATCGAATGTCAGTTTCACGGCATGCTCTGTGCTAGATGTCAGAGACGGAAAACAGAAAGACATGACATCTTTGCCCTCGAGGGAGTCACAGTCCAGGAGGAGACAGACACATAAGCCTATGTTTCAAATAATTTCCTTCCCTCTCAAGAGGAGGAAATTTGTTGCCAGGGAAGAGAAATTTAATCACCTCACAGAACAGGACTAAACAAACCATTCCCCAGCCCCATTTACTAAGGTTCTATAATGATAAAAGTTTGAAATGTCCTCACCCAGAGCAGGTCCAAACAGCTTAAGCCCCAAGGACAAGTCAGTATTAACATCACTCCCCACCCCAAGAAGATACAAGATGACTTTATATGAAGAGACCTGAGCAGAGAGAATAACTCTATTTTTCTATTTTCAAAATTTCCCTTCGTCTTGAGGCACCAACTGTGAGAACCCAGGAGCACAGAAAAAGATCTAGGAGTAAATCAATTTAGAATAAATTGGCATCCTTCTGAAAACAGCGATTTGGAAAATTGGAGGAAAAGTGTCAACCAAAAAACTGAAATAGCATATTATCATTCTGAATGCTTTGTTGGTTCTGGAATTCTTCCTTCAGGTTTTAAGATCTTAGATTCAAGGAGAACATGAGAAACACATCACACGTTTTGTTCTGAATCACTTATTTATGGTGTAATCTTTTTAAAGTTGTCATACATTGTAGACATTTTAAGTTTAGCCCCTACTCTTCAGAAATTTAGAACTTTTCTTTCCAGTGTGTATATATATTTCCTACTGTGATTATATAATATTATACATATTCTTAAATTATCATTCTACTTGAAGAATAGCACCAGTAGTTTATAGCACAGCTATCTTGAGCCAGCATCCCTGGGCTGAGCTGATCATATTTCATTTCTAGAATTTATTAGATACAAATTCCAGAACTAAACCTATGGTATGAGCAAACCTGGGATAAGAGCAAAGCTAACAAACCAGTGCTCTGACTTTTTATGGTGACATTTCTACTGTGGTCACGAAAATCAGTGTGGCTACGTGTCTATGAAATTATTTTAAATGTCAATAAAGACATACAGTGAACATTGAAGAAACTGTGGAACAGCAATTTTATTTTGGGATCAATTTTTTATTTGGATCTGCTTGTGGGCAGAGTAACTAGAGCTCAAACTGACAACATTCACAGAATCATGGCGAAAGCAAGGGAATTCCAGAAAAACATTGACTTCTGCTTCACTGACTGTGCTAAAGCCTTTGACTATATGCATCACAACAAACTGTGGAAAATCTTTAAAGAGATGGGAATACCAGACCACCTGACCTGGCTCCCAAGAAATCTGTATGCAGGTCAATAAGCAACAGTTAGAACTGGGCATGGAACAATGGACTGGTTCAAAACTGGGAAAAGAGTACATCAAGGCTATATATTGTCACCCTGCTTATCTAACCTATATGCAGAGTACCTCATACAAAATGCCAGGCTGGATGAATCACAAGCTGGAATCAATATTGCTGGGAGAAATATCAACTGCTTCAGATATGCAAATAATACTACTCTAATGGCAGAAAGTGAAGAGGAACTAAAGAGCCTCTTAATAAGGGTTAAAGAAGAGAGTGAAGAAAAAACTGGCTTAAAATTCAACATTCAAAAAGCAACGACCATGGCATCTGGTCCCATCACTTCATGGCAAACAGATGGGGAAAAAATAAAAATAATATAGCATAGTATATACACATATATCAGACAACAATTTGGTGAAACCTTGACTTGACAGTGGAGTAAAACATTTTGAGATGCTATTTAAAAGATATATGCAAATAAACCTATAATTATAAAACTGATAGAACTGTATTAGAAAAATCATAGTACCTCACTTAATATGGCACTTTGAGAATTAAATGGTATAATATTAGTACAGGTAAAACATTTGCATAGTGACTGAAAACTATATGTGTACTCTGGAAGGTGGGGATTCAGGAAGGACTGTTGGCAGTTAAATTTGTAAAACCTTGAGAAAAGCCTGTATGAAATTTTAATAAGTTAAATAAACATTTATCAGCGACCTGTTCTGCTGTGTGCATGCTCAGTTATGTCCAGCTCTTTGTGACCCCCATGGACAATACTCGCCAGGCTCCTCTGTCCATGGGATTCTCCAGGCAAGAATACTGAAGTGAGTTGCCATTTCCTTCTCCATGGGATCTTCCTGATCCAGGGATCGAACCTGCATCTCCTGCACTAACAGGCAGATTCTTTAACCACTGAGTCACCCAGGAAGCCCTGTTAATCACCTACGACACAGCAATTCTGAATAAGCTGTTAGACTTCAAAGCATGACTAAGACATGGCTTCTGCCTCCAATGTGTGAAGGTGAAGTAATGATAAATAATTCAAATGCAACATACAGGTGCTCTGATGCAGGTGTGTCCAAAGCTCTGGCAGAGGGTGGGGGCACGCAGAGCAAGATGAGCAGCTGCCCTGTTGAGAAGAGGACCAGGAGCTGGGGCACACAGGATTTTCACAGGGCAGAGGAGGAACGAATTTCTAAGCGGAGAAAACAGATGCTCAGGAACTTGGCAGCAAGACCATGGGGTGGATTCACTTTAAAGGGAGAGAAGATGTGGAGTGAAGCTTAGGCAAGACAGGGAAAAGTGGTAACCTCAGACTCAAGGGCCCTTTGGGTTTAGTGTTCTTCTCCTAGGCAATGGAACGCCACCAAAATTTTGAATATGCTACCGCCTAAAAGGTAAGATATTGCAAAATACTTTGGAAATCTTCTGAGAGCTGAGCCACTGAAAAAAATATACAATAACTAGCATTCTGAAAAGTCTCAGGAGACAGAGTCTAGCCTTTCCCGGGTCACTCTTGGGAGGAATGTGGAAAGCTGGAGTGTTACTAGCTGCACTCCAGTGAATTTAAAGAACTTAATTTAAAATCAGGCATTAATGACACCATTGGAAAGAATCTGGTTCGTGGTCCCTGACCAAGGTCATTAAACAATGCTATTTTTGCATATATTACATACAAAGCTAAAATTAATCCCGATTTTCTTATATTTTAATGTTTCATCCCAGAATTGTCCATGCAGCAGCAAGAGGAAACATTGAGCAGACTCCAAGGCAATGAACGAGAAATAAGATTCTCCTGACTTGTCTCTAAATCTCTATGAAAACTACATTGACAAAGTATGTGATGGTGTTCATATATGAACTCCTCTTTAGAAACGAAAGTCCCTATTAAAGATTTTAAAGTACTGACAACTATGAATATAAATGGATCTTCAAATACTATGGGCTTTAAATGGTTTCTAGCCTACGTGATAAGAAAGTAAGCCTCTAATTCTAAAGTTACGTTTCAAAGGCAAGCATTTCACACTTTGTACGTCCATTATTACATTTTATTGAGGGAAGGCAGTCTGCTTGGAATAATGCAACTCCATTTCCTACTTTTGGTAAAGAGCTATCTTTGGATGTAGATACGGAGCTGTTTCAGTCATTATAGATTTTCATGACAACCACTCAGAGTTCACTGCAAATTCAATTACGTTCGAATTTGGCAACTCGGATGGTCATAGCACCGACTGTGTTTTCTCTATTCCTCAAGAAGATTGGTACGTGTTTTGATGGCCCCTTAGTGTCAGGGTGAAAAATCAGTGTCCCTGTTTTTCCTCTCCAGTGTCAACAATTTTGGATGATTATATACTTTCTGAAATTGCTGCTGTTCTAGTGTTGTTTTCAAGGTCCACTTAAGTACCCATATCTATTCACATTTTTATGCCTGGGATGACAATTTGGAAAAATGTAAAACACTACACAGCAAAATGAAGGTCATCTTTGGAGAGATATGGCAACTTTTATCTTCATTTAAAGGAAAGTTTAACCAGCTCAGAAGACCAGAGAGGTTAAATAACTCATTCAAGATCATATTATTAAATCTGGTGTCAGGTAGACCCATCTGACACCAGATTTCAGTCTCTGCTGACATTTAGAGCTCTGTTCCTACTGGTGTTAAGTTGGATGTTTCTTTCTATTAATCCACGAGTCTCCTCCACACCTGGACTTGGGCAGGTGAGCAACTGAGATGCTGTATTTTTCTATGTTTATCCATGCAAAATATCTTTTCCAAGCACCTAGTTCCAGGTCTTATGTTTACAACAAAAAACTAAACACTGTTCTTGGCCAGAGGAATGTTTAACCTAATTAGAGAGGAAATCTCATGAATTACAAAAATAAAGGGGTAAAACACTGCTATGTGTCAAGTGCTGTTAAAAAGAACATGGAATTGCAGGAAGGAATCTGCTGCCACTGTGATGAGTGTGGTGGAAGGTGGGGGAGGGGCCCAGATCCGTGAAAGTGGGCAGAAGTCAGTGTCCCCACACAGTCAACAGGGAATAGAACCCAACTCCTCTTTCAAAAATTCACATCCTGAGACAGCAGACCCCTGACTTGCCTTTGATGGCTCAAATCCATTAAACCACCTCATCCTGCCCATGTTTTTCATGTCATGCCCTTTTTTTTTTAGTTCCTATATTCTGTGCTAAGTTCTTAGCAGCAGACACAGAAAAGGAGACATCCAGCTAAATGATTCATATTTGGTGTTTAAGATGGGCTGGGTCATTGTTGTAATCAAGATTTTTGATGAATACTGGAAACAGAGCTAGAAAACAGTATTTAAGCAAGTATTTGAAAGGTGCCCATTTCGTGGGGTTTTTCAAATTTTGACTCTACTGAGGTATAACAGACCTGTAAAATTATAAGGTATTTAAAGTATATATCATAGGGTTCTGATATATACATACATTGTGAAAGGACTCCCCATCTAGTTAATTAACACAGCCATCATCTCCCATATGTGTCTTCTTTTTTAGATGAGAACATTGAATTCTAGTCTCTTAGCAAATTTCCATTATGCAATACCATGTAGTGTTGACAGCTAAATAAAGAATTATTTGACTCAAGAAACAATGGAGTTGGGTTGGGTTGGACACCTTGGTGAGAACCAAGATTCTATGAAGATAAAAATAAAGCCCCAAAATTTATTAAGACAATAACTCTGCATGTTTTCTAAGGCACAGATAGACAATGGAAACCTTAAAGTTGTCATTCACTGCATGATTCTAATAATTTTACCTTGAAAATTTAAAGCGATATCAGATAGTCAGCCACAGAGTGCAAAGGAAAAAAGAAATGTCTTAATACACACGGGAAATGAAAAAATTTTATTGCACCTGGATTTAACTTTAATAAATGCTTTTTAACTTTCTCCAAAATGACATTGGTCATTTGACTGGAAGGAATGCTGAGGGGAAATTTTAATAGAGATAATTTTAAAGGCCTAGGAAAAAAGATGGTGCCAAAAAGATGTTAATGAAAATGAGGGTACAACTGACATTAACTTTTCTTTATACTCAATTTTTCAAAATTTCTACAATGTATGTGAATTGGTATCACAATCATAAATACCATATACATTAAAAACAATGGGAATACAAAAGGAAAAGATATGGTCGTTCACTGCAAGATAAATTAATCTGCTTTCAAAAAAGTTTCCAGATGTACAACTCTTCTGTCTGCAGATTATCTAATTTCTTGGCCAAAATATTCTGGCCATTTTTAAAGGAAAGAAATCACAAATTAATAAAGATAAATTGCCTAGAGATAGATTTTAATGAAAGTGAACTCACAACAGCAGCATATTTATTGCCTTGCCTTGGCAGTTTTACAGGGGCACACCTGGTACTGAAACACATATTGTTTAAACTATCTGAGCACATCTGGTCTTATTTTACCAAATAATGCAGATTCAGGTGAAACTGGGGAAGACCTCATGTCTGTGGGTTTCTGGTATAAAAACTTTCTAAACAGCAAACACACAAGAGATACAGGAACACCTACAGAAAAACATGTTCAATCATGGGGAAATTTCACTGGGTATGTGTCAGATCATGGGAAAATTTGGAGACTGACGAGCTTGCTTCAGAATAATGACAGTTTTAAAATGAAAGAGAGAAAAATAAACTTATAAGTATTCTAAGAGCATATGAGCAGACAGCTTTAAAATTTCATTTCCTACAGAACCATCCCCTTATTCATGTGTGCATCTATTTGTGAACCAAAATTTTTTATTTAGACACTCATGTGCCAACCTCTGAGAAGCCTGGTGGGTGACAGGTGAGTGAAGAGAATCATCTCAGAGCTCCAGGTCAGTGGGGAGCAGACAGCATGCTAGAACCTGGTGTGTGCTCTACAGGGGGGGTCCTGATACTTCAGAGAAGCCCCCAAAGGAGAGCGATCAGGTACCCACCACGGATTCCTACTAATCGGTAATGCAGCTCCTATGATTAAATCAATCAGCCGCAAACTCCACTCCATGAGCTGCTCAACAGAGGTGTGGTGGGTGAGCCAGCTGGGCGAGGCCTTAGCCTCCTGCATGCGCACTGGTTCAACTGAAGTGTGTTGTGTGTGTGCTCAGTCGTATCCGACTCTTTGAGACCCCATGGACTGTAGCCCACCAGGCTCCTCTGTCTGTGGGATTCTCCAGGCAAGAATACTGGAGTAGGTTGTCATGCCCTCCTCCAGGGGATCTTGCTGATCCAGGGATTGAACCCAGGTCTCCTGCATTGTAGGCAGATTCTTCACTGTCTGAGCCAGCAAGTGAGCACCCAATAATAATAATGTTCAGTGCTTCTCCCTGCCTCTCTTTAAGAGATTTGACAAAATTTTCCTATGCCTGGGAAAACGTGTGAAAAAAGGAAGCTATTTTTTTTTAATGTTTAAAATTTGCCTTGGAAATGACTTTAAAATGTTAAGGCAGTTTGAGAATCATGAAAAACTGTAATTAAGTAATTTAAATTATTGAAATTACAGATTTTGTAAACAGCACGGGAAACACTGACCTGGATATTGTAAATACCACTACGCAGCACTCCCTTCCCTTCCATCTGTTCTGAATCTGGAGTCTTTACTCAGGATAGGATGCTCCAGGAATCACTAGAAACGTCTTGTTGACACTTGCTCAGAACTTTCTCCCCTCTTTAGCGTGATTTTATTTCATAAATCAAGGATAAAATATTCCAATAAAACACATCTCTAATTTAATATTAATAGGAAAATGATTTCTCTTTAGAAGGTTATTTTTTTAAGGGTTGAAACAATTTATTCCTTAAAGCAAAGAATTATCTGTACAATTTATTTTAGAGATGCTTTTCTATCTCACATGGAATAATCACCTAACTTAACCATTTGTGAGCTCCATATTTTTAAGGATATAGAATTAAGACATGATTACTGCTACCAGTAAACTTACAACCCAGCAAGGTAAACCCATAAAACAAAACAATATATAGAAGTAGCTAAATGAATCTTAAAATATATTAGATGGCATACACCAACCAAGTCACACAATGTAATAATAAATGGCTCGGAGAATAGACCCTCAGTGAGGACTAATGGAATCCAAGAAGACGGCACAGAGGTGTCAGCCAGGGAAGACTTGAAGAGAGAGGGTTTTGACTGACTTTCTGACTAAAAGTCAGTACAGATGAATGGAAATTTCCTACAACACTCTATTGCCCTTTCCATCTCCATCTAATCAGAGAAACATTAAACGAGGTATTCCATGCAAAACTGGAATTCTAGAGAGAACATATAAATATATATCACAGGCATCTACACAGTACATACCAGAAGGGGATATATGTGTGTGTAATATCAGATCAGCGGCTTCCCTGGTGGCTCAATGGTAAAGAATCTGCCTGCCAATGCAGAAGACGTGGGTTCGATCCCTGGGTCTGGAAGATCCCCTGGAGTTTGAGGAAATAGCAACCCACTCCAGTATTCTTGCCTGGAGAATCCCATGGACAGAGGAGCCTGGCGGGCTACAGTCCATGGGGTCACAAAGAGTTGGACACGACTCAGCAACTAACGGAGAAGGCAATGACACCCCACTCCAGTACTCTTGCCTGGAAAATCCCATGGACAGAGGAGCCTGGCGGGCTACAGTCCATGGGGTCACAAAGAGTCAGACACAACTGAGAGACTACACAACAACAAAATGTCAGATAGATACATATCATATCTGATGGATGTACTTCATGCAATATGTACATTTATGTATCATTTCATATCAAACAGAGGGACCCAAATCCTATCTATGAGCAATGATGCTGACCCTACCCACATTCCTGACCCTCAGAGCTTGCTTTCCCCCCAAAAAATCCCTCAAAGAAAGTGGCTTCAGAGCCACATGTCTCACTCCCAAGAGCTAACATCACCCCACAGCCAGCTGGGGAAGCACCAGGATGTGAGTCGTCCCATAGCAGGTCTGCCTGAGCCACTGTCTAGGGAGTTCTCTTCGCGTTTACTGTCAGGAGGCTCTTTACTTCTCCAGTTGGTGCCATCGTGTCACCAGCCTTTCAGCCTCACTCACCACAGTTGATATCCCCCTTATCCACGAGAAGCCACATTCATGAGGCTCTAAACACGGATCACCCTGTGTTCTCTTCCCATCTTCTTCCCATTTCCCTGGGAACACCCTCGCACCACGCATTTCTTTGTCCTCTTCGTCTTCCCAACTCTAAATACTGTCATGACCCAGAACTGAGTCTTCCAGACTCCTCTCTCCAACTGCACCTCTGGTGCTTCAGTATCTTCCTCAGGGTCATGGCTTAAATCCCAACTTCCATCTTCATATCCCCAGCCTGGAGCCTCCCTCCTCAGTTCTTGATGCAGACATCTGCTCATGGGATGCATCAGCTTGATGTCTTAAAGGGGACTCAAATTTCACAAGTCTAGCACTAGACTCTTCACCAACCGCTTGAACCTCTTTTCCAGCCATCCCCTCCAAATCAGTCCTCAGGTCCATCATTCACCATTTGTTTGAGGCAAAATGTGAAGTTATCTCAAACTTGGCTCTTTTTCTTACCTCATATCCAATCCATCACCAGAGGTGTTGACTCTAGGCAGTCCTCCACACTGACCCGCCCAGTCTGTGATCACCTCCCACCTGGGCTAGTGCAGTAAAGGCCTGTCACGCCACCCCAATCACTACAATCTACTCACTGAGCAGCTTATACAACAGGCATTTACGTCTCACAGGCTGGAGGCTGGGCATCCAAGGTCAAGGTGCCTGCAGATTTGGTTTCCCCTGCACGCGCTCCTTGCCTTGAAGATGGACCACCTCCCTGCTCTTTCCTTAAGCGGTCTTTTCTGCTTTTCCTCACCCTTCTAGTGTCTTTCATGTGTCCTGATCGCTTCTTCTTATAAGGACACCAATTAGACTGGATTGGGGCGCCACCCTAACAGCCTCATTAAACTTTAATTAACTCTTTAAAGGCCAAGTCTTTAAATGTAGTTACATTTGCAGCTGGCGCTTCAGTGTATGAATTTGGGGAGGCAACAGTCCATTACGGTATCATTCAGTGGTTTCCCATCTCACACAGGAAACAAGCCAGCATATTTCCAGTGGCTCGAGAGACAGCACCTGGCCTGACCACCCTGTCACCAGTCTTTCCTGCACGCAAGCAAATCAGCTTGTTTGCCATTCATGGAAGAATAGGCACCCTCTTTACTTGTGATTCCCTCCTCGGAAGGGTCTTTCTCTCCCTGTCACGGGGTTCTCAGGTTTTTGCTGGAGCATCTCTTCTCCAGGAGACCTTCCTGCCTAATTTACAGCCTCACCTTGAACACCACGACTCCCCCTCTCCCACTTTATTTTCCATCAGGACACCTGTCATCATCTCTCCCAGTGTTGACATGACATATATTTTACATATTTATTGGTATTTGTCTGACACCAAGCTTCCTGGTGGCTGAGGTTTTTGTTTTATTCAATGCTAGTTCTCCATCATCTTGAACAGGAACAACCATTTTCCGATCAAGGTGACAGAAATTCATGACTGTTTTCAAGGGTATAATGCTGATCAGAACTATCAACTATTTCTAGAACTTATTTGGTCTTGGCCAATAAGCAATCTCCGCTTTCTCCTAGTTGATTAATAAACTGGTTTTGAGATCTCTTTCTGGTGACTGACTCTGCACAGCTACCCCAAATCCATTATTGTTTCTTGTTTCTTTGCTTGTATACTTAGAACATGCTGAAATCAGCACATACAAATTCATAAATTCAGACCTCAAGGGCTTTTCTGTGAAAGTCCCTGGTTTATTGAGGTGTTAACATAAACCATAGCCCTTCAAAAAGTTAGAAACTTTAGATGAAAGAAGAGAACATTTATTGAGCACACACTTTGAAAGTATGATTTCACTGAATCCTTACTACAAGCCTGACTTCCCTGGTGGCTCAGACGGTAAAGCGTCTGCCTACAATGTGAGAGACTGGGGTTCAATCCCTGGGTTGGGAAGATTTCCTGAAGAAGGAAATGGCAACCCACTCCAGTGTTCTTGCCTGGAGAATCCCATGGATGGAGGAGCCTGGTAGGCTACAGTCCATGGGGTCGCAAAGAGTCGGACACGACTGAGTAACTTCACTTTCAATACCTTTACTACAAGCCTCTGTTACCACTGTTATTAAGTCTGTTGATACTCATTAAATCTATTCATACTGAACTGTCTATTGATACTGGATTAAGTTTATTGATATTGTTATTACGTCTACTGATACTGTATTGTCTACTGATGTTGTTAGTAAGTCTAGTGATACTGTATTGTCTATTGATGTTGTTATTAAGTCTATTGATACTCTATTAAGTCCACTGATCTGATTGTTTCCTCCCACACATGACAGCCAATATGGTTCCCTGAATATATAACAAAATCTACCTTTTGATTCCTCCTGAATATGCGGAGTTAATTCACAACTCTTAAGGATTTTATATAATAAGAAGCTTATCTTCTCCACTGAGCTAACATTCTCCTGCTGGACACCCCGTGCCTGTTCTCACATGTGGAACCCTGGATACAGCCTTGATCTCAGAGGCTTAGAATAAGCAGGAGCCAGGAGGGAGGAAAGGCTTTGTCTTCAGCAATTCTCCAAATACAGCATAATGTACTCTGTAAGAGTCTGGACTCCTGAGTGCAAAGCCCAGGTTGTCCATTGACTAGCTGTACATCTTGGAGAAAATACTTCATTTTTCTGTTAAATGGGAAGGATGACAACAAATACATTGACAGCATTCATAGAGACGTTATGCCCACAGCCTGTAAGAGCTTCAGTAATGTAAGCTATTGATCTGCAACTTGCTTTTTTCATTTGTACCAGCAGTCACATGTTTGCCCTGATGATAAACATTTAATTTCTGGTCTCTTGCTTTAATAATGCCAGTCAAACATCCTCATACATATTTCCAGAGGCTTATGTGAAAATTAGTCTAGGATATATACAGAGAACACAGTTTGGCAAATGTTCCTCTCCAATTTGTCTAGATATCACAAAATTGTTCTCTAAAGCATTTGTACTGACTTTTACTTCCATCCCCCCACACAGCAGTGAATGATACCCCGTCATCATCTGATTGTCAGGCTTGATTGAGTGTGGCCTTCTGATGTGTGTGAGATGACCTCATGAGATACTCTGTTTTCATTTCCCTGATGGTTAATGAGGTTGGATATCTTTTCATCAGGTTGACCTTTCAGATTTCTCTTTTGGCTGATTGCTTATTCACAATTATTTCTACTATAATTTATTGATCAAGGTAATTCATAAAACCATCTTTGATTTGAGGGTAGGAGAAATAGAGTCCATTGCTTAAACAGACAGAACATCACACCACATTTATCAGTTCTGTGGCTTGCCTTTTTGTAACTGTTTTAGTTAATTTTACTGGAGTTATCTATCATTCCCAAATATCTACACCCATTTAGGTTATTACAGAATATTGAGGAGAGTTTCTTGTGCTGTGTAGTACATCCTAAATGTAAAGAGAATTTGAAAAAGGATAGATATATATGTATAATTGAATCACTTTGCTGTGATTTATGCATCACAGATGTCGCTTCCCAGCATGCGGCTGATCTTTTCACACTTTACAGTGTCTTCTGACTCATAGACATTTTCAGTGTTAACATAGTCAAATTTACTGTCTTTGTCTCATGAACTGTGATTTCTGTGTCTCTTTTAAGAAAATCTGTGCTCTCCAAAAGTCATATTCTGCTGTTTCTCCAAATGCCTTAAATTTTAGTATCTACATTTGGATCATAAACCATTTGGTATTTATTTTAGTACATCGTTTGGGGTAAGAATAGAATTTAATTTTACTTTTTTTCATGTAACAAGCCAATTGCCCCAGCAGAGTTTGTTAAAGAGTCTAGATTCCTCTATTTATTTGTAATGTCCTTCTGCTGTATAAGTTTCCTTATATTTATGGTTGTATTAAAGTCCTCTCTAGCTAAAAAAACACTATTTTAACAACTGAATAAGTTAAGACTGAACATTTGATTTGATACACCTTCATTTTTTTCTTCTTTAACTTCTCCTGACTATTAATGTTCTTTGCTTTCTCATTCAAATTACAACTTGTTTGTCGAGTTCCACTTATTAGTATCTTGAAGTTATTATATCAAATTTTAAAATTTAATTACATTGTAAGCAATGTAAAAAATCTCCTCAGGCATTTTTCATTTTTTTCTTAGAGACTGAAAAGATGATTCTAAAATTAATATGAAACCATCTAGTGTATAGGAATCTTGTAAATCCAAAGCAGTCTTTGAAAAGAATTAAGTCGAAGGACTTATACTACTTGATTTCAAGACTTATTATAAAGCTGTAGTAATTAGGATTAGTGATACTGGCATGAAGACTGACACATACATCAGTGGAACAGAAAAAAATCTGGAAATAAACTCACATATGTTCTGATGTTTCATTACCAGCAAAGTCAGCAAAGCAACAATTGAGAGGGGAACCTTTTCAAAAGGAATTGTGGGAACAATTGGACATCCATCTAGGAAAACAAACCATAACACTCTCCTCAAACCAAACACAAACATAACTCAGCATGGACTACAGACCTACATTTAAATGCCAGAACTATAAAGCTTCTAGAAGTTACAGGGTCCAACTTAGGTCTCGGAATATCTGTATCAGTCCTTAACTAATTTAACAAGAAAGCGCTGAGCAATAGCAAATTGTTTCATAGCCCTGTTCCCATGAATAGCACAAAGTTTTCTCTAAAACACTACACACTCCCAAACTAACATATTCAACAGCTAAATATAATCATACTCAATATGCTTCTTACCTTACTTTGTATCAGTGCATAAAATCCTGACAAGATTGTTTTAAAAACTCCTTATGGGAAATCTATCACCACCTCGTTTCCTGATGCTCCAAAGTGAGCTGTTTAACTCAGTGTTAAGAAATTTCCCACATCTTTCTCTTTGTTTTCCCTCTCCTGGCTGGCACAATTTTTGATATGTAGTAGGTACTACTTCGGAGAAGGCAATGGCACCCCACTCCAGTACTCTTGCCTGGAAAAGCCCATGGACGGAGGAGCCTGGTAGGCTGCAGTCCATGGGGTCGCAAAGAGTCGGACACGACTGAGCGACTTCGCTTTCACTTTTCACTTTCATGCATTGGAGAAGGAAATGGCAACCCACTGCAGTGTTCTTGCCTGGAGAATCTCAGGGACAGGGGAGCCTGGTGGGCTGCTGTCTATGGGGTTGCACAGAGTCGAACACGACTGAAGCAACTTAGCAGCAGGATTCTTCTTCAAATGTGTTCATAACTATTCATGGTGAAGCAGTTTTAGGTTCACTGAATTTACATGCTGCATATTACAGAGCATGACAGCTTTGAAACTTCATAGGCAAGAAACTTGTGACTTCCAATTCATTGTTATGCTGTAAATTTATAGATATGTAAACCTGTAATCGGTATTTTCATCTACAAAGATTGCAGTTGCAGTAAGAAGCATGATAACTATTTCATTTCTTCCATGTTTCACGCCAGTTTCTGAATGAGCACATCCAATCACGTTGTTATCTATTCCTTAAATATTTTAGGACCTTTCATGTTTGTTCCAGTATGCTAAGCCATGCAACTCTCTAAATTTCTAGCACCATCCAGAGGCTGAAAAACTTTAACATATTTTTGAAATCAATTATTAGAACACAAAGATGTCTGAAGGAGAATCTGACACAGCAACTGTGGAACTATTTTACTCACGGGACTTTTTTAAGAATCTTACAAAGATTACAGATACTGTCAGAACAAATGCACACTTTCACAAAATTTTGCTTACAACTTTAGGAATTTCAAAGAATATTGAAGTCTGATTCTTGGATCCCAGATTAAGAATCTTCACCTGGTTTAGTCCCCTTGAGTAAGTGAGTAATGTGTGCTCAGTCATGTCCAGCTCCTTGCAACCCCATGGACTGTAGCCTGCCAGGCTGTTGGTGGGATTTTCCAGGCAAGAATACTGGAGTGGATTGCCATTCTCTTTTTCAGAGGATCTTCCCAACTCCATGTGCTGTGCTGTGCTTAGTCACTCAGTCATGTCTGACTCTCTGTGACCCTATGGATTGTAGCCCGCCAGGCTCCTCTGTCTCCAGGCAAGAATACTGGAGTGGTTCGCTATGCCCTTCCTCAGGGGATTTTCCCATCAGGGATCAAATCAGGTCTCCTGCATTGCAGGTGGATTCTTTACCATCTGAACCACCAGGGAAGCCCCTTCCCAGCCTATACTGGGAGCCAAAGCCCAGCACTGTGGGCCAGGACTCAGCACTTCAGTGGCCCAGCCAGACTAAAACTCAAGCTTTTGCTGTCTGAGTTCATTACTATTTTTCTGCACAGTACTCAAATTCAAAAGAGGTGACTAGGAACAAAACACAGGATAACAATTCAAAGTTCTTATTAGATATGGAATAAAGTCTGAACAAGACAGACAAGTAGGTGCAGTAACTCTAGCATAATATATTTAGTGATAGAAAATAATCATAGCAAGCTGCCAAAAATGACATCTTAGGGACTTGCCTGGTATCCCAGTGGTCAAGATTCCACTTACCAATGCAGGGGATAAGGGTTTGGTCCCTGGTGCAGGAAGATCCCTCATGCCATGAGGCAACTAAGCCCACGTGCCGCAATGAGAGAGAAGCTTGTATGCTGCAAAGAGAGATGCCCATATACTGCAGCTAAGACCCAACCAGCCAAATAGACTAAATAAATAAAAGTGACAGCCTAGGCATGAGTGGTCAAAGTACATCCCACACAGTGAGCACAGATAACCAATATAAAGTGATTGCTGGAAGGAAGGAAGGAGAAGGGCAGAGACAAGGTGGGAAGTCAAGGAGGGGAGGGGAGAGAAATGTGTTTACCAGCACAGAAATAAACATTCATCTAAAACGTCATGCTTCTACTAAGGTTAACACTGTCTTATCTGTCCAGTTAAGTGAAAATGTGACCATGATATGGTGCTTCCCTGATGGCTCAACAGTTAAAGAATCTGCGAACAACACAGGAGACACACGGATTTGATCCCTGGGTCAGGAAGATCCCCTGGATGAGGAAATGGCAACCCACTCCAGTATTCTTGCCTGAAAAATCCCATGGACAGAGGAGCCTGGTGGGCTACAGTTCATGGGGTGGCAAAGAGTTGGACATGACTGAGAAACTAAGCATGCATGTGACAATATAAAAGTCTGCTATTAAGTAGTTATCAAAGGGACAAATATTATCTCAGTTTTTTTTAACCTTGGAGTAAGATGGATCCTGCTAAGATGGTGCTTTGTTCAGAGAAGGAGCAGGTGGGGTGGAAGAGCCTGGGAGCTGGCGGGAGCTAAGATTTCAGAAGAAAGCAGAAGCCACTCTGAACAAAGAGGAAGATGTGTTTGGAACCCCACATAGAAGGAAGGACAGAGATGGGAAAGAGGACAGAGTGCGGAGCGGGCAGGGGGCAGAAGGGCTCCACTCTGGGAATGAACTGGAAGAGGGAAGGACTAATCTGACTCCACATCTCACCTATTTCTTTTCCTTTAACACTGTGCTCGGTTGCCTGTGCTGAGTCACACTGGCTCTGAACCTTTTGTAAAAGAATGATGCCCAGAGCCTGAAATGCATAGGGGAGTCTGTTCTCAGGGCTCTGACCTTTAAGGGTCCATCCACACAGAGATAAAAAGTTGCAGAACAGACAAGAGCCCTTGTTTATTGGAAGTTTATAGACCTGACCTAACTGCACAGCTGCAAGAACAAAGGATTCCTACACCAAAACGTCTGCAACAGAAAACTATCCCCCTTTGTCACCTTGCCCTTTAAAAATTGCTGAAACCCTTCAGAGAGTTTGAAGTTTGGGGAGCACAAGCCACCCATCTCCTTGCATGGCCCTGCAATGAATCTTTCTCTGCTCCAAACTCTGATGTTTTGATTTGTTTGACCTCACAGTGCATTGGGCACATGAACTTGCTGTTGAGAATATGAACTTAGTAACAGTATCTCTTTCTCAGAACCCCCAGATCTTGAGATTGGTCTAAAACTCAAAGAATGTTTAATATGAGTAGTCAATTTATGGAAGACACTGAATGACCTAAACACTTTCTTTAGGGTGATGTAGGGGCCAAAACAAAGCTGCTAACTCTAAGAAAACTCTTTCTGACAATAGAATATATGTCCAAAGAATATTATAGACTCTTCTCTGGAAATACCAAGGCTGAATTAGTTATCCAAGAGGCTTAAATGATATAGGTATAAAACTAACTGAACTGAAGTTCAAGCAACTAATCCAAGTTACCAAAGTCTGCTAAATATCTTCTTTAGTATCTTTTAACTCAATTTTTATGATTTTCTTTCTTCAATAGTCCACATGTTTTAAAATATTAGACACCATTAGAAACAAGAATTTCAGGTACTGAATTTAAATGTATCTGTGAAATTCACTCATGCACATGGATTTCATTAAGTTCAGTGAAGCAAAAAGTCTGTTGTTATGAAGAGGACCTTTGACAGCTCATAATTACATAAAAATAAGTGCATCAGTTGAGGAGTAGAACAAAATTAAGATGTCAACATTGATGAATCTCATAACTAAAATTTTAAGAAGCACTTTAAGACTCAGTAACTTTTCCCTGTTTTGTGTGGCTACATTAAAGTGGTAACAATTAATTTTGCAGCAACTTGACAGTAATTATTTAACTCAACACATCATGGAAGGTAATTTTTAGAAATTATGGACTAAAATACATTAAATCTGCTTAGCTAATTAAACCATGAAAGACTAAGATAGGAATTGCAACAAGAATTCAATTTAATTCAAAACCTGAACAAAATTTATAGATTAGAAGTAAATGATTGGTTCTAACACTGATAAGGATAACAATACTAAAACAAAAACAAGCTCCAGGTCAAAACGCTAGTAAGAGGCATTTTTGGCAGTGGTAGCATCAAGATTCTTTTTGATAAATACCAGTATCCAACAATAGTTAGGACAGATGTATGTCCAGGCTTCACTTAAAAGCTAGTCTCATTTCAAAACCCACTACACATGGTAGGTATTGCATTGAATCTGTAGACTGTCTGGGGTAGTATGGTCATTTCAACAGCATTAATTCTTCCAGTCTGCAGGCGAAGTATACCTTTCCATCTCTTTGTGTCACCATCAGTGTCTTTCATCAATATCTCAGAGTTTTCTGAGTACAAGTCTTTGACCTCCTTACCTAGATTTACTCCTTGTTATTTCATTATTTTTTATATGATTGTAAATGGAACTATTCTCTTAATTTTTCTTTCTGGTAGTTCCCTGTTAGTGTATAGAGATGCAACTATTGGCTTTGGGCTTATTATATATGACTTTATTTGAAGAAGGAAATGGCAACCCACTCCAGTATTCTTGCCTGAGAAATCTCCATGGACAAAGGAGCCTGGTGGGCTATAATCCATGGAGACACAAAACAGTCAGACATGAAGTAGCAACTAAACAATAACAGCAACATGCCTTTATTGTGTTGAGGGATGGTGTTTCTGTAGCCACCTTGTTGAGAGTTTTTATCATAAGTAGACGTAGAATTTTGTCTAAAGCTTTTTTCTGCATCTGTTGAGATGATCAATCTGTTAATGAGGCGTATTGCACTGATTTATGTGTGGATACCAAACCATCCTTGCATCCCTGGGATAAATCCCAATCACGGTGTATGATCCTTTTAAAGTATTATTGAATTTGATCTGCTAATATTATGTTGAAGATTTTTGCATTTATGTTCATTAGTGATAATGGCCAGTAATGGTCTCTTTTTATGATATCCTTGTCTGGTATTCAGGTGACCCTAGACTTGTAGAATGTGTTCAGAAATGTTCTGTCCTCTGCAATTTTTTGGAATAATTTGAGAAGGATGTATCTTAACTCTTCTCTAAATGTTTGGTAGAAATCACCTGTGAAGTTATCTGATCTTAGACTTCTGTTTGTTGAGATTTTTTTTAATTACTGATTTAATTTCATTAATGGTCACCAGAGCTGTATGCTGTAGGGGTTCCTCTTATGTGGTCTGCATGGGCCCTTCTGCTGTTGTGAGCTGACTACTGTGGGCTAGTATGCTTGTCTGATTCTTGTTTCAGTTGGTTGCCAGGCTCTATCTTGGGTGGAGGCTGCCTGCTATGGTTGGTGGGGCCAAGTATTGGCATGGCTGGATATAGGGCCAGGGAATCTTGGTCTGTACACCTTATTGGTGGGAGGCGTTGGGTCATGATTGGGGGTGGACTTCTGGTAGGCAGGGTCAGTTTTGTCATGGCTGACTGTGGAGTCCATGGTGTCTTGGAGCTGGAGGTGGGGCCATGCCCTGGTGTCTCTAGCCCTGGGGGTCCTGGAGTCAGTGTTATCTCACAGGTGATGGGACAAGGGCCCAACAGATTCCAGAGATGTGCTGTCCCCTTGGTGTGTAGGGTCAGGTTCTGGGCCCTCTGGTGGCCAGGGCCAGTCCCAGGGCAGCTGGGGTCACAGGGGTTCCATGGCAGCCAGCTGTTGTACGGGGCTGTGTCCCCACCCACCTAGCTGCTTGGCCCAGGGTGTCCCAGGGCTGGTGCTGACTGGCTGGTAGGTAGGGCTGGGTTCTGGAACTAGAGTGAGGATTTCAAAATAGCACTCATGGCATCAGCATTCTCGTGGTGGATGAGCTCCACACAATGGCTGCTGTAGCATCCGCATCCCCAGGGGGAGCTCCCATTACCTCCAGTCTCTCTGTGATGCTCTTCAGCATCAGCAAGTAGGTTTGACCCAGACTCCTTACAAACAACCACCTCTGCCCTGCGTCCTGGGTTCTGTGTGAGCTTGGCAAGCATGGAGTCTCCCTTTCCCACTTGTCTCTCTTTAGCTTGACTTTCTCTGTAAACTTCTAGCTAGCCTACCATTGAGCTCTCAACTATCATGGAGTCACCAGCCTCCTCTCAACTGTGTATTACCAAGCTTGCCATCATTTCTGAGAGTGTCCTTAACTGGGAACTTCCCCAAGCTCTCCTCCAGAAAAATTATGTCTCCTTAGGGAGGACAGTGAACCCCCTGCTTCTTCCCTGGGAGAACCTGGCCCATTGCTCCAGAGCTAAGCAGGATATGTGCTTTAGTCACTCAGTAGTGTCTGACTCTTTGTGATCCCATGGACTGTATCACCAGGCTTCACTGTCCATGGGTTTCTCCAGGCAAGAATAATGGAGTGGGTTGCCATGCCTTTTTCCAGGGGATCTTCCTAACTCAGGGATTGAACCAAGTCTCTTGCTTCTCCTGCATTGGCAGGTGGGTTCTTTACCTCTAGCACCACCTGGGAATCCCAAGAACTTTAAATAACTGCTTTTAAAATATTTTCACCACTTTTGTTTCATTGGAGAGGGTCTTCAGAGAGACCCACATCACCATACCAATATGTTTTCCATTTACGTATGATTTTACCATTCAATTAAATTTTCTATTTGTGTTTTACAATGTAAGTAATATATTAATTTACTGCATATAGTATAGTCATACATATATATGTTGCAAATAATCCTACCTGTGTTGCTCAAAATATCTCTGAGAAGGTGCTCAATCAAAACTGTATGGATGGATTTATCTATGGGCTTTCTATTTTGTTCCATTGATCTATATTTCTGTCTTTATGCCAGTACCATACTATCTTGATGACTGTATCTTTGTAGTACAGTCTGAAGTCAGGCAGGTTCATTCCCCCGCTTCCATTCTTCTTTCTCAGAATTGCTTTGGCTATTAGAGGTTTTTTGTATTTCCATACAAATTGTGAAATTATTTGTTCTAGTTCTGTGAAAAATACTGTTGGTAGCTTGATAGGGATTGCATTGAATCTATAGATTGCTTTGGGTCGTATACTCATTTTCACTATATTGATTCTTCCAATCCATGAACATGGTAGGTTTCTCCATCTATTTGTGTCATCTTTGATTTCTTTCACAGAGTTTTATAGTTTTCTATATATAGGCCCTTTGTTTCTTTAGGTTGGACATGACTGAAGCAACTTAGCAGCAGCAGCATTCCTAAGTATTTTATTCTTTTTGTAGCAATGGTGAATGGAATTGTTTCATTAATTTCTCTTTCTGTTTTATTATTGTTAGCATCTAGGAATGAAAGGGATTTCTGTATATTAATTTTATATCCTGCAAGTTTGCTATATTCCTTGATTAGCTCTAGCAATTTTCTGGTGGTGTCTTTAGGGTTTTCTATATAGAGGATCATGTCATCTGCAAACAGTGAGAGTTTTACTTCTTTTCCAATCTGGATTCCTTTTATTTCTTTTTGTTCTCTCATGGCTGTGGCTAAAACTTCCAAAACTACGTTGAATAGTAGTGGTGAGAGAGGGCACCCTTGTCTTGTTCCTGACTTTAGGGGAAATGCTTTCAATTTTTCACTATTGATAATTTTTGCTGTGGGTTTATCATATATGGCTTTTATTATGTTGAGGTATGTTCCATGTCTGCTTTCTGGAGGGTTTTTACAATAAATGGATGTTGAATTTTGTCAAAGGCTTTCTCTGCACCTATTGAGATAACCAAATGGTTTTTATCTTTCAATTTGTTAATGTGGTTATCACATTGATTGATTTGCAAATATTGAAGAATCCTTGCATCTCTGGGATAAAGCCCACTTGGTCATCATGTATGATCTTTTTAATATGTTGTTGGATTCTGTTTGCTAGAATTTTGTTGAGGATTTTTGCATCTACATTCATCGGTGATATTGGCCTGTAGTTTTCTTCTTTTGTGGCATCTTTATCTGGTTTTGGTATTAGGGTGATGGTGGCCTCATAGAATGAGTTTGGTAGTTTACCTTTCTCTGCAATTTTCTGGAAGAGTTTGAGTAGGATAGGTGTTAGCTCTTCTCTAACTTTTTGGTAAAATTCACCTGTAAAGCCATCTGGTCCTGGGCTTTTGTTTGTTGGAAGATTTTTGGACACCTTATCTTTGACAAAGTAGGCAAGAATATACAATGGAGAAAAGACAATCTATTTAACAAGTGGTGCTGGGAAAACTGGTCAACCATCTGTAAAAGAAAAACTAGAACACTTTCTAACACCATATACAAAAATAAACTCAAAATGGATTAAAGATCTAAATGTAAGACCAGAAACTAGAAAACTCCTAGAGGAAAACATAGGAAAAACACTCTCTGACATAAATCACAGCAGGATCCTATATGACCCACATCCCGACATAATGGAAATAAAAGCAAAATCAACAAATGGGACCTAACTAAACTTAAAAGCTTTTGAAAAATGAAAGAAACTATAAGCAAGGTGAAAAGACAGCCTTCAGAATGGGAGATAAATAATAACAAATGAAGCAACTGACAAAGAATTAATCTCAAAAATATACAAGTAGCTCATGCAGCTCAATACCAGAAAAATAACCCAATCAAAAAATGGGCCAAAGAACTAAACAGACATTTCTCCAAAGAAGACATACAGGTGGCTAACAAACACATGAAAAGATGCTTAACATCACTCATTATCAGAGAACTGCAAGTCAAAACCACAATGAGGTACCATCTCACACTGGTCAGAATGGCTGCTATCAAAAAGCCTACAAACAATAAATGCTGAAGATGGTGTGGAGAAAAGGGAACCCTTTTACACTGTTGGTAGGAATGCAAACTAGTACAGCCACTATGGAAAACAATTCCTTAAAAAATTGGAAATAGAACCCAGCAATCCCACTGCTTGGCACACACACTGAAGAAACCAGAATTGAAAGAGACACGTGCACCCCAATGTTAATTGCAGCACTGTTTACAATAGCCGGGACGCGGAAGCAATCTAGATGTCCATCGGCAGAGGAATGGATAAGAAAGCTGTGGTACATATACATAATGGAGTATTACCCAGCCATTAAAAAGAATACATTTGAATCAGTTTCAATGAGGTGGATGAAACTGGAGCCTACTATATAGAGTGAAGTAAGTCAGAAAGAAAAACACCAATATAGTATATTAACACATATATATGGAATTTAGAAAGATGGTAACCATGACCCTATATGCAAGACAGCAAAAGAGACACAGATATAAAGAACAGACTTTTGGACTCTGTGGGAAAAGGCAAGGTTTTTGATTTGATAAAATGACATTGAAACATGTACATTACCATATGTGAAATCGATCAGCAGTCCAAAGTGCATGAAACAGGGCACTCAAAGCTGGTGTACTGGAACAACCCTGAAGGATGAGATGGGGAATGAGGTGGGAAGGGGGTTCAGGATGGGGGACACATGCACACCCATGGCTGATTCATGTCAATGTATGGCAAAAACCACTACAATATTGTAATTAGCCTCCAATTAAAATAAATAAATTAGTTAAAAAAAAAACTGTATGGAGCTTTCCACACTGTTCAGACCTTTCCACACTCCTGGCTTTTCCCCCATATTTCTCTTCGGATACATTTAGCTTTCCCATCAGGAAAATCATGGCCAGCGCTCTAGGTCCCCTGGGCCGTCACCTTCCCCAGGAAGAAACTGTGGGGCCAAGTCGCTCTCCACTGTGGGCGAAGGGGGTCAGTGAGTAAATACTGATAGACACAGAAGCACTAATAGGAGAACCTGTGCCTTAAAACCATTTCAGCGAACCTCTCCAGGCTTTAAAAAAGAAAAAAAAAAAAAAAAATGTGGTACTGCTTCTTCTCCTTTAGGAAGTAGAGGATGGGCGCTATTCCCAAGTGCAAACCCCGCGGGGCACCCCCAGCGGCCAGTCCCCGGCCCTGCGCCGTGTCCGGAGCCAGGGAGGTTCTCGGGGGGCCGGCCGGGGTCCCTCTGAAGCCCGCGAAGGGCCAGGCCCCCCGCATCGACGCCCGGACACGCGCGGGAAGGGCGGCGCTGGCTGGGGTACCCCGGAGGACGCGGGCCTCAGCGGGGGACCGGCCGGCGCTCGCGGAACTCGGAGCGCGGATGCGCGAGGCCACGGCGCTGGACCCGGGGTGGGAGAGTCTGGAAGGCGGGGGCCGGAGAGGGGGTGCCCTGAGGCCGCGGGGCCGGGACTCGGGGAGGGGGCAGCGGAGGGCGCGCCCGTGGACGTGAGCGCGGGGCCAGTGCGCGCCCGGACCACCAGCGATCCCGCCTCCCCGGGCTCCGGGTTCAGGGCGCCCCGAGCCCGCGCTGGGATATGGGCGCCCGCGGCTGGGGGAACGCCCCCCCAGCCTGGGAGCTGAGCCGCCGCGGCGGTCGCCGAGGGAGGAGGACGAAGGCGCGGCCCGCTCTGCCCGGGAAGAGGCCGGTGGTCCCCTTCCGCCCGGGATGGAGGACCCGGTGGGGCCGGGCCGCGCCCCCAGACCCGGGGAAGAGGCTCAGGTAAGGAGCGCGGCCGCGCGCCACCGCCTCGCCCCAGTGGCCCAGTGTCCACCCCTGAACCTGCCCGCTCCCCCGCAGCCCTGCCCCACGAACCCCTGCCGCCTCCTGCCGGGGCCCTGGCCGGCCCGCACCTGCCCCTTCGCCGCCGCGCTCCGCGGAGTCGGGGAGGGGGAGCCCTGCGGTGCAGTTGGGACCCTTCTGCTGTCTTTACCCCCAAAGACTAAAGGCTGAGCCGTGCGCAGACGGGACTTAACTTCGGAGCGGGAACGGTGGTCCGTGACCCGGCTTTGCGCATCCCTCGGCGGCGGGTGGGTGGGAGCGCCCTTGGGGGCTAACCTGGGCTTCGGGGGTCGGGAAGGGGACAGAAAGCCCTGAAGCGCGCCGTCTCACCCCCTCTTCACTGGGGTGGTTCCTCCATCCTCATCCACTACATTCAAAGCACCCTTAGGTGTATGTTTGCATGTTATCACTTGGTTACGTTGGGATTAATTACTAATAGGAAGTCAGTAACAGCCATCCAGTGTAGTTGCTGTTCATAAATTTCGGGACAGTAGCGTTCAGTATTTCTGGGAAGCCGCTGATCTTCAAGTGTTACCCGCTGTCTCGGAGCAGGTGATGCAGGGCTGGCGCTCCGTATAGATGCGCGGTACCTTGGTGCAGTGCTGCTGGGTCTTCCTTAAAGCCGGTAAATCCGGGTGAAGCAGTGGAGTTGTATTTTTTTATGTTAGCTTTTTTATATGGCTCTTTTCGTGCTCTTCTTCCTTTCATATGAGCAGGTTATTTTAAAACTATGAAAAGTAGATTTTACAATATTAATCAAATATTTACTTAAGCTGATCTTGGCTCTTGGTGGTGGACTACTTTGCTGGAAGGTTCGATGTGCCTGGTGTTAAAACTTCCTCAGAGAAAACCGAGCCGCCAACAGAGTGCTGTCAAGTGACAACCAGCCCACGTATGCAAAACGTCCTCCAGGGAACTTTTCAAATTGTAGAACAGTCATGTTTTCAAGTATTTTACTTTCTGTGAATCCTGTATTCTTTCCATTTTCAATGCTCGTTAGTGCGGACTCAACATTAAGCACAATATTTAGTAGATATTTCACATAAATCATTAACACAGATAATATACTTGCACTTACAGGCTTAGAAGCATAAAGTGTCCTACATAATAGTTATCATCTATGAGATAATGTTTCTTTAATCTCAGAAAAAAATGTAGTGATGAGTTTAAACAAATTAAATTCATTAGAGCTGCAGAGCAGGCAAGGAAAGAAATAAGCAAAGCTTCACATTTAGCCAATCATTTGTTCGCTTTTTTTAAACTATAAAAGCACCTCTATCAGAGACAATGAGACTCATTTCAATTTTAAAAACGTGTTTTATTCCTCTGACTAGATCATATTTAAAATATATCACATTAAATGTATATATGTACTATTACATTTTAATCAGCATCATTTCATTATCTTGGTTCTGATTTTTCTTTTAATTTATCAGACCCTGATTTAGTGGTTAGTACTTAAGATTGTGCCCTACAAGAACTCCTGTCTTACTGTGGGTAATATATGCAAGTGTCCACAGACATAGTTACAGTTAAGCAAAAAAGAAAGGTAGTTTTTTTCTTTCTCTAGAATTGTATAGTTAAAAAGTGATTTATATGGGAATTATCATTGTAGTGTAATAATTAAACATTTAATTTGACAAACATTTAATTTTCTAGACACAGGAGATGGTGATTTGTGACTTTTTTTAAAATACCCATTTTATTGTCTTCTTAGTTAAATTTATATGATGTAAACCGAACAGGCTATGTGCTGTCAGTTCTGCAAATGCAGTGTTCTCTGTATAGACAACCTCATTTGAAGTATATTTGCATATAAATTTCTGAGTGTAGCACCATCTAAATTAGGAAACAAAATAATTGTGTATAACAACTTGTCTTTTTAGCATATCATTTTGCTATATGTGAGGGAGATGTGGAATAGGAGGCCTTGGGAAGAGGAAGGAGACAGAAAAGAGATGCTTCCTCAAGGTCGTGGACCCCTTTGAAGGTCTGGTGAGAGTTACAGGTGTGCTATCCAGAAAAATGCCCGGAGAGGTGTACCTACTTTGGACTCAGTTTCAAGAGGTTAACAACCTTCTAAGCTCAGTCTTGAACCCCAACCAAGATCACTTAAGTTAGATTTTTAGCATGTCAGTGGGCTTGGTTGCTGCACACAAAACCCTTAATCATTCCATTATAGCAAAACAGAGCTGCATTAATAATTACCTTCATAATAAAACAATGAAAAATGAATGTAAAAGAAACATGAATTAGGTATAAATTTATTAAAATGTGCTTATTCTTTTTGTCTGTTTGTTGCTAAACTCTTTTTTCAAAACTAAGGTCTCTGAATGAGAAAAGGAAGAATTTTAATATGAAAATTTTAACTAAAATCATATTACACTGGTGACAGAGACCTAAGGAGCAAACAGATATGAAAAAGCTAGGACTGGACACAGACTGTGTTCTTACAGAGAATGTCTGTATGAATCATTGAATTATTTAGGTGAAATTCTGTGGGCTGTGTTACAACTAAGGTTCTGACCAATGACCCCTCCTGGTAGCCATGATTTCATCCTCCGTATCCTTCTCCTTTAAGACTCTTGACTCAGTCTGTTTGTTTCTAATTCCTCAGTTCAAAATGCCTTGAGGGAAATACCCAATAAATTGCTGTTCAGAATCTCCTTCTTAGATGTACCCTTAGTAACTGTCTTCTGGTGTTTGCCCTCAAAAGAAAAGTGCTGTTTTGTTGCATTGGTTGAGTTCCTACTTAAACCAGGCACTTTAGGGGTTCTACTTCATCCTGTCTTCACCAGCACCCCGTGATTAGGGCCCCCGATAATACAGAAGAAGCCTGGGCCCAGAGAGGCTGTTTTTATTGGCCCAGATGGCTGCTGGGCAAAACTGAGTAATAACACAGACCTGACCCCAAATCTGTGCCTCCCACCACAGACAGAGCACAGAGGGTTTTTAGGGCAGTGAAAATACTCTCTCTATGAATCAGTATAGGAGGAAAACTGGAAAATTCAGAAATATGTAGAAGTTAAACAACACGCTCCTGAACAACCAGTGGGTCAAAGAAGAAATCAAAGGGGAAGTGAAAAAATACCTTGATGCAAATGAAATGACAACACAATATAAAATCTTTGGGGTGCTGCAAAAACAGTTCTAAGAGGAGAGTTGAAGGCAAAGTACTTACATTCAGAAAAAATAAAGATCTCAAAAAACAGTTTCATTTTATACCTCAAGGAACTAGAAAAGTAGATCAAGCCCAGCAGAAGGAAGGAAATTACAAATGTCAGAGGAGAAATAAATGAAATAGAGACTAAAAAGACAACAGAAAAGATCAATAAAACTAGGAGCTGGCTTTTTAAAAATAATTAAAATTTATAAATCTTTAGTTAGAGTAAAAAGAGAGGACTCATTAAATCAAAAGTTAAAAGAGAGTCATTACAAATGATAGTGCAGAAATACAAAGGATCATAAAGAGACTACTATGAGCAATTATATGCCAACAAATTGGATAACCTAGAGGAAATGGATATATCCTAGAAAAATGCAACATATTAAGACTCAGTTCAGTTCAGTCGCTCAGTCGTGTCCAACTCTTTGCAACCCCATGAATTACAGCACGCCAGGCCTCCCTGTCCATCACCAACTCCCGGAGTTCACTTAAACTCATGTCCATCAAGTTGGTGATGCCATCCAGCCATCTCATCCTCTGTCATCCCCTTCTCTTCGTGCCCCCAATTCCTCCCAGGATCGGAGTCTTTTCCAATGAGTCAACACTTCGCATGAGGTGGCCAAAGTATTAGAGTTTCAGCTTTAGCATCAGTCCTTCCAAAGAACACCCAGGACTGATCTCTCTTAGAATGGACTGGTTGGATCTCCTTGCAGTCCAAGGGACTCTCGAGAGTCTTCTCCAACACCATAGTTCAAAAGCATCCATTCTTCAGTGCTCAGCTTTCTTTATGGTCCCACTCTCACATCCATACATGGCTACTGGAAAAACCATAGCTTTGATTCTTGAGAAATCTGTATGCAGGCCAGGAAGCAACAGTTAGAACTGGACATGGAACAACAGACTGGTTCCAAATAGGAAAAGGTGTACGTCAAGGCTGTATATTGTCCCCCTGCTTATTTAACTTCTATGAAGAGTACATCATGAGAAACACTGGGCTGGAAGAAGCACAAGCTGGAATCAAGATTGCCGGGAGAAATATCAATCACCTCAAATATGCAGATGACACCACCCTTATGGCAGAAAGTAAAGAGGAACTAAAAAGCCTCTTGATGAAAGTGAAAGAGGAGAGTGAACAAGTTGGCTTAAAGCTCAACATTCAGAAAACTAAGATCATGGCATCAGGTCCCATCACTCCATGGGAAATAGATGGAGAAACAGTGGAAACAGTGTCAGACTTTATTTTTGGGGGCTCCAAAATCACTGCAGATGGTGGTTGCAGCCATGAAATTAAAAGACACTTACTCCTTGGAAGGAAAGTTATGACCAACCTAGATAGCATATTCAAAAGCAGAGACATTACTTTGCCGACTAAGGTCCGTCTAGTCAAGGCTATGGTTTTTCCAGTGGTCATGTATGGATGTGAGAGTTGGACTGTGAAGAAGGCTGAGCACCAAAGAATTGATGCTTTTGAACTGTGGTGTTGGAGAAGACTCTTGAGAGTCCCATGGACTGCAAGGAGATCCAACCAGTCCATTCTGAAGGAGATCAACCCTGGGATTTCTTTGGAAGGAATGATGCTAAAGCTGAAACTCCAGTACTTTGGCCACCTCATGCGAAGAGTTGACTCATTGGAAAAGACTCTAATGCTGGGAGGGATTGGGGGCAGGAGGAGAAGGGGACGACTGAGGATGAGATGGCTGGATGGCATCACTGACTTGATGGACTCAAGTCTGAGTGAATTACGGGAGTTGGTGATGGACAGGGAGGCCTGGCGTGCTGCGGTTCATGGGGTCGCGAAGAATAGGGCACAACTGAGCGACTGAACTGACCTGAACTGTATTGACTAGATGGACCTTTGTTGGCCAAGTAATGTCTCTACTTTTTAATACTCTGTCTATGTTGGTCATAGCTTTTCATCAAAGGAACAAACATCTTTAATTTCTTTGCTGCAGTCAACATCTGCAGTGATTTTGGAGCCCCCAAAAATAAAGTCTGACACTGCTTCCACTGTTTCCCCATCTATTTGCCATGAAGTGATGGGACCAGATGCCATGATCTTCATTTTATGAATGTTGAGCTTTAAGCCAACTTGTTCACTCTCCTCTTTCACTTTCATCAAGAGGCTTTTTAGTTCCTCTTCACTTTCTGCTATAAGGGTGGTGTCATCTGCATATCTGAGGTGATTGATATTTTTCCCGGCAATCTTGATTCCAGCTTGTGTTTCTTCCAGTCCAGTGTTTCTCATGATGTACTCTGCATATAAGTTAAATAAGCAGGGTGACAATATACAGCCTTGACATACTCCTTTCCCGATTTGGAACCAGTCTGTTTTTCCATGTCCAGTTCTAACTGTTGCTTCCACCTGCATATAGGTTTCTCAAGAGGCAGGTCAGGTGGTCTGATATTCCCATCTCCTTCAGAATTTTCCACAGTTTATTGTGATCCACACAGTCAAAGGCTTTGGCTAGACAATAAAGCAGAAATAGATGTTTTTTTGAAACTCTCTTGCTTTTTTTTGATGATCCAGCAGATGTTGGCAATTTGATCTCTGGTTCCTCTTCCTTTTCTAAAACCAGCTTGAACATCTGAAAGTTCACGGTTCATATATTGCTGAAGCCTGGCTTGGAGAATTTTGAGCATTACTTTACTAGTGTGTGAGATGAGTGCAATTATGTGGTAGTTTGAGCATTCTTTGACATTGCCTTTCTTAGGGATTGGAATGAAAACTGACTTTTTCCTAAATCAGGAAGAAATAGGATATCTAAATTGCCCAATAGCAACTAGGGAGATTGAATCAGAATCAAAGTTCTCCCAACAAAGAAAAGCTAGAGACCAGGAAAATTCTACCTACATTTAAATAATTAATGCAATTTCTTTTCAAACTCTTCCAGAAGAGTGAAAATGTGCACACTGCCTTTTGAATTTTTACTTTTTAAATCAACCTGTTCAAATCATAGGAGATACAGGAGACGATCATTTCAAAATGGAACATGTGACCAGTTTGACCATGTGAAAGTAAAGGAGAAGTGATGGAGGGCTGGAGAAGAAGGGGCATGTGTCTAGGTGGGGGGAAATGCTAACATCCTTAACTAGAGAGGAGACAGATGAAGAGATGCTCTGTCATCAGGGACCAGGTAGCAAATGCTGACATAGACTGGAACTTCAGAGGTGACCGCGGATAAAACAACATAGGGAAAAGGAGATGAAGGTCACTGGGTGATAATGTGCATGAACTCAGCCAATAGCATGAGTCCAGAGTTAATAAATTGAGCTACAGCCATTTAAGGTTATTTAAAGGTCAGAGGTGAGTGTGGGGAAGAAGATGTAAGTAGTGACTCGGACCAGTGGACATGGAGATTGGTAGGGAGACTCGGGAGACTTCAGGTTTCTCATAAACAGACCCCCCCTTTTTTTTGCTGTGAGACTTGTGGGATCTTAGTTCCCTGACCAAGGATTGAATGCAGACCCTTGGCAGTGAAAGCACAAAGTCCCAACCACCGGACCACCAGGGAATTCCCTATCACAAGCCTTTCGATGGTTTTCCTCTCCAGCGTGTGTGGGTTCTGCTTTGCTAATTGCTCAGTGTTTCCTGTCATTCTGATGGGCACACACAGCGCTTCCATTCTCTGCCCAAAAGTCCATACTTACTGAGGCTGTAGTATCCGTTTCTGTGAATTAGCAAAGTTATATGTCCATGGAATAATGCTTTTTAATTATTGTGATGCAATTCAGGCATTACCAGTGGATAACCTTTGAAACTTCAGGTCATGCTCCACTTTCTCTTCTGAAATCTTAAAGTTTTCTATTCCTTTTAGTCTTTCCTTTTCTTACCTCTTATTTTTCCAGCATTCCAATGCTTTATCCTCTCTGTCTTCCCTGAAAACACTCAATTAGCCCTTGATACTGAATACTGACTCCTAAATTCCCCAAAAGTACCATGAAAAGCATATAAATACCCACATCAGTAGTCTAATAGTTTCATTTTTATTGATTTGAAAACTCTGAAGGGACTATGAATTGTTTTTGTTAAAATGCATACATCTGAAGACTTCTCTGGTGGTTTAATGGTAAAGTATCTGCCTGCCAAATGCAGGGGACATGGGTTCAATCCCCGGTCCAGGAAGATTCAACATGCCAAGGGGCAATGAAGCCCGTGTGCTGCAATATTGAGCCCTCACTCTGAAGGCCGTGCTCCACAACAGAAGAAGCCACTGCAGTGAGGAGCCTGTGCACCACTCTAGAGAGTAGTCCCCACCCGCAGCAACTAGAGAAAGCCCGTGTAGCAATGAAGACCCAGTGCAGCCAAAAAAAATAGACAAATAAAAATAAAACGCATACACTTGGATCACTCCTATTTAAAAAGTCATCAGAGAGGCGGGTGAGAGGCCTCCAGGTAACTATATTAATAACATTTCAGATGAAAAACTTGAGTTTTCAGTTGTGTATAGAATCATTTGATCACTTCATTTTACTTACTTATAAGAAATGAATCGCCAGTCCAGGTTCAATACAGGATACAGATGCTTGAGCTGGTGCACTGGGATGAACCAGAGGGATGGTACAGGGAGGGAGGTGGGAGGGGGGTTCAGGATGGGGAACACGTGTACACCCATGGCGTATTCATGTTGATGTATGGCAAAACCAATACAATATTGTAAAGTAATTAGCCTCCAATTAAATAAATTTAAATTAAAACAAAAAAGAAAAGTCTGTGGCCATCTGTTTAGAACTACAGCTTCAATTGAAGGAGCAAATGATTCACATGGTATTTTTTTTTTAAGGTTTAAAGTTGATCACTTACAAAAGAACTTAACTTTATTTCACATTTCATTTACTCTGAAAGCCATCCTCTTACTGCTGTTATACTGACCTCTTCTGGATAATTCTTGTAATGTCATTCTGATCATATATGTTAGCTCTGTGTGTGTGTGTGCGTGTGTGTGTGTTACTGTACACTATGGAATTGCTGTCATAAAAAGCAGAGTTTGGTGTAACTGCAGAGTTCAACTAATTGAGGGTTTACTATATGCAGGTGCTAAGCAGGTAGTTCATGGTCCAGTAGAGAGAACAGGTTTACAAACCAATGATGGCAGTGTACATACAAGCAGTTATAATAAATTTTTAAGTGCATATAGAAGAAAAAGCAGAAAAAAATGAGCGAGAACTCTAGTCCAAGGTCCAGTGGGCACCCGACTGCACGGTGACTCCTGTGGTTCCTTACAGAACCCACAGAGAGAGGACAGGTGAGATGGGCAGGGCCTGACTATAAAGGGCCGTGTGCCTGTCTGGACCTCGTGCCCTGTTCCGACTTGCTGAAGGACTTGAAGCAGGGGAGTGATGAGGACAGAATTTCCTGTTCTCGGTGTTAATGTGGCATCGGGGAGAGTAAGACACAACACTGTGTACCTGCACACAGGGAAGCAGGTACCAGCTACACACCAGGCAGACCTGAAGGGGGGTTCCCCAGTCAGAAGGGGACCCAGGGCAGAGAGGGGGGCAGAGCAGGAGGGGCGATGTTGTTTGGTGACTGGCAGGCGGGTTAGCGAGGGGGCTTCCTCGACCTTGTCTCCCCAGACTGTGTGGAGGATGGAGTCGTAAGCCAGGAAAGGAAGGATGGGTGAAGGGGCAGGTTTGGGGAAGTGAGGAAAGTGTAGCCAGGGTCAGGGAGGCTTTGCTGTCAATGATATCAGCTGCAAGGAGAGTATAAAGTCTCAGGGACCGTTCAGGATGGGACCATTTTCTATTTATCCACTTCAGCTAGACCCTGAACGCAGACTCATACATTTCACTGGTAACTTTACTCCCTACCTCTTCAAAGCAGCTACTCCTCACTTCTCTGTTCTTTCCAAAACCCGAATTATCTCATCTGAAAGTTGCTTCCCTCCATGCCCTTAGGAGCTCTGACCTTGAACAACGTGTTTTACATCTAGAGGAGGGGGAGACTAGTTTTCTTTAAGGCTTCTTACAGCTTTATAATGTTATCATTCTGTTGAAAACAAATGTGATGTGTGTGTGTGAGTTACAAACCTGAACTAGACCTACAGTGGATGCTTTAAGGATCTTTTTTCAATAGTATCAACTGCGGTATAAAATCAAAAGATTTGGTTTTCAAAACCATCCTTCCAGCAGGATTAACAGTTTAGTCAATAGTGTTAAATATATCTGTGAATGTGAATGGAGAACAGATATACCACTTGACTAACGTGCTTACAAGACAGCCCCCAAGTTGAAAATTCATCACTGTAAATCAGTTAATCGACTGACAAAAGGTCCCTTGTAAGTAACTTTTAAGTGTGACATTTCAACCAGAATATTAAGTTAGGGGTTTCATATTTTGACTATTCAGGCACCCAGTGATATTAAAATACATCTCATATCATCACTGTTAAATATAGTAGATATTTTTGTTGAGAATTGATGGCTCTGCCATAGTATTTTGTCTAGCTGAATTGCCACAAGAGAAAAAATAGTAATGCACAAAGAATTCATGTAAGATTTTTCAGTGTCTTATGAATAAATGTACGATTAGTTGAAGCTGTATCAGCTTTTCATTTAAGGCCTGCAGCTGTTGGTGTAAGAAGCATCAAATTTCAAAAGAAGTTAGAGCATAAATAAATAGCATGACAAAAAGTCTCCTGAGAAGAAAATAAAATAAAAATGAAGCATCTGGATTATCATTCACATTGCTTCTCACAGTCAAAGTTTGGTGCCAAAATATCAATTTCAAGTACATAATTTAGTCAGTTTCAATTCATGCTGGAAATCAGGCTCTATAAAAATAATGCAGAATAAAAGATTAAGATTATTCAAAAGTTCAGTAGATTTTCTTTACACCTTATAAAAGATGAATGATCTAATTGTTCTTTTTAAAGAAAGGTAAGACTGCATAAGATCACTTTGCTGCTGCTGCTGCTGCTGCTAAATCACTTCAGTCGTGTCTGACTCTGTGTGACCCCATAGACGGCAGCCCACCAGGCTCCCCTGTCCCTGGGATTCTCCAGGCAAGAACACTGGAATGGGTTGCCATTTCCTTCTCCAATGCATGAAAGTGAAAAGTGAAAGTGAAGTCTCAGTCATGTCCAACTCTTTGCCACCGCATGGACTGCAGCCCACCAGGCTCCTCCACCCGTGGGATTTTCCAGGCAAGAGTACTGGAGTGAGGTGCCATTGCCTTCTCCACCTTGTTACTTTCACGTAATTTGTTAAACAAGATATAATTTTAGTTTACTGAGAAAATAACTGTCATAATTTTAACATGTTGAGTCTAACTTCTCTTTGTTGTAATGATCATTATTTACGGTTTTCTCAAATGTTAAAGTTTTTTCACTTAAAAAAGGTCTAAAAAAAGCGAAAGTCACTCAGTCGTGTCCAGTTCTTTGCGATTCTCCAGGCCAGAACACTGTAGTGGGTAGCCTTTGCCTCCTCCAGGGGATCTTCCCAACGCAGGGATCAAACCCAGGTCTCCTGCATTGCAGGCAGATTCTTTACCAGCTGAGCCACAAGGGAAGCCCCCCCAAAAAAGTTCTAAAGAAAGTGATTTTTAAAGACTGTTACATTAGACTTTGTAGTTTACTTGAAAAAGAACAATATACATTTAATACTAGCAAAGTCGCATGTGAATTTTATTTTTATAAGACTTTTGTTGACATTGGATTCCACTGGAAATGCGTCCCACAGGCTTTTCCTGCTCATTTAAAGTCAAGTTCACTGTAGAAAGTTAAAATCACATACTAGGGTCATGATTCAGGGTTTAACTGTTGGTTTTGTAGGAGGATTTTCTCCTTGGCACACTTAGTGCTGTGTCCTGGAATTGGTGCCCAGACAATTTTAAGTGTGGTATGAGCTGTTTGTGTCACAGGAATAAAATTAGATGCGCCTGTTGCTAATAGGAGGGAATGAAACATGAGACAGACCCAAAATGGGAGCCTTCCTCCAGCTGCCTGGCGAACTTGACCCCTCCCCTCTCACTGGGCGATTCCTGGGACAGCCTCAAATCCTGTCTCAGAAGCTCTGAAGGAGTGCAGTTAATTCACTTTGTGCTTTTTTGACAACGTCTAAGGTAAGTAATCGGCTTTACCTTGGATCTTACAGAATTAGAATGTTCAACTTAAAGACCACATAGGTATAAGGCTTCTTGATTATTTTTCCTTCATAGATGACATAACGGAAAATAAATTTAAATGTTAAATAAATTTAGCTCAAAATGATTATATATTAAATATCAACAAAATGGAATTAACGCTTCATTTCAACTTTCAAGTTTTTCCAGCTACTAAAATGCTCCATGTTATTCTAGCATGATTATGTCCTTTTAATAGTTTTAATTTTAGAACACCATGACAGTATTTTTGTATTATCAGGCATTCAGTTGTTATACTGTAGCTAATTTAGATAAAGAGTAATCTTTCAGATCACCTACTTCAAATTCTGGGCTACCCTGGTGGCTCAGAGAGTAAAGAATCTGCCTGCAATGAAGGAGACCTGGGTTTGATCCCTGGGTGGGAAGATACCCTGGAGAAGGGAATGGCAACCCTTTCCAGAGTTCTTGCCAGGAGAATTCCATGGACAGAGGAGCCTGGTGGGCTACAGTCCATGGGATCAGAAAGAGTCAGACACAGAAAGAGTCAGACACGAGCGACTAACACTTTCACTTTCACTCACTTTTCACTTCTAATTCTACTCTTAAACTTTTGTGATAGAAGTACATTTGCTTTACATTTTGTCATAGTTTTGTCAAAGATGTTTAAACACAGAGTAAAATTCATGAGAATCAAAGTCCAGGTGGTTTGATACATTGAGAATAAGCAAAACAGAAGCAAAATGCCAGCTTCAACTGCCCAACTCTTCTTGGATGAAAAAGGGAAAAATATCTCTCTCCCCAAATCTGGAGAGAATAGTCTATTGCTCAAAATATGTATCAGCAAGTATAGTAAGTAGAATATGAGGTAAACGTGTGCTATGCTTTGACCTGTTAAATGTCTGTTCTTTCTGTTGGATCCTATGTAACATAGGGCCTTTGGAGGACGAGTTTCTAAAGAAAGTCATCAAGAAAGATAATAGGGAAAAAATAGCTTGGCTGGCTGGAAAATTTGCCAGCAGAATGGAGTAACTCACTAGTGCAAAATTAACTACAAAACTCCCTGTGTTTGTGTTTTGCTTGTTTTCTTGGAAACATTTTATAGAGATGGATACAGAGAGGCCTACTTACCACCTTGTGGTTCAAGTTGTTGTTAGTCTTAGAGGTTCTAGAATTTATCTGAGGTTTCTTTCAAAGCCAAATGAAAAGCAGTGTTTCACTATATTTAAATATCAAATTCCAAAGACTAACACATCCAAGTTTCCTGAATATGTTGGCTAAGCTTGCAGCTAAAATGCTGCAAATAAAGCTGTTCCGTGCTGTCCTTTAAAAAATAAACACTGTAGTCATTACACTAAATTCCTACTGTTGTTGTTCAGTTGCTTAAGTCGTGTCTGACTCTGTGACCCCACAGACTGCAGCACACCAGGCTTCTCTGTCCTTCAGTATCTCCCAGAGTGCTCAAACTCATGTCCATCGAGTCGGCGATGCCATCCAACCATCTCATCCTCTGTCATCCCCTTTTCCTTCTGCCTTCAGTCTTTCCCAGCATCAGGGTCTTTTGCAGTGAGTCAGCTCTTCTCATCAGGTGGCCAAAGGATTAGAGCTTCAGCTTTTGCATCAGTCCTTCCAATGACTATTCAGGACTAATTTCCTTTAGGATTGACTGGTTTGATCTCCTTGCAGTCCAAGGGACTCTCAAGAGTCTTCTCCAGCACCACAATTAGAAAGCATCAATTCTTTGGCACTCAGCCTTCTTTGTGGTCCAACTCTATTGTGTTGAAGGTGAAAATCAAATAACAATGATAAATTATGAATGGGTGCCCATTTTGTTTAATTTTGCACATTTTGTGGGACCTGGGAAAGGTTCCCCCAGCTCCCTCTTCTACATGGCTGCTTCTCAAGTGAGACCAGCACTGCTCGCCCCCGTGGCTTTGGTTTCCTAGTGAGGAAACTTCAGAGCCCACCTCTGCTTCCTTCTTCCCTTCCTGCCTCCTTTCTCAGCCTCAAGAGCATCTAGCCTTATTCTTCTCTGGACCTACTTCAGGACCAGATCGTTCTCTGGTGTTTGCGTGAGCTTTGTAGAATTCCTTACCCACTGTCTTTGCTGTTCCAGACTCCACGCTCACTTCTTGTTTCAATCTTACTGTGCCTTAGGGAATTTCCTGGGAAATAGATGCAGGAGTGTTTGGTGATCTGCGGACTTGCAGGAGACTTGAGACTTCTCCCAGAGTCCTTCACAGTGTCCGAGTCCACTTGACTTTGGTCCAGCTGGTGTGCTGTGCCTGCTGGTGAAGGAGGTGGCATTCCCACGGGTTGTGTGTGCCCAAGGCATGTGTGCTTCGTCCTGAAGCCACTGGGATAGAATTAGTCTTGGGGGAGGTCACTTTGGTTGCCATGGAGACTGGATAAGGGGCATGGAGCAGGAGAGAGGAGCTGTAAAACGTCAAAAGATGGCCTCAGCTGAGGTCTGGAAAACAGACCCCAAGGGAGAACCAGCAGGAAGAAGTCATTGCCATGGAGATGGTACCTAAAACCCATCCTCACCTTTGTGACTGTTTTAACTCTTACTTGAAACATTTTTCAGCGAGTTTTACGTGTGCAGCATCTTTGAAGAAACACACTCTCAAAAAGCCTGGTAGGTCACTTGAGTTGATCAGTTGACCAACTGTTTGTTCCTCAGTGGACAGAATTGATCATCACGTCACAGAACTAAGAAGGTGTGACTTTAGATTTCAGTCTGTGTTATGTGATAGTGAAAGGGAAATACCTAAGATAATATGGCTGAAAAGTGAGGGTAGAAACAGCCCTTCTCTGATGCTAATCATCCTCCCAAATCCAACTAATTTATCAAGGGAGAACTTTGCATGATCTTGAAATACACTGTTGAAATACAGAGTACTTATGGGTAGACATTCCTGGTAGAAAATGAAGTGGCATGAGGTCACTAGGGTGTGAAATGCAGGAAGGGTCCAGCCTATAAACCTGTAGATGCTGGTTAATACTGGTGAACAAAACGGAGAACAAAACATCCTTATTTTGGCCTTATTTCTGCTGACCTCAGCTTCTGGACATTGATATTACTCCTTAGTCAAACATGACATAAAGACGTGGTAAAAGCTTCAGATTTCTGAGTTTATTTAATAAAAACAAGAGTAAAACACTAAGAAAACATGTTTGAATTGCTCATCTTCATAATCATAGCCCTGCTTTAAAATAGTTTCTAAATGAACTAAGAAACAAACATGCATTTTAAAACCACAGTTTTATGACCTAACATTTGTATGACAGTGGCTAAAAGTGTTTTTTTTTTCCTCTTGTTACTTTTTCCTTTAAATAAAGGTTTCTCCCCTGATCAGGAATGTTAGCTAGTTAAAGGGCATTTATTCTGTTGGTTTGGTGTATTCTGTAAGGAACTTTTAAAAATGGCACCTTCCATTTTATTTTAAAAGTCAGTTCTGTTGTAGAGAAGAGAGAACAGTTTGATGACCTTGTACCCTGTGGCTCTCTGTGCATGTGTGTGTTTTATAGCAGGGGCCTTTGTGATGGTGAGAATTGTATTGACTGTGACTTTGGATGAAATTGATAACTACAGTTTGTGTACTTTGCTTTATTTTATAGTCATGCTAAGCAATTTGACCAAAACTGAAGTTGAACTATTTTTTAAATTATTTGGTCATCCTAAATGTAGTTATGAAGTTGGGACAAGTATAGTGAATTTTCTGTTAGCTTTTCTATTATCAGAGAAATATATATATCCAAAGGTAGATATATACAAATTTTTTAATCTGAAAAAAATACAGAAAGACATTTGGGAAATGCAATTTTAAGTGAAAAGGTAGAATATAGAGGGAAGTTATTGTTAACAATTTTAAAATTTGTTTATAGTCTGTTTCTCTGGGTGTATATTTTACTACGTATTTCACTGTTCTTTTTTCATTCAGCACTCTACCATTAGCATTTCTCTAGGATATTCAAGATTACTTCCCTGGTGGCTCAGATGGTAAAGTGTCTGTCTACGATGTGAGAGACCTGGGTTCGAGCCCTGGGTTGGGAAGATCCCCTGGAGAAGGAAATGGCAATCCACTCCAGTACTGTTGCCTGGAAAATCCCATGGACAGAGGAGCCTGGTATGCTACAGTCTATGGGGTCACAAAGAGTCGGACATGACTGAGTGACTTCACTTCCTGCTTTCAAGCTGTTAATTCTATAATGATACAATAATCTAATAACTAGTTACTCTGATGTTTAAACCTTATCATTATTTGTTGTTGTTGCTTAGTCATGTCGTGACTGTTTTGTGACCCCACAGACTGTACAGCCCACCAGGCTTCTCTGTCCATGGGATCCTCCAGGCAAGAATACTGGAGTGGGTTGCCATTTCCTCTTGCAGGGGATCATCGAACCCAGGCCTCCTGTGTCTCCTGAATTGGCAGACAGATTCTTTACCACTGAGCCACTAAGAAAGCCTTTACTTTCCAGTCATTCACCATTATAGATAAAGTAAAACAAATACCTTTAAACGTCAGTCTTCATTTTCATTCCTGATTGTTTCTTTGGAATAAGTTTCTAGAATTGAAATTACTGTCTGTTTGAGATTTTCAGTACATAGTGCCAAATATCCTTCTAGAGGAATGCTGTTTATTTTCACTTTCAACAGGAGAGGAGTTTCACGCCCATTTTTCAAACATATCCATATGATATCACTTATGCGTGCCAATGTTGGCTAGAACTGGTTTTTAAATTTCCCTTACTGTTTGAAAACTGACTGTGGAATTTGTATTTGTGCTTCCTGGTGAAGTAGAATCTTTTACTCTGTATTAACCATTTGTGTTTCTTTAATGTGTGTGCATGGTTTTGCTCAAGTTGTATTGATTTATTTATCTTTCTAAGGGTATTAACCTTGTCTTATCTTTAAAGCAAATATTTCCTCCATTAGTTATCTACTGTTGAATTTTCTTTATTGATGTACTTTTTGTCACATCTACCAAGGCAATCTCTTCATTTTCCTAAACGTTGGCACCATGTAGGATGCAAACAGTGACCTCCAAAACGAAAAGATAATAAGATTATGTTGGATGAAGCTAGGTTTGTGATAGGTTTACACCAGCAATAGTAAGCTCTATATAGGAATAAAAATATGTAACAATTGGAAGACATACATGTGTGTGCGCACGAGAAT
Source organism: Redunca redunca (assembly GCA_006410935.1). NCBI lineage: Eukaryota > Metazoa > Chordata > Mammalia > Artiodactyla > Bovidae > Redunca > Redunca redunca. The sequence goes on from SJYQ01005068.1 coordinate 150,149, forward strand.
ATGTATATACACTCAGCTGTTTTTATTGATCTCTGGCAATATTGTAAAAAATATTTGATCGTTTTGAATTCTGAGTCTCTGGCCATGCCCCTTCAATCCAGTCTCAGACTCTGAGCGTATCTTCTGTGGACTGTCTGAATTTGCCACCATTATTTAGATGACACGTGCTTTGAAATTAATATAACAATGATGTGATATGATGGGATTGAGTGTGTCCAGGGAAGACTGCTTGGAGGAGATGACATGTGAACTGGTGCTGAAGGTGAGGAGGGGCCCAGCAGAGGGTGTCAGGTGGGGAGGATGCCCAACAGTGAGTCCTGACCTGAGGGTTCACTTGGGCTGTTTTCGAGTAGGTGGGGCACCGTGGTAGCAGATGAATAGGTGAGCGAAGGCTCTCATGTAGGATTGGGGGTATGGGCGATGGAGGAGCCTGGATGTTCTCAGTGGGGGAAAGCCATGGGAAGATTTGACATTGTAGAGTGACAGGCACTGAATTTTATTTCATGTGCCTGCCCCTGGATAGAGAGAGATTTCCAGAGCAGGAGGAAGGGAGACAGGTTTGCAGTGATGAAGATGAGGGAGTTCGAGGGGCTGGTGCCAGAGTGGTTGCCATGGAAATGGAGGGAAGTAGGCAGACCGAGGATCTAGGCTGAAGGTGGAGTTGGTATGGGGCTGATGTGGGGCTTGAAGGGGAAAGCAGAGAGCAAGAATGACTTCAGAGACTTTGAAGACCTGGGTGGGTGGTGAAGGACTTTCTCATATTAAAAAAACTGGAGGGGTCAAAGATGAGTAAGTGAAAAATGCCCTCATGAAACTGTTAGTAACTGTTTGGGTTTTGAATAATGCAGATCGTCAGTCCTCAGTGTTTGAAAATGATGAACAGCACCATTTTAAACAATCAGTTTGAACATGGGGGAAATGCCTGTTTAGTTGGAAAGAGATTTAAAGAATTATTTTAGACCATAACATTTTAAATAAGGACATCTTTAAATCATTCCGAAAAGTAAATGCATAAAAAAATCTCAGAGGAGAGTACTTTATATTCTGATACATCATTTTGCTACCTTTACAATCAGAAAAGTCATCATAATTTCCAATTTTAATTTAAACAAAACTATGCTCTTTTTGTGTGTGTGTGTAAAGAAGAGAATGAGCAACTTTTTAAAATCTCTTCCTAAAGTGGAAATTGTTACTGAAACTCTTACTCTGATTTACATAAAATGATGGATGTTTGTAAACATTTGTACACATCCACGTTTTGATCTTTCTTAAAGTAGGTCAGTACTTGGGACCTTTATTATAGGCAAATGTTGGTGTGATTGGTATCTTGTAAAGATAATTCTCATTTTTAATTCTGAGTAATATTTAGTAGCTGAAGAAAGATGTAACTTAACTGGTTGGCATAAAACTGAGGAACTGGAACTTTTTTCACAAGACTTATAGGTACCAGCTTGGTTTTCCTCCCACTGAATCTTTTAAGAACTTGATCACTTGACTGTTGTAGGTTAATGCTTCAATTCCAAAGTTAATCCTGCAGAATTTTGAAAGCTGTATATGTATTGAGTTTATTGATTAAGACCTGAAAATGTGATTGTTATTGTTGTAGTCGCTAAGTCGTGTCCACCTCTTTTGCAACCCCATGGACTCCATAGCCCGCCAGGCTCCTCTGTCCATGGGATTTCCCAGACAAGAATACTGGAGTGAGTTGCCATTTACTTCTCCAGGGGAATCTTCCCAAGCCAGGGACTGAACTCTCATCTCCTGCATTGGCAGGTGGGTTCTTTACCACTGAGCCACCTTGGAAGCCCTGGAAATATGATCACTGGATTTCAAATGAATTTGTTATATCTAATATAGTGAGTGACAGATTATCACTGTGGCTGAAATACAATGACATGTTTCAATGTATTCTTTAATGCTCTTCTTAAAAATCACTTAATTTTGGAGATTTGTTATTGGGGTAAAAAAATGTTTTGTTGGACTAATGGTCAGTCAATATTGACAAATTCTCTCTCTGTCTGTCTGTCTGTCCCTTTGTGCCTCTCCCCACTCCCACTTCCCCACCTCCTCCCCCTCTTTCCCCCTCCCCCTCTTCACCCCCTNTCAAGTTGGTGATGCCATTCAACCATCTTATCCTCTGCCATCCCCTTCTCCTCCGGCCTTCAATCTTTCCCAGCATCAGGGTCTTTTCCAATGAGTCAGTTCTTCTTCTCATCAGGTGGCCAAAGTATTGGAGTTTCAGCTTCAGCATCAGTACTTCCAATGAATATTCAGGATTGATTTCCTTTAGAATGGACTGGTTGGATCTCCTTGCAGTCCAAGGGACTCTCAAGAGTCTTCTCCAACACCACAGTTCAAAAGCATCAATTATTTGGCACTCAGCTTTCTTTATAGTCCACTAACATCCATACATGACTACTGGAAAAACCATAGCTTTGACTAGATGGACCTTTGTTGGCAAAGTAATATCTCTGCTTTTTAATATGCTGTCTACGTTGGTCATAACTTTTCTTCCAAGGAGCAAGCATCTTTTAATTTCATGGCTGCAGTCACCATCTGCAGTGATTTTGGAGCCCAGAAAAATAAAGTCAGCCACTATTTCCCCATCTATTTGCCATGAAGTGATGGCACCGGATGCCATGATCTTAGTTTTCTGAATACTGAGTTTTAAACCAACTTTTTCACTCTCCTCTTTCACTTTCATCAAGAGGCTCTTTAGTTCTTCTTCATCTTCTGCTATAAGGGTGGTGTCATCTGTGTATCTGAGGTTATTGCTATTTCTCCCAGCAATCTTGATTCCAGCTTGTGCCTCATCCAGCCCAGCATTTCACATGATGTGCTCTGCAGGGTGACAATAGACAGCCTTGACGTAATCCTTTTCCTATTTGGAACCAGTCTGTTGTTCCATGTCCAGTTCTAACTGTTGCTTCTTGACTTGCATACAGATTTCTCAGGAGATAGGTCAGGTGGTCTGGTATTCCCATCTCTTTCAGAATTTTCCATAGTTTGCTGTGATCCACACAGTCAACGGCTTTGGCATAGTCAACAAGCAGAAGCAGATGTTTTTTTGGAACTCTCTTGCTTTTTCCATGATCCAGCAGATGTTGGCAGTTTGATCTCTGGTTCCTCTACCTTTTCTAAATTCAGCTTGAACATCTGAAAGTTCATGGTTCATGTACTGTTGAAGCCTGGCTTGGAAAATTTTGAGCATTACTTTGCTAGCGTGTGAGATGAGTGCAATAATGCGGTAGTTTGAGCATTCTTTGGTATCGCTTTTTTGGGGGATTGGAATGAATAATTTAGTAACCTAAAAATCAGTCATTATAAGGAATTCGGGTCTGTTTTAGGCACCCTCATGTTCTCAAGATAGCTGGGTAATTTTATATGCTTTAATAATATTTTGTGTCCTTTTTGAAAAAAATTCATTTAATGCAGAATGTTTTTACTTTACAAGTTAGTCACAGTGAGAAAAGATGCAGCAATGAACATTTTTTGGAGACTGAATGAAGGTTGAACTCCTCAGGTTTACACCCCAGGGTCTGTCAGGGGCACCTCCTGACTACAGGGTCCTGTCTGGCCTCGGAAAGACCCTCGCTGTGTGGAAGCCTGAGGGATGAGCAGGAAGACGCTGGAAAGGCCTGGAAGAGAGACGCACCCACCCTCCCCCCACCTCCAGCCCCACAACTGCTGGAGACAGAAGACTGTAACGCCCCGGGGCACCAGGGGCCATGCGTTCTCCCAGCCACTGTGTGATCCCACAGCGTGGTTGGCACTCAGCCAGTGTGTCCTGAAAGAATAATGATGTGCATTTTCTTAGAAATACGTGTCAATTAATCCCACAGACTTTGCGTGAACATTGTTATACTGTGAGCCCACCTGGTGCTCTTGGCTATTTATCGTAAAGTTATTATTTAAATCTTACATGCATTTCCTAAACAGTCCTTTGTATTTACACAAGATTTAATATAACACTGAATACTGAATAAAGACAACTAAAGTTATAAATAAAGTGCTTAAGAGAAATGCAGGAAAAGGCCGATAGGAAATCTATGAAAATGTATACATAATTTAAGTTGATAATAAAAGAAGTGAAAAAGAAAGCAATAACAGAATCTCTGCTCTTGTTAACAGGTAGGCATGGGTCACCTGCATGTTATGGCAGATGGACTTCGCCTGGAGGGGGAATCTGAGTTTTTATTCCCGTTGTATGTCAAAGAAATACGCTCCAGAGCGGTAAGAAAATGAGGACATGTTTAAATAATTTGTTTTATGAAAAATAAATAATGGTTTGCTTTTCTAATGAAAAGGATGTCTGCACTGGCATTGCATGGCTCCCTGGCCATGTGCCCTGTGTGTGCCCTGGCACACAGTGCGTGACCAGCAGGGTCACACCCAAAACCTTGCCCAGAAACCCCAGCCCCACCCCCAGCAGGTTTTTTACATCCCATTGACCAGAGTTGTGTCCCTTGGGTCTCCCTCCCCGGAAGACATGCTGAGAAAGCAATTAGCATTTCCAGCCCCTGAGGTGGAAGCCAGGAAAAAAAGTGGGGAGAAGGGAGTTGGAAAGCATCCGTGAGACAGGCAGAGTGGTTCCCCGGACAGCTGGCTGTGTCCATGCCCGGGGGTGGGCCTCGCAGCCCTGCCCGCGGCCCTGTCCTCCCTTTCAGGGAGAATGATAGAAAATAAACAAGAGCCTGGACGCTGGCACCTGAAGACGGGGCTCCATCATGGAACTGTCACTCGCTGGCTGTGACTTTGGGAGACTGTCATTTAATCTCTTTGAACTCAATTTCCTCATCTGTGGGTGAGGAATAAAGCTACCTCCTCAAAGTGTGGAGGTAAACGAGAGGAGGCATGGTCAAAATCTTTGGTGAATTGTTAGCTTTTATTATCATGCTAGTTATTTCATAACAAAGCAAAAACAAGTAGTAAGCTCACACTATTGGAAAAAAGGTGAGACGCTGGTAAACCCATGTGCTTCCACAAAGCAAGTTAGAGAATTTCTTACGAGCCAGACGTCCAAAGTGCTCCTAAAACTTCTTTCCTTCTGGAAAAAAGAAAAACACATCATTCCCCCACAACTTCGGAAGATATTTGGTTCTCTGAGTGACATAAACCCACCTAAATCCAACAGCCGAATTACTGCATTCCTTTTGAAGAAAACTGTTTATATAACAGCCAGCAATCTTCTGTGAAACAAAGCCCCCATTCAGACTATGACCCCACTTACATGCTCATAAAGCCACTTTATCTTCCAACAAAGAGCTCTAAAAGTGTAGGCATCCAACAGATTTTAAAAGCTCTTGAAATTGTGAGAAGGCTTTTGTGTTCTGAAAATAAGTAATACGGTCTTTATTATAGAAGAGCTAAACATTCTCTGATTTATCTTTAAAAATATATCATATCCTGGATATAAATTGTGAGAAATGAAATTTTAATTTTTTTGAAAAGACCGAACAAACACTGATTAAAATTTGATTGTTTCAGATCTTTACATTGAGAATGGGCCTGGTGTATTATAAAATGTACATGGGCTCTGTAAACCCACGAAGTTATTATATTTTGTGGGGAAATGATTTAATGCATTTACACATTCACATAATATAATCCAAGTTTAAAGAAATTTAGCTGCAGTTTATAATTTAGCTCACAGGATCTGTGATATCGGAAAAATTATTTTCTAGAAATCCTCAATTTATACACAAATGTACAGGTATAGTCACTTTAGATAGTATACATTTGGCTCACTGTGTGCCATTTTTAGGACTCATCTCTGCTTCTGCAGTCTACACAGAATGTGACCATGAGTGCACGCAACACGGAAGGAGAAGTCACAGGCAGGTTAAAAGTGGGTAAGTTCAGCTTCATCAGAGTGCTTTGAGTGTGTGTGTGGTCCACGAACAGTTGTGCCAAACGGATATATTTGGTTTTTTCTTCTAAAGGATTCAGAGTTATTTATGAGCAACCAGAGTGTGAGTTTTCTAAACATCATGCTGTGTGAACCATAGCGAGTCATTCACCTGATGGGAGGACAGTCTGAAGTATTTTAATTGAAGTTATTTTGATTCCAAGAAATAGAGGACTGTTTAAGGTAGTACAAGAAGCACAGTGATTATTGCAGGATACAAAATCATCTTGCAGAGACAGAGAACAGAAAATAAAGTAGTTGCACTCAAGGAAAAAAAGACCCGGGGCTGAGAGTCAAAGTATTCCTCCTCTCTCTTTCTTTCCCCATCCTTCTCTCCACCATGTTTCCTTTCTTTCTGTGTATGTTTGCCCATGATTTTCACTTGGGTATTGTGATTACATCAGTCCTAACTCTACAGGACTCTCTGGTCCTTCCTCTGGCTGACTGTAGTTCTCAACACCAGCCAACTTAGTGTTCAGTGTCTTCAATTCTGAACTCACAACAAAGTACTCTAATTGGCCCAATCACTCTGTCCAACCAACTGCCCTTGGGTGAGCCATGTACACCCATCTGATCAATGAATGAGATCAGAGAATATGGTCACATGGAAGCAAGGTCCCATGGAATCTTGCACAGAGAGCAAAAGGATTAGAAAGAATAAGTATCAGAAGAAATGACAAAAGAGCAAACAGATGGTGAAAGGAATATATATTTGTACTACATATGTATACATGTATATGGCAACCCACTCCAATGTTCTTGCCTGGAGAATCCCAGGGACCAGGGAGCCTGGTAGGCTGCCTTCTATGGGGTTGCACAGAGTTGGACACGACTGAAGTGACTTATCAGCAGCAGTTCAGTTCAGTTGCTCAGTTGTGTCTGACTCTCCGCAACCCCATGAATCACAGCACACCAGGCCTCCCTGTCCATGACCATCTCCCGGAGTTCACTCAGACTCACATCTGTCGAGTCCGTGATGCCATCCAGCCATCTCATCCTCGGTCGACCCCTTCTCCTCCTGCCCCCAAACTCTCCCAGCATCAGAGTCTTTTCCAATGAGTCAACTCTTCGCATGAGGTGTCCAAAGTACTGGAGCTTCAGCTTTAGCATCATTCCTTCCAAAGAAATCCCAGGGTTGATCTTCAGAATGGACTAGTTGGATCTCCTTGCAGTCCAAGGGACCCTCAAGAGTCTTCTCCAACACCACAGTTCAAATGCATCAATTCTTCGGCACTCAGCCTTCTTCACAGTCCAACTCTCACATCCATACATGACCACTGGAAAAACCATAGCCTTGACTAGAGGGACCTTAGTCGGCAAAGTAATGTCTCTGCTTTTGAATATACTCTCTAGGTTGGTCATAACTTTTCTTCCAAGGAGTAGGCGTTTTTTAATTTCATGGCTGCAGTCACCGTCTGCAGTGATTTTGGAGCCCCCCAAAATATGATACTGTTTCAACTGTTTCCAGCAGCATACATATATATGACTCAGTTATACATATACATGTATCAGTTCAGTTCAATTGCTCAGTCATGTCCAACTCTTTGTGACCTCCATGGACTGCAGCATACCAGGTCTCCTTGTCCATCACCAACTCCCAGAGTTTACTCAAACTCAAGTCTATTGAGTCAGTGATGCCATCCAACCATCTTATCCTCTGTCATCCCCTTCTCCTCCTGCCTTCAATCTTTCCCAGCATCAGGGTCTTTTCCAATGAGTCAGTTCTTCTTCTCATCAGGTGGCCAAAGTATTGGAGTTTCAGCTTCAGCATCAGTCCTTCCAATTAATATTCAGGACTGATTTCCTTTAGGATGGACTGGTTGGATCTCTTTGCAGTCCAAGGGACTCTCAAGAGTCTTCTCCAACACGACAGTTCAAAGCATCAATTCTTTGGCACTCAGCTTTCTTTATAGTCCAACTCTCACATCCATACATGATTACTGGAAAAATCATAGCTTTGACTAGATGTACCTTGGTTGGCAAAGTATTGTGTCTGCTTTTTAATATGCTGTTTCAATGGCATTATTTTAATGGCTACATAATATTCCAAAGAATGTACATATATAATAACTTGATTATGTAATACTCAAATATTGTAGTTAGGTTACTCTATTCAGTCATTATCACAGTTCTTAATTCAGGCTACTCATATACTTAGTAGGTGTTTTCAATTAATTCTTATTGAATGAATGAATAGAGGAGTGAATGAAAGATTGTGTAGTATGGGATGGGCTAAAAAAACCAGCTGGGAGAGAGTTCTAGGAGATGGAATGGGGTAAGATGGCCTGTCTAGGGTGCTCCAAAGTGCACAGGGGTTCAGGTATAGGTCTGAGCTACACCATGAGGGATTTGGGGTCATAGAGAGGATCATGGGTGGGAAACAGATTCAAAATTTAGCAGCCAAAACAGAAGAGAGAACTTCAACAAAGAAAGTCAGGAATAAAAATCAAGGGGTTAGCAGCATTATTCACAATAGTCAAAACATGGAAACAACATAAGTGTCCATCAATGGATGAATGGATAAAGAAGATGTGGCATATATGCACAATGGAATACTATTTATTCATCCATGGAAAAGAACAAAATAATACCATCTGCAGCAACATGAATGAACCTGGAGGTTGTCATACTAAAGTGAAGTAAGTCCCAAAGAGGAAGGCAAATACCATATGATATCACTTATATTTGGAATCTAAAAAAAATAATAAAATATGACACAAGTGAACCTATCTACAAAACAAAAACAGACTCACAGACATAGAGAACAGATAGTGGCTGCCATCGGGAGGGGCCTGGGAAGAGGGATGGATTGGGCGGTTGGGGTTAGCAGATGCGAACTATTACCTAGAGAAGGCATGAACAGCAAGGTTCTACTGTATAGCACAGGGAACTGTATGCAATATCCTGTACTAAACCATAGGGCTTCCCTGGTGGCTCCGTGGTAAAGAATCCACCTGCCAATGTAGGAGATGTGGGTTTGATCCCTGGGTCAGGAATATCCTCTGGAGAAGGAAATGGCAACCCACTCCAGTATTCTTGCCTGGAGAATCCCATGGACAGTGGAGCTTGGTGGGCTACAGTCCATGAGGTTGCAACATGAAGTTGGACACGACTTAGCAACTAAACAACAAAAACAACAGTAAACCGTAATGGAAAAGAATATTAAAAAATATATATATATATATATGTGTGTGTGTGTGTGTATATATATATATAACTGAATCACTTTACAGCAGAAGTTACAATATTGTAAATCAACTCTATTTCAATAAAATAAATTTTTTAAAACAAGAGGTTCATCCACCGTGCTTCTGTAAACAGGACTGGAGCCCTTTCCTCATTATTAAGGTCCGTGAACTCATGCGTGTAGATATAAAAGACTAGCCTAAAGATTAGAGTCAGGCTACACAGATAAGGGTCATTGACTCCAGGCTTATAAAGCTGAACTACATAATGCAAGGTTACTCTAAAAAATTAGTAGAGTGAACTTAACTGCAGTTTTTGACTTCCAGTCCAGTATTTGTCCGATACCATATTTGCAGTGGTAGAATAAAACCTTCCTAAAGGACTTTGTGCTGTTTGCTTTTAAATGATGCTCTCTTAAGTTAAAGCTAGCATAGTGGGGAGGGACAGTGTTAATGGGGTATATTGTGAGTTAGGAAGAATCTGATTGTGTTTTTACAAGAAAAACCCTTGGGCCAGTTTCACAAACTGAATTCATCAGACCATAAAACATGCCTTTATTTACTTCCTTTATCTTTTATTTATTTCCCTCTTTGTTTGAACAAAAGCCTTTCATTAGAAATTTTATTTTACTAAATAGCTCTTTCTTTATCATGAAGAAAGTATTTGAGTTTTGTTTCTTAAAGGATGTGGCTGCAAATGAGGGTGATGTGTTCACCTCTAATGCACACCCAGCAAGGTTATAAAATCTAGTAGACTATTAATAAAAGTTAGAAGATTTAGTTATAAACTCAGTTATTTTAAGAGGTGATTTATTCCTATGGCAGGCTTGTTGTCACGTGGAGAACAGTTTCTTTTGAGGTGGAAAACGTATTTAAACATGTTTAAACACTAAACATGTTTCAGTGTCTATATTTTTTATTAAATGAAGATGGAATTTTATTCACCTCTGTGCCTTTGCTGGGGCAGCCCCTCTACCTGGAAGGTCTCATTCTCCCCAATCAGGGAAACACTGAGGCTTCCAGGTCACCCCAGGCATTTTCCCCTCAGGGTGTCAGGAATTCCTTGTTGGGTTCTCGCTGGACACTGTCCATGTTCGTCTCATGGCACTTATCACAGTGCCCTCGGCGTACATTCTGTTGTCCTCACTGGGCTGTGAATTCCATCTGCATCTCACTAATTGATATATATTCAATTCTTAGCACAGAACTTTGAACATAAAAAACATACAAGAAATTTGTATTGACTGTGAGAGACTCACTCTCCTGCATTTTCTTTGATTTGAGAGTTTACTTGGCTCTGTTACTCATGAAAACTATGCAGCTAAATTTTTTTTGTTGAATATTTCAACAATATACATGAAGTAATGGTTACAGGAAAAAATATGCCATTTAGTTGAGCCCGTTTACTTAATAAATTTCCCTCAGATTGTTATATGAAACTCCAGGGAGCTAAACAGTGAACTCTTACTGGATGAATTACTCCATTTTTTTCATCTTGATTGTAAGCTCAAATAACTTCAAATTCATCACTTAATGCAGATCAATGTTTATATGATAAATACATCAGATATATCAGTGACCCAGAAGAGATAAATAGTGACACTGAATTGCAAGGTATCTGAGTTTTGGGGTAAAGCTAAGAAGAGCAAAAATATAGGCAACTAACAAAAAATAAAGCAAGCCTTCCTAAAGAGAACAGAGATAAAACATAGAGGGGAAAAAAAATGACTTCCATTTTATAACATACGCACACACACATATACACATATTTAACTGAAGCATGTGTGTAGAGGGTTTTGAGGTATGAATCAGAATATGTATTGTGACAATATCCAAAACTGATTAATGTATTAATTGAAAAACTTCTGTTTAATTTCTAGCAGGTCCCCCTCAGCTTGAATGAATGCTGTGAGGGACACAGGGACACGTACACAGAAGCTTTAAGTATCCATTTGACAATAAACTTACTTTTCTAGATAAGACTATAGAGCCAACAAAAGAATTCAGGAACACTTGAACAAATGCTGAATGCTGTGTTCTAGAGAGATTAATCCAGCGTTAATCCTTCATGCTGGGTTAAGGTGCAGGGTTGGAAGAACAAGAAGCACAGAGAAGTTAGGAGACATAAAATCATGGATACCCAAGTGCACCAATGAGGGAGGCTGAACAAGATCTCACCCACCAAAGGTACAGCATCACCAATGCCTGGCACTAGAAGCACCCATGAAACAAACATCTGCTGTCAGCCATTGGGTTGCTCACAGTGGGTCTAAAGTTCATAAGAAAGGAGTCAGCTTGGAGGACAAAGTGATGCCCTGTCCCTAAAATAGAAGATGTGGAGGAGACAGAAATGTCTGAGATGAAGGGGAAGGGCAGAATTTGGAGGGTGTATTTCCATGGTGATGTCTGTTTTCTCTAAGGAGTAGGAGGTGAGGGGTAGGGCAGAGGCGAGAATCTGAGTGACTCATTGCCTGGGTTAACTTTGGTCACTGAGATGGTCTTTCACAGATCTCACATTTCAGAAAACAAAATCCTCAGTTGTTGATATGCAAAAGAATAGCAATTTAAATAATCTTCATAAAAGAATTATATTATTTTTGGCAAGTTTTAAAAACTGGAGAAAATTAATTTTTAAATAATTCATTCATACATATATTTGATATATACTAACACACAATGGCACCCCATTCCAGTACTCTTGCCTGGAAAATCCCATGGACGGAGAAGCCTGGTGGGCTGCAGTCCATGGGGTCGCTAAGAGTCAGACACGACTGAGCAACTTCACTTTCACTTTTCACTTTCACGCATTGGAGAAGGAAATGGCAACCCACTCCAGTGTCCTTGCCTGGAGCATCCCAGGGACGGGGGAGCCTGATGGGCTGCCGTCTATGGGGTCCCACAGAGTCAGACACGACTGAAGCGACTTAGCAGCAGCAGCAGCAGCCACACACATGTGACCTAAATTAATTTTAATAAGATTTAGGGTTAGGACTTAAAATTTAATCATAGAATTAAAAAAAAAAAACTATTGGTGACAAATCCTAAATGTTTCGTCATTTGGTACTACTGGGTGACAACCCATGTAAAAGTAGAGTTTGTAACACTGCACAGAGTAAACACTTTATAATAAGCTGTTTTAATTAATTCTTTAGGTCCCCAAATGGTAGAGGTCCAGAGTCAGCAGTTTCAGATCCACTCCAAGGATGGCAAGCCGCTGTTCACTGTGGATGAAGAGAAAGTCATGGTTGGTACAGATAAACTTCGAGTAACTGGTAGGTATAGCTCTTTATTTTTGATTAAGGGATAATTGACAAACAACATTAGTTTCAGGTATACAACATGGTGATTCAATATTCGTATATATCGTGAAATGATCCACACTAAGCCTGGTTAATGTCCATCACCACACATGCTTACAAATTTATTTTCTTGTTGTGAGAACTTTTAAGATGCACTCTCTTAGCAACTTTCAAATATACCATCCAGTATTATTAACTAGGGGGCTTCCCAGGTGGCTCCGTGGTAAAGAACAAGCCTGCCAATGCAGGAGACTTGGGTTCGATCCCCGAGTCAGGAAAATCCCCTGGAGAAGGAAATGGCAACCCGCTCTAGTGTTCTTGCCTGGGAAATCCCATGGACAGAGGAGCCTGGCTGACTATAGTCCATGGTGTCGCAAAAGAGTCAGACAGGACTTAGCGCCTAAACAACAGTTGCTTTCTGGTTTTAAAATAAGTCTGAGTAGGAAAGATATGTACACCCCAGTGTTCACTGCAGCACTGTTTATAATAACCACGATATGGAAGCAACTTAAGTGTCCATCAACAGAGGAATGGATAAAGATGAAGTATGTGTATACAATGGAATATAACTCAGCCATTAAAAAGAATGAAATGATGCCATTTGCAGCAACATGGATGGACCTAAAGAGTGTTATATTGAATAAAGTAAGTCAGACAGAGACAAGAAATATCATATGACATCCCTTATATGTGTAATCTAAACACAAATGATACAAATGAACTTACTTACAAAACAGAGACTCACAGACTTAGAGCATGAGTTTATGGTGGCTGGGGGGAGGAGAAGGATGGGGGGAAATGGATAGTTAGGGAGTTTGAGATGAACATGTACACACTGCTATATTTAAAATGGGTAACCAACAAGGACCTACGGTATAGCCCAGGGAACTCTGTTCAATGTTATGTGGATGGGAGGGGAGTCTGGGGGAGAATGGATACGTGTATATGTAAGGCTGAGTCCCTTTTCTGTCCACATGAAACTACCACAACATTGTTCATCGGCTATACCCAATACAAAATAAACAGTTAAAACAAACCTGGGTATTTGCAACTGCTTTAAAAATCATATTTTGTTTATAGAAACTTAGTGAAATCGTGGTGTTGTTGGAAAAGTAGGAAAGCAGTTATGCCTATTTTATCCCACAACTCAAACGTCTGTACAAAGTCAACAATCAGAACCTACATGTCCCGTAATATGCAGTATAAAGGCTTGATTTGTTGGCCGTTGTTTGCTTTTGTAAGAATGCTGCACCTTTGGTTTGTGTTTAGGGCCTGAAGGGGCTCTTTTTGAACATTCGGTGGAGACGCCCCTTGTAAGACCCGACCCACTCCAGGACCTCAGGTAAGAGTTTTGTTCAGATGTAAACAAACTGGTTATGTGCTGGAGTAATGCTTCAGCAGATGCTACCAGGTGGTTCCTTATTCTGTTGACCTTCCACCCATGACAGGTCATTTCGGACAGAATCCAGAGGGTGAACGTCCTTCTGCACGTCCCGTCCTCCCATCTCTGAGACGCAGGCCTGGTGACCAGCCCTGCCCCTGCCCCAGGGCAGCCTGCACTCTTCTAGTAGACTAGTTCCTCCTCCAGGAAACCTCAGGGACTTGGCTAAATGTCACTATTTTATTTATTTTTTCCTAGCTTTTTTTTTTTATTGTGGTAAAAATACACATATAAAATGTATCATTGTAACCATTTTTAAATGTATAGTTCAGAACATATTTATACTTTACATACTTAAAAGTTTTGTTTTTTATCTTCTATTATGGTTTACCACAGGATATTGAATATAGTTCCCTGTGCTCTACAGTAAGACCTTATTGTTTATCCATCCTGTATATAGCAGTTTGCATCCATTAACCCCAAACTCCCGATCCTTCTCTCCCTCCATCACCACTCTTCCCCTTGACAACCACAGGTCTGTTCCCTGTGTTTGTGGGTCTGTTTCTGTTTTGTAGATGAGTTCATTGTGTCATATTTTAGATTCCGCATACAAGTGGCACCATCGATGGCTCAGCAGGTAAAGAATCTGCTTGAAATGCAGGAGACATGGGAGATGCGGGTTTGATCCCTGGGTGGGGATGATCCCTTGGAGGATGACATGGCAACCCACTCCAATATTCTAGACTATTGATTGAAAAATCCCATGGACAGAGGAGCCTGGTGGTCTACAGTCCAAAGGGTCACAATGACTCGGACGTGACTGAGCCCACAGCACACATAAGTGATATCCTACGGCATTTGTCTTTGTCTGACTAGAATACGTACTAGAGAGTAGGATAATCTCTAGGTCCATCCATATAGCTGCAAACAGCATTATTTCACTCTTTTGTGTAACTGAATAATATTCCATTGTGTGTGTGTGTGTGTAAATATACCACAGCATCTTTATCCATTTACCTGTCGATGGACATTTAGGTGGTTTCCACACTTTCTGGTTACTGTGAATAGCGTTGCTATTAAAGTAGGGGTGTAAATGCAGTTACTTAAAAATGCTTCATTGACTCCATGTTGGCCATATTGGAAAGTTCAGAATGCTCCCAGGGCACTTGGCCTGTGACCTAGTCTCTGTGGGGCTCCCTAGACTGGCACCCTGGGCACTCCCCTCCTCACTCGTCCTGAAACTGAGCAGCTGCCAGCCCCAAGCTCCACACTCCCACACACCTTGTCCCACCTGACTGGGGTGCCCCTCCTTACCTTGGACACCCATGGACGTCTCCTTGTCCTCATGCTTCAGCTCACCAACCCATCGTTTTTCCCTGAAAATCATCAGTTGAGGTAAAACAATTGTACCTTTTAGTGAAAGAGAAATGTGTCCTATATGGGCTTAAAATGTCCAACAGACATTCTCAGAAATTTCAGTTTACATTACATTTTTTAAATATGTGTACTGTGAGTAGAGACAAGAGCATTACAAAACTGAGAACGTGATGAATCCATACATGCAAAGAAATTGTAAACCTTTGATATATCTTTTTTCAACTGTGGCAAAATACACATAAATTTTACCTTCTTAACCACTTTTAAACTACAGTTCAAAAGCCTATAGTAAGCTCATTATTGTCAACCATCCCTACCTCCAGTCGCCAGAATTCTTTACATCTTGGAAAACTGAAACTCCATGCCCCTTAAACACTAACTCCTGTTCCCTTCCCCAGACCCTGCATGCCACCACCCTGCCCTCTGTGTCTATGAATCTGAGGACTCTCAGCACCTTGTTTAAGCGGAATCATACAGTATATGTCCTCTTGTGACTGACATAATATCCTCAACCTTTGGTATATCTCTATGTAATATCAGAATATATAAAATCACCTTGTTCCATATGTGGTTTTTCTTTATACAGAGTCTCTGTGTGCCTGTGTGTATTTCACTGTATCACTGGCTACTGAATGTCCTTTACTGCTGTAACTGTTTATTCTAATAGTGTATTTGTACTTTATAACAAAAACAAACAATAGTTTTAAAAACAAGTGTCTACAAGTCTACAGTATCACTTAAAGTCACATTTAGAATTTGAACTTGAAAAATATTCAGGTCAACTAGCATATTCTAATATATTATGTATAAATAGCAGAATAATGTACGGTAGGAACCCCAGCTTTACAAACAAGCCTGGTGACCTTGGCCAAACTAACCCTTTGAGGCTATATTTTCTCATAAAACATTGGTAGTATTATACATCTCAGAGTATTCTGGGGAAGATTTAATAAGCTATGAAGTTAAAAATGTTTTGTAAACTGAAAGTGGAATACAAATAATCATTTTTATTATCATTATTATACCAACTAGATATTCATACCAAATGGAATTGGAGTTAGGAAATCTGGCATTTCTCTTATTATTAATGTCTAATTAAACATTGCTGCTTCTGCTGCTGCTGCTAAGTCGCTTCAGTCGTGTCTGACTCTGTGCGACCCCATAGACGGCAGCCCACCAGGCTCCCCCATCCCTGGGATTCTCCAGGCAAGAATACTGGAGTGGGTTGCCATTTCCTTCTCCAATGCATGAAAGTGAAAAGTGAAAGGGAAGTCACTCAGTCGTATCTGACTCTTAGCAACCCCATGGACTGTAGCCTACCAGGCTCCTCCATCCATGGGATTTTCCAGGCAAGAGTACTGGAGTGGGGTGCCATTTCCTTCTCCGAATTAAACATTAATCTAAAGTAAATGAGAGTTCAATTCATCTTACCCACTTAGAGAACATCTGCAGCATAAAATTAGATTGTGACTATAATTAAGTTGTAACAGTTTCATTGATAAAGGACCATGAGATCAATATTATAGAATTATTATAGTTAGGGAAGAAGAACATTTTATTTTTGTAGGAAAGAAACATGATTCAATATCTTTAAAAAATAATGCCATGAGAAAAATTTTGTTATTAAAAATAATATAAATCGTAGAGCTGCCAAACCACTCTTTGCAATGAACATCACTGTTTTAAAAGTATAGGCCTCATAATTAAACAATTTGTCTTACATTTTTCCCATTAGGAAATAAATTTTCTGGCTTCTACAGCAGGCCTTTCCTGAAAAAGAAATGGCAGAAGAGTATTCTCTGGCTTTCTAAAACATGACACTAAGGGAATATTCCATAACCCAAGTGTTACAACCAGAGTGATTGAGAACATAATGAAATTATAAGGAATTGCCTGAGGAATGGGGTTTGGATGGAAGACATGAACTAACAGGTTTCGAATGCCTGCCACTACCAGGAAATGTGTCTGTACTGTCACATAATTTATCTCGTTTCCTCGTCAGCTCGACCTGAAAAGCATCAACTCAATCCCCATTTTACCGAAGAGAACACTGAGCTCAAGGTAGGAGCACATTCTAAGACACAAAGGAAAAAAGGCAGCCAACTCATGATTCAGCTTAGCTCTGGCTCCAAAGCCAGTGTACGCTCTGTTCCTACCTTCCACCACCCAGCAGAACCCTTTAGTGATTAACTCCCTGATTTACCACCAGACTCTGTTGACTGAGTGTGTCAGAGTTGTATTGTCTTCTGTGAGTTCACGCTATCACTTGTCTTTCACCTTTTATGTCTATGTCCAGTAGCATTACTATTCCAGGCCTGAGTAAAATGAGATCGATTCTGGAATATGTTAACTGACCTATGAAAACTTTGTGGATGTTGCTGGGTTAAGATCATGAAGATCACTTATAAAAAGACCTCTGAAATATACATGTTTAAATATCACAAGTTAAATTTTGGTATTTGCTCAAATGGTAGTTATGAAAGGGTAATAGTTATTTTCTTTAAGAAAAATATATAATTGACTTGTATTTAAACTAGATTTACATTTCTTAGGGCAAGGTCATCCTCAAGAGAAGTATGAACTGTAACATACCATTTTAAACCTAATTCTCAGTTATGCATAATGTAATTCAATCTTTTAAAAAAAATTCAGCAAAAATGTATAAAGTGTGTTTATGTGCCAGAGTCTATATAGATGCTGGTTCCACAGTGATAAAAGGCATGGTCCCTGACCTTAGTGAGTTTAAAGTCTGTTGGGAGAAAGAAACGTGCAAACAAGTTACAATGACATCATTCATTGCAATGATGAAGGTGCAAAATGATAGTGAGGGCATAGGAGAAAGAGTGTAACTCTTCCTACGGTGATCTGAGATGAAGTCACAGATAAGAAAGCTCTTGAACGGAAATTTAAGGAATCAGTAGATATGGACACAGTGGGGCAAACTGCAAAGCCCCTACAGCCCAGTAGGGATGTGATGGCGGAAACCATGCCTAGGACATAGTAACACATATGTTTCTTCATTAGATGAGTAAAATGAACAGACATGGAAGTATTTGTTCCCATTTCAAACACTTGTAAATATTGGTTTCCTTAATGCAGTTTATAAATATCACCTAAGTAGAAACCAAGGAAGCCATTCACTCCCAGGTCCCAATAACCACGTAGAAAATTCATGGTCAGCGCATGTGTTGCTCAGTCATGTCTGACTCTGCAAACCCGTGGCCTGTTGGCCACCAGGCTCCTCTGTCCATGGGATTCTCCAGACAAGAATACTGGAGTGGGCTGCCATGCTCTCCTCCAGGGGATCCTCCCAGTCCAGGGATCGAACCCAGGTCTCGTGCATCTCCTGCGTTGCAAGTGGGTTCTTCACCACTGGCACTACCTGGGAAGCCCATGGTGGAGTGGAAGCTAAGTCAGGGGTACTCAAGGAGAAATCAGGATTCCACAGAGACTAGGGGCTGGAACTTGAGTATTTTATGGAGGCTGATTCCAAGCTACAGCCTAGTGTGTATGAAATGCCCAGAGATGTCTCATAGATCTTGAGAAGATATTTCAGCATCTGGTAGGACTAAGCACACACACGTGTGCGCATGCACACACATACACATATGCATACACACATACATACACACACACCCTCTCAGAGTTTTTCTCTCTCACCATTCCTCTGTCTGTTCTTGCTTATTTTTCCATGTGAATATTAGATCTTTGATATCTGACCATGTTGAACACATTCATGGAAATGTGTACTTCAGAGCATTCTCATCTCAGCCTTTTTGGTAATATGGGTCTAAACCTGTACTGAATTGAAATGTTTCATCTTCAAGGATAGAAATAATGCAGAGGGGACGAAGTCTGCTTCTGGGAGCATTGCGTTGTGAGAACATTAACAACTAGTCATTGGTTCTGTTGAGGTCACTTGTGGTTTGAGAATGACCCTGGAAATGGACTCACCTTCGCCAGGGTCCCTGAAATGGGCCCAGCGGTGCAGGGTGCTCACACCCTCCTCCTTCCCCTCCGCTGTCTTCCAACAGTCCAGGCAGGAAAGACGCAGGCAGTTAGCAGTGGCCAGAAGGTGCCTCCATCAGCAGACCAGGCTCATGTAGGTACCAGCGTGTTTCCCCCAACACCTAAACCCAACAGAACTTGACCAATACATTCTAGGAATATCTCTGCTTCTAACACTCAAATTCATATTTTAACATGTATAACAGGTCAGATCTTACATACTGAAAGGGACATAAGAAAAGGGAGCTTTATTTTCCATAACAAATAGTGGTAGATGAGAAAACTTGCCAATTAAAGGTAGTAATCCACCTGATTTAAAGGTTGATCGATACTACTCAGTCATAAAAAAGAATGAAATAATGTCATTTGCAGCAACATGGATACAACTAGAGATTATCATACTAAGTCAAGTAAGCCAAAGAAAGAAAGACAAATAATATAGAATATCACTTATATGTGGAATCTAAAATATGATGCATGTGAAACTCTGTGAAACAGACTCCAGGACATAAAGAATAGACTGGTGGGTGCCAAGCGGGTTGGGGGAGCGAAGGATTGGGAATTTGGGATTAGCAGATGCAGATTATCACATATAGGATGGATAAGCCACAATGTCCTACTGTGTAGCATAGGGAACTGTACTCAATATTCCGTGATAAACTATAATGGAACATAATATAAAAGATTATATGTGTGTGTGTGTGTGTGTGTGTGTGTGTGTATAACCGAGTCACTTTTCTATCCAGCCAAAATTAATTAACACACATTGTAAATCAACTATACTTCAATTAAGAAATTATTTTGAAAGTCGATCAGGCACTTCAGACACAAATTCATTACCAGGCACTTCTTGCCTCTTAGATGCTACCGTTTCTTTCTCCTGCCACCTGCACCCTACCCTGACCCTGCAGTGGGATGGGTCCCTTTCTCCTTCTCGTGGATCTTTAAACATTCCAAGCAAGTCAGCCTTTCGCCTTTTGGTTGAGTCAGGTTGGAGCAGATGAAAAGCCTGTCCAGTGATCCTGCTGGGCCATCTGGTGGAAATGCCATCAGTCATTTCCAGGCAGAAGCAAATAAGAGAAGATCCCTGCTCCTGTGTTCCTGGTTCTGAACCTGTGTTTGATTAAATCACAAGGAGATGCTGCTGAATCTTACAGAAACAAGGTCTGCTGAGGCCAGTCTCCACCTTGTCTGTAAACTCCATTAGTTAGTCATTTTTCCAGGAGAAATTGGTGCATGTGCCCTGTAATCTTCCTAAAAAAAAAAAAAAAAAGGCAAACAACAAAGTCCAAACTTTTGTGAACATGTAGCAAATGAATGTGTTGCCCTTAAATTTCTCTTTTTCCCAAAGAAGTCTGGGTTTGGGCTAAAAAAAATACTTTTCCAGAGATATTCACCAGTAGCACTTTCTTTTGGTGTAGCATGCCAGACTACTGACCACGTTGTCTGGAGCTGCCACACAGGGCTGAGATGGTCAACATTTGCATCAGTTTTCAGAAGTTATTAATTTCATAGATTCTCATTGATGGGAAGTTAATTTCTTTACTGCCCTTTATTTCTGGATTTATCAATGAAAATCAACCCTGAATATTCATTGGAAGGACTGATGCTGGAGCTGAAGCTCCAATACTTTGGCCACCTGATGGGAAGAGCTGACTCACTGGAAAAGACCCTGATTCTGGGAAAGACTGAAGGCAGGAGGAGAAGGGGATGACAGAGGATGAGATGGTTGGATGGTATCACTGACTCAATGGACATGAATTAGAGCAAACCCTGGGAGATAGTGAAGGATAGAGAAGCCTGGCATGCTACAGTCCATTGGGTTGCAAAGAGTTGGACATGACTTAGTGACTGAACAGCAGCTGTTCAGTCCAACCTCATGGACTGCAGCATGCCAGGCTCCCAGTGTATAGCAAAACCCACAATATTGTAAAGGAATTAGCATCCAATTAAAATCAATTAATTTAAAAAATTTTTTAAAAGAATGAATGAATATAATATATATCTTACTGATATATATTCTCTATATGTCTCTATCTCTATTGGAAGATACTATGTCTTACTGATTATATTCTCTATGATCTTACTGATTATATTCTCTAAGATTTATGTTCTCTAAGAATATAATCAGTAAAATATATAGTATATTCTCCATTGGTTGGGGGATTCCTGGGGTGGCTGTTTTTTATGCCATTTTTTCTTGGTTTCCTTCCCTCATTTCAGACTAGAATCCCCGACACGGAGTCTCAGCATGGACGCCCCCAAAGGCGTTCACATTCAAGCCCCTGCGGGGAGGATCGAGGCCCTTACCCAGATGGACATCATTCTTCAGAGCAGTGATGGGACGGTGAGTCCAGCAGACGTGGGTGGTGGGTGCTCCCATTGTACAAGCCTCACGTCCACTAAGTAATGATGACATTCACGTCCAATAAGGCATCAGCAGATTACAGTTTGTAAGGAGATGTCATGAAAGGCATCACAGAAAGTGTGAAAGAAGGAAAAAACAACACGGAAAGAAAAGCCAAGAAAGGTTAAAAGCAGTCTCTGTTGGATCCAGACTGCTTTCTTTGGCATTTGTACTATCAAGTCTCTTTATTGTTTTCAGCTTTGAAAAAGTCCTGAACATTCAGAGCTCACAAAGAATGTCCATTCTGCCACTTCCTAGTGACCCTCTCAGTAGAACCATCACTGGGGGTCACCTGTAAGGGATAACTCTTTTTTTTTTTTTTTTTTTTTTTTTTACCACCCAGGGTGCTTGCTCACATCAAGTCCTGGTTCAGTGAAAGTCAAATATGAAAAATAAGAGTTGCAATAAAGAAAACTCTGGAACCTCTAGTCCAGAAATAAAACATCCCTGATAAGAGCCCCTCTGAGAATGGGCAGCAAGGCACAGGCTCCCTACTATTTATTGATCCTTCTAGTGTGATATCAATTCACCAATTACCTATTTGAATCAGGGACATTAACAGGCCTCTCTGGGCTTCTCTCCTCATTTGTCAAGTACAGGAAATAGTATTTACTTCACTATGTCACAGATGTCACAGGGCTAAGAGACATCAATGCAGTAAGATAATTTTGAACTGATATTCATTTAATATTAAGAGGGGGTGTAGTTGAGGCTGCAGAGGTAGACCACAGGAGGCAGGTTCAGTCCCTGGCTTGGCAAGATCTCCTGGAGAAGGGAATGTCAACCCAAGTATTCTTGCCTGGGAAATCCCATGGACAGAGGAGCCTGGGCCGGCTATAGCCCATGGGACACAAAGAGTCGGACACAGCTTAGTAACTAACAGCAGCAGCAGCAAAACATTAGACAATAACCGATACAGGTTCTGCTCCAAAAAACATAAGACCCATTTGACTTCCTGCTCTGACGGTGACCCAGACCCCAGGGCAAAGCCTGCCTGCCACACACTTGTACTGTCACCCTGAGTGGCCCACAGAGGCATCAGCATCCCGGGATGCCAGTGTATTCAGAGCCTGGCCTGACAGGACCAGAGCCGCATAAAGCAAAGGTGGGATTCGACCTTGTGAGGAAGAACGTGAGAGCTTCCCAAACATAGTTTAGCTAGTTCTGATAAGTGAGCACCCTGCTGGGGCTCAGGCTTGGTTGCTCTGTGCTATGACTCTGATTTCTTTTAGTTGTCAGAGATTTCCAGAACTCAATCAACAGCCATTTGTGTGCATCTTGGTTCAACTAAACCTCTCTAGGAACAAAAAAGTCCAGTGGCTTCCCTCTTATTTTAGTTGTCTGTGTGTCATTTGCTTCCTGTATCTAACAGAAGGCAACAGAGTTGCAAATAAAATTTTAAAAGCTGGAGAAACTGTTGCTAGCCATTATGATGAAATTTAATTGCCTCTCCTAGGAAAATAATATCATGAGCAATTCCAGCATTCACAAGGTAAAATGAATAAGATGAGTCAACTTCTGCAGCTTGTACTTTATCCTAATAGGAGAAGCTGAAGGTCAAAGTGGAACACAGGTCAATGTGAATCAAAAAATGGTATTATTTTGGCCAGATAACTCTGAAAGGTCTTCAAGGAGTGTCACATCATACACTTTCCTAGCTGGCCTAGTGCAATGAATAAAAGGGAAAAAAAAAGACTTCCCTCCAGTTCCTAAGGAATATTTATCCCCCATGCCCAGATGGAAACGAGAAATAGGCTTTGAAAGAACCAGGTCATCATAATGTGACTTCAGCCAAGGCAGGTACCTACTTAATTTTCTATGCAGAGAAAGAACTTGGAACATTTGGAGCATTTGAGTTTCGTGTTTGTCATGTTCCCTCCCCCTCGACCACATCTTGTCTCACTCTCTCCCAAGCAGCTTGTGCTTGACGCGGAAACTGTGTTTTTGCCCGAGCTGGCTCTGGGGAGCCAGGGGCCTGCGGGCAGCTCCCAGGGGCTCTACGAAGTCTGTGTGTGTCCGGATGGGAAGCTCTACCTGTCTGTGGCTGGCGTGGGTACCACGTGCCATGAGCACAGTCATCTCTGCCTCTAAACCATCGGCATCGCCCAAGGAGCACCTGCTGTCTCGGTGCACTCAGCCGTGCAGACCTCAGCCTTCCCAGCTGGAGCCACTCGACAACGGTGAGCTGAGTTTGCATGTGGGAGTTTGGAAGGAGCTCAAACATACCACTGAAAATGTTCCCGTGAAACTGTGATCTCAGAGTGGACCTTAGACACAAAAGTCCAAGGATCAGAACCATTGTGACTTTCCCTGCCCTGTGTGTGTCGGTCTGTGATGGGATGTTGGACTGCTGTGTGGAATGGATGCATGGATGTGTGATGCTCAGCTGGAGACCTCTGACCTCCCGTGAGAGTAGTCTGAGTCCTGCCCAGGTGCCCCAGAGTTCTCTGAGGTTTTCCACTGTGTCACTCAATCCTGCAGGAGCTGTATTCATTTCAACACAAAGTGTGTCTGGTTTCAGAAGAAAATCAAGTTTTAAAGGGATGTTGAGATTGATCTGACTTTCAGAATGTGGTCAGAGGAATAAATTGTATACAACTGATCATATTTCTTTATATAGTCCATAAGCAATAAAAATCAACCTACATCTTTCATAGACTTCACAGTGTATGTTGCTTTCTTTAATCCTCACAACTCTTTTTGAGTTCAGTACTGTTTTTCCCCCAGTTGCTGGTGATTATAAAAAAAAAAAGGTTCAGATGAGTCAAGTCACAGGTCACCCAGTATCTACTAAAATTAAACTCAACTGGACCTTAACATTTCAACAGCAGTTTTCACTTTGGAAAACTTTGATCTGTGTCTCACTGCACCTGCATCACCTGTTTACCTGATACCTGCACAGACGGGCTGATGCCTACATGAAAGGTGGAGAAACTAAAGTCAAGGGGAGTTTTGTCATCCACCAAGATGGCCCCATGAGCTGGTGGGGGCTCGCCACTGCCCAGTCTGTGTGCTCACCTCACAGGAGAGGTGAGGGACCGGGGCTGGAGCGGAGCTTCACCGAGTCCCTGCTCACAGTTGCCATCCTCGGCTGTGTGATCTGTATATGAATACGGTGGACACACACACTGAACCCATGAATTCTTTGGTTTTGTGGTTTTACTTACACGGTAGAATCACACTGAACGCCAGGTGTTGATTTTGATGTGTGTTTTACTGATCGTTCCTGTTAGAATCCCCACACAGCACAAGATGTGGTGGGACCAACAGCATTGCAACTTTCCCATTAAAGGATTTATGACTAGAAATACAACATCGGTTTCATTTTCCACAGTCTCAGAAGTGAGAGAAAAGTGGTCTTTATTTCTAATGCTGTCTTAACAAGGTGTTAACAATGCAACCCACTTCTAACAGTTTTTTAATATTTAAATTACTGGTGTTATAAACATTTGAAATTATTAATACAAAATAAAATTAAAATTAAAATTTTAAAAATACAGTGTGTCCTAATTAATGAAGAGCAAACTCAACTCTGAATATAACACTTCTAGTTTCAGGGGATTGGGAGGGTGGGGAGTTAGATTATTTAAATAAGTATTTGCCTTTTCCATTTAGTTAAGTCCTGATTTTTAGAATTTATGTCTGCTTTCTTGCTGTGACACTCCTGTTGTCATAGTAGTATTGTCATTTTTGTGTCATATTTACTCTCTTATACCATGTTTGTGCAGAAAAAAAAGTCTTCCAACCCAGTTGATGTAGATGGGTTCTTACAGAATGTGTGTACATGTCCAAAAAAATGCTGATGATAAAGCAGAGTCAAAAAAAAAAAAGACTCAAAGGACGGGGAATAAACATTTTAAATAAAAGGTGTAAATCCAAACTTTTGTTTCTAGCTGCATTCTCCAGAGTGACGAGGAATTTCTCCTTGGTTTCAAGCCAGACTTTCAGATGGGCTGTATTCTAGAATGTACTGCATAAACCTACCTTCTTAAGTACATTATACAGTGTAGTTTAAATCTCCACTAAAGGGGCAAAGCTGTGCTAGGAGCACCCGCAACGAGGCCCATACACGGACTATGCACCAAGTGGTTACGACCACTGAGTATTGGTTGATACGTTAGGGACCTTGAAAAACAGTCTTTATTTCTTTTCCAATTTCCGAACCGACTGAGAAGCAGACACAAGTCAAAAAATGATCAAAATGTCAGCTTTAATAGTAAAGTTAGATTTGCAACAAACTAGATTTGCTAAGACCTTTCAGTGGAGCAAACATGAACCTCTCAACCCCTCACAGGCTCCGCAGCTCCTACAGGGCTCAGGTTCCCCTCTCGGCGCCCCCCCAGGTCGGTCAGTCTCTGCTCATGGGGGACAGGGGAGCAGGGTGGGAGCTCTTCTGAAGAGCAGAGCCATCCCCAGCATGAAGCCAGCGAGGCTGGGTTGCTTGTACTGTTTGTCCCCGCCATTCCCCGATCTAACACGTCACAGCTCACTGGGCTTCAGTCTTCTCTGTAACTGCCACTACACACTGGCTGTGGTTTGAAAACCAAGTGAACTTTGGGTCAGGCATAAACAAGCAGGTGGAACAAGAGGGTAAGAAGGGCATGGAGTAGAAAGTGAATTTTGAGCTGAATAGTCAGTGCAGCTTTGGTTTTTGTCCTGGGCTTTGTATCCAGGGCCTTAACAAACACAACAGAAAGAAGCAGAGATTTTAAGCATGTGGTTCTTCTTTTTAAATAAAATGTAACTCACACTGGCTCTGGTATCCATGTCCCCCCAGGCTCTCCCATGCCTTGGGACTAGCTTCCTAACCAATGGAGAACTGATGACACTTTAGACCAAATGTGGCAAAACAAGATCAGTGGGGAAGCTCTAGAAGTCAGGGGTTTAGGAAACTCCACCCACAGTTAGGAAGCTCCAGCTCCTGCCCGTGGGCAGGCATCCTGTGGGCACAGACTCTGGCCCCGATGGCTGGTCAACTCCTGGAAGGAGACCTCTTCCCACGTGGTGTCCACATGTCTCCCACTGGCTCCAGGCTCTGGTGGAACCCTGAGCAATACATGACTAGCTAAATCTCATCTACTTGCCATTCTCTACTCTCTTATCCTTGAGGTTGACAAAATGCTGAAGGACACAGGATGTCAACTGGCACTGATGGAAGGACACCCACTGGTCCCCAAAGTTAACCTGTCAACTACTTCTCTTTATTTGACTAAACGTTATGCGAACGTCTTCCCAGCATCATTCTCGGGCCTTCACCTGTTCCCCCCAGGTGGCTGCAGACCACTCGGGCCTCCTGCCCACAGGGAAGCACAGAGCCCACCTCCATGGGCAGAAGGCCTGTTCCAACCCCCTCCCCAGGAGCAGCTGCTCACACACCAGTTGGCAGTCTCCAGTTTCCTTTTAATAAGAAAAGCAAAATAGGGTAAAAGGCGTAAAATAATAATAATAATAAAAATAGTTTGGGTCCAAAATTCCTTACCCTGAACTTCAAAACCTAAAAGTTTCAAATAATGGAAACTTCCCAAATCCATCTGCTGTAAACTCTGGGCAGCAAAACCTGATCTAAGTTTAGATGAGGCTGTTTCTCAGGTCTGTGTAGTTTAGGGTGGGTGGGTGTTCATGGTTTCACTGTGTTTGATTAAAGGGAGTGGCCCAACCCCCACCCCCAATGGAAAAATGAAAGTGAAGTCACTCAGTCGTGTCCAACTCTTAGAGACCCCATGGACAGCAGCCTACCCGGCTCCTCCCTCCATGGGATTCTCCAGGCAAGAGTACTGGAGTAGGTTGCATTTCCTTCTCCAGACTCCCAATGGAAAAGCCTCATTAAACCCAGTTTATACACAGTAGTATTAACTGTCTAAAATCCAAATTCTGAAATACATTTGTATGCAAGGGCTTCATGGAAAGGACTGCAGACCTATAATTTCTCTGTTAAAGGAAGTCTAGAAAAAACACAAAATTCCAACTACATCAACTATCACAATGGCCAAAATTTTCTGTGTACATTTTAATATCCAAAAGCAATAAAATACATTCCAAGTGTTGAATCTGAGTTTTAAAGTAGCAAGAACTTAAAAGTCCCAGATAGCTGGAGACCCAGAACTGGGGGGGCCCGGGACAGAGAACCCCACGTTTGGTGTGTAGGGTTTGAAAACTTGTGCCTCAGGAATAAGAGGAACATCAACCACCTGTTAGGGCTCAGGTGTGAACTAGCCCCAGCACACAGCCCTTCCCTGAAGCAAGGTCAGCATCTATCCAGCCTCTACTACAGGATAATTCTATTTCATATATTTCCAAATACATATGTGTATCACATATGTTGAAGTTACAATACTTTGGCCACCTGATGCAAAGAGTCAACTCATTGGAAAAGACCCTAATGCTGGAAAATATTGAAGGCAAAAGGAGAAGGGGGTGACAGAAGATGAGATGGTTGGACAGCATCATGACTCACTGGACATGAATTTGAGCCAATTCCAGGAGATAGGGGAGGCCAGGGAAGCCTGGCATGCTGCAGTCCATAGGAGGGGGTTTGCAAGGAGTCAGACACAATTTAGTAAGTGAACAACAACAAAAATCATAAAGGTCAACTAATCGCATTCCCTAAAAAGGTGAAATAAAATCAACTCTTAACAAAATCAATGAGCACCTAATAAACTGAGTATATACCAAATACTTTATACACAATCATAAAAAGAAACCTCTTAAAATTCCAGTATAAAATATATAGCAAAGTTCTATCCTAGTATTTCCAATAAACACACATATACACAGCATGTCAAATCTTAATACAGGAAGATACTAAGTTTGTTTTTCAAGCAACTATTTCTCAAGAAATACCAGTTATAATGACTTCATATGTACATTTGCTTTATTAAAATTGTGGCACTTATTATAATAGCAGAAATCATCACATGGCTCACATCCAGAAGCAATACAATAGTGGAGGCGCAAACATTCCTTATTACCAGTACAAGTAAAAAAGGTAGTAATATGTCCCATAAGCCCTTAATTGCATAAAATATTATACTGCACATCATTTACAGCCAGCACACTTAAATAAACTAATTATCATCTTTTATATTCTGCAAGGGATATAACGTTCATAGGACATTCAAACATGATAAAAATTAAACGTCAGTTCTGAATTACTCATGGGGAAGACACAAGCTGATAATTCCTCTTTTATAACCTACTGGATATTTTCACATGATTTTACAATTTTTTAATGTCTTCAGAGTGAAATCCAAAGAAAAAAAAACTCCACTAAGTGCCATGTTGAAGGACAAAAAATATTGAGTGCAGCACCTTTAGACAACGAAAGATCACATCCTGTCCAACCACACCATATAAATTAGGGCGTTTGTGGGAAATACGTACAAACAAACATCAAGCAAATGCCCTCACAGGTGACGGGCGTGGCTTTGGCAAGCGGTTCTCAGAAGCAATATTCACATCCAATGAGAACAGGGGCCACCACCGGGTCTCCCGTAATGCCACCTTCGTGATCTGGGACGCCTGCAGGCCCAGGGAGGGAGACCTCCAGGAAGAGGATGTGAAGGGCACTCAGGGAACCCCAGTGGAGGCTGTCTGCAAAGTCTCAATCAAGTAGTATTCAGGATAAAATACTGTACCATGTTACACATGTGCTGAGTATCTAGTATGTAAAACTGCAACAGGCTCATAATCAGATCCAGCTGATAATGCACCCAAGAGGATCTGCTTAAAGAAACGATAAAGCTCCACAGGCCTAATACCCTTAATTTGTTTCAACCAATGATATGTCCAGTGTTTCATTAGCTCCTTCAAAAATACTGCATACATTAAAAACATAAAACTAACTCCTCCCACCCCCCCACCACCAACCAGAGACCCAGAGACTCTATCTAACAGACCGCTGAGCTTTGGTGTGTAAAGTGCAGTTCACAGAGGTGCTGGCCAGCCAGCCAGCCGCATCCAGCGATTTCAAGTTCACCACCAGCCTCAAAACACTACTCTCTCAGGTCAAGGTCCCCTGTGGACATCCATGTTAATAAGAAGGCCGAGATTCTACCTGATCAACCCCCATGTGCTTCACCATCCCTGAATGCTGGCGATGAGGCTTAAGGAAGGACAGTGAGTCATATTTGTGCTACGACATGTCTAGGACCTACCTCCCCACTTCTCCCCGAGTGTTGCCTCACACTTTCTGTTGTATGAAGTTTTCAAGTTTTATGATGATACAGGCAGTACATTCCATCACCCTCATGGCGACCTCGGACGTGAACCTGTCATTGGGGATCTGCGGGAAGGGCAGCAGGTCAGGGTATCTGGTCTTCAAGCTGTCCACACCGTAGGCCTCCAGGGTGTGGACATCGTTGGTCAGGCCCTCCAGCTGCTGGCTGTACTCCTCAATCTTCTGCGCCAGAGCCGTTGGCTTCACGTCCTTATCAGACTTGCCCCGCACGGCGTAGTCGGCTGCAATGAGAGCCAGCTTGGCAGACAGGAAGCATTTGAAGCACACCCACTCGTTGGCGTTCTTGTGCAGGTCGTTCCTGGCAGCCGAGAAGTTGGCCCTGGCCTGGCGCAGCCACCTGCGCGCCTCCACTGGGTTGCCAACCGTCTTGAAAGTAGGGGGGACAAAGAACCTCTGGGAGTACGTCTGCCCAGCTGGCGGTGGGCCTTTCTCTTTATTTTGCTGCTGCCGCTCGGATTTGTGGCTCGTGGCCTCCTGGTTCCATGACGTGTAAAATCTCTGGAAGGAAAACTTCTCCGACTGGAACCGGGTAGCCGAGGTGGGAAACGTCCGCCTCGAGGCTCTGTCTGCATTTTGATCGAGAAAAGCCTGTTTCTCTAACCTGTTAATCTCATTCTGCAGATGCTTGAAAACCTCATTAGCCATGTCGTGGTCCTCTGGGTTTTTGTCAGGGTGCCATTTCAGGTACAACCGCCTGATAATCTTCTTCCTCTCCGACTCAGGAAGCTTCCAGGCTTGCTCCACTACAGACGTCACCTCCTTTAGAATTTCTGGGAGAGAAGTAGCCTTGAGCTTTTTAGGGGATTGATGCTTGGAAGACGAGGTCTTGAGGCCCTCTCTCCCAGGGAAGATGGGTGGAACGCTTCGAAGACCCGGGGCCAGGAACTCTGTGGGGCTGGTAGGGGTGGAGGGGGTGCTGTCTCTGCTCTGGGAGCTCTCCTCTGGCCGTGAGAACTTGTACAGATCCAGAGAGCTAACGATTTTGTATTCACTGTAGCCAATGTCAATCTGATAAATCTTTCCTAGGAAGCTTGAGTTGTCAGCGTCTTCTCTTTCAACCTCTTGTACGATGATGGCGTACGTGTATGTCGGCTGGTACGACCCATAGATGTCCCCGCCTTCAGCATCAACAAGGTACCCGACATACTCTCCCGGGTAAAAGACATTCATGGGGTCCATGAGCAGGGTGTAATGAATCTCAGCAGGTATTGGCGTGCCAGGCATTGGTAGTTCAAGTTTCGAGGGTTCTGAAGAGTCGTACTTCACGCCTAGGCTGTCAAGCTTCTCGCTGATCCTGTAAATATCGTTGCACCCCAGCATAGCAATTAGGTAGGACGTGTCAGAGATCAGGTTGTCGGTCGCCGACTTCAGCGTCATGGCCAAGGCCAGCAGGAAGTTGATGTCCTTACTGTCTGAGTGCTGTATGTACAGCAGGATGACAGCATTCCCAAACCGCTTCAGGAAAGCGAAGGTCTCACTCCTGCTCTGGGGGATGGGGTTGAAGCCCTTCACCCGTAGTGTGGTCTGAAGCTTCTCAAAGCAGGACACCTTCAGCCCTTCACGGAGGGCCTTGCAGAGACGGATGGCCTTCTCCTCGTTGGCCAGGAAGGCGTTGTCATTCTCGTGCTTCATGATCCTGACGAGGCCTGCGATGAACTGCTCAGAGGAGAGCAGGAGCTGCAGCCGGCCTTGGAGTGAGCACAGCGCCCCGAACTGGCACACCCTGGGGGTCTCCTCATCCAGCTGCTCCTCCAGGATGCTGCTCAGCAGGCGTGGCCGCAGCTTCTGGGGGAAGAGCATGATGAGCTTGGTGTGGAAGCCGTGGTCCTTCCCCAAGTAACACTGGCTGAGGTCCACCAGCATCTGCACCCCGATGCTGCCCTGGATCCGGCTCTTGTAGTGCGGGGCATCGTCAAACACCAGGATGCTCGACCTGACTAGCCGGCCATCCTGGCTTGGCAGGTAGAGTGCGAGGTCCCGGATGTTCTCCAGGTCGCCCCGCACCTTGACAGAGTCGTTCTGCAGACTCCTGAACAGGCCAGAAACAACCCTCTTGACAGTGCGCATCTCGTTCGGGTCTAGCTGCTTCCCTTCGGAGTTCTTGAAGATGCGGCTCAGTACCTCCACGTACTGCTTGGTGGAGATGACGTCCTCAGTACCCAAATGTTTGAACAGCTGGTGGAAGGTGCCCAGCTCTAAGGGCAGCTTGTACAGATATGGCTTGAAATCAGACTCGTACTCCAGGTTGATCACCACCTCCTCCGGCTTCAGGAGCTTCCAGCCATCTTCCACCATCACAAAAGCAACACCCCGCAGCTGGAAACGGAACTCCCTCTTCTCGGCACTGAGGAACTCGTATATGCTCCTCAGGACCTTGGCTCTAGTCCTGACCATATCCTCATCCAGCGTTGTGATGTTGCACACGTTCCTGCAGTTGTTGATGACCTTGTCCACGGGGGGGTCGAGGTTCACATTCAGCAGGCTCAGAACCTGCTCCAGCTGCTCCTGGGGGCCGAGGTCACTCCCTGCTTGCTCCCTGATGCTCAGGGGCGTGGCCTTCTCTGGGAGGATGGGGCAGGACGTCCACAGCAGCTGCAGCACATCACACTGCTTGAACTTTGGGTTCACCTGGGCGCCGCTAAACCTGATGAGGGGGAGCGTCCCGTTCACCTCCTGATATTGAGGGTGAAATCGGATGAACTCTGCGGGGGCCCGCTCTGGACACAAGAAGGGGATCAGAGACAGTTCTTTCAGGAAGTCCCCCACGAACAGATCCGTTCGTTCCTGGAATATGTGATGGAGAAGGATGTCGACCGTGTTCTGCAGCATTTCCTTAGACCAGTTTTCCGTATTAGCTCGCACACTGATCTCCTTAGCAAACTGCAACAACTGCTGCTGAGAGAGGATGTGTTTCAGTCCAATGTTTCTTAAGAATTCTACCCAGGAGGTCATAAATGCAACTTGATTTTTGGGTTTTATAAGTTGTTCCAGTTTTTTAAAGAAGTCCTTTGGGATGAACAATTTTTCAGGAAGCATAACTTCAAAGACTCTTACAGTTCTGTCATAGAAATGCTTTGCTTGCTTTAGTCGGTTGTTAGCATCGTGGATTATCAATAAACCTTCCAGCTTTTCAAAAAGTTGTTCCTTAATCTCAGACAGCTCCTCAACATTCGACAGCCTATTCTTGAGATAAATCAAATGCTCTAGTTTTGCATCGTAAGAGAGATTTTCAATTTTTGGTAAGAGGTGTTTCAAATATACCTCAAGATCATCCACAGGTACACAACCCAGCAGCTCATACAGTTCTTTCAAGTGTATTTTTTCTTCAAGAAATGCAGAGGATGATGATTGCGTCCATTTTTCCACTTCAGCAGAGGGAATACTTTTTGTAAGCACGTAGCATGTTCCAAACTTCGCAATGCTCATGTAGCGACCACTGATGGATTTGTAGCATGGAAGTGACTTTAAAATTTTTATGTCATCTTGAGACATCAAGTGATTCAAATTGCAGTTGAAATACATCAAAAGTGCTTCAAAGTCATTTTCCACTAATTTTTCAGTTCTAAATGTTGAGGTTTGGACCATGTAATGCACAGCCTTCAAAATGCTTGTGGGGCTCTCTATGTTGGCCGTGTGAGAGGACAACAAAGGGACAAATGCACTGTCTTTGGAGCAGATTTTGTTCAAAGCCAGCTGAATGCAGCCAGCTTTCATGAGGGCATGAAAAACCTTATCAGTCTGGGCATTTGGGAAGACAGCGATGTGCATAAGGCTCAGTGGAAGCAGGACGTCCCCCTCAGGGACCACGAGCTGGTTGGCCGACACAGTGAACTTTGTTCCCGGGAGCAGGGCCCAGTCTCTCAGGGTGTCCACGACAGCATCGAAGGCCGGCTTTGTCTCCTCTTGGTCCTCCTTCACGTTCATGGACTCGCTGATGAAATGCCAGGTGTTCTTCAGCCAAGACTCACTGG
Source organism: Redunca redunca (assembly GCA_006410935.1). Classification (NCBI taxonomy): domain Eukaryota; kingdom Metazoa; phylum Chordata; class Mammalia; order Artiodactyla; family Bovidae; genus Redunca; species Redunca redunca. Next base: position 183,921 of record SJYQ01005068.1, read on the forward strand.
CAAAGCTGTCTTTCCACTTGGTGCAGCTCTTGGTCTTGTATTCGCGGGGCAGCACAGAGGGCAGCAGGTCGGCAAAGCTGGAAATGTCAAACACTTTTGCAACTTTGCAGTTCAGTAAAATATTGCTGTACTTCAAGTACAGCGTGTTCATGAACAGGTCTTTGCGGGATGGGATCAGTTCGTGGTACGTTGTTAGAAACTTGGGACGTTTTACATCAAAAGTTTGCAAAACGCTGTCCAGGGTAATGAGAAGGGGCAGGCCCTCCACTTCAAACTCACTTTCTTCTGCATCCTTAAAACAATAATCAACTAAAAGTTTTAAACTGTGGAAAAGCTTCAGGTTGGTCTGCTGGAGACGACAGGGCAGCTTCCCAATATGGCAGTTGGTGTCAGGGGAGGAAAAGGTCATTAAGAAAGCCCGGACATCAGCAGGGGTAACATAGCTCACGGGGATGTTGGCGTCCACAAGGCAGTGGTACAGGTTAGCAGTCTCGTCACAGTTATAAACCAGGTTGAAGCCAATCTCCAGGAGCAGGTGCTTCAGCCTGTAGACATTCTCTGCGACCGTTTTGCGTGTGGTGATGTTATAATCTGCATTTTTAAGGTGCTGTAGCTCATCCTGCAGCAGATTGTCAAAGAATGGCCTGGTTTTATTTGAGGTGGACATGTTGACCCAGGTGATGATAACGGCAGAGTGCAGGTCGGAGCCGTCGATACTGGGAGCGCGCACCACTGGAAGGAGGCGCTTCATGTCATCGTGGATGCAGCTGTACAGCGCCTTCACCAGACAGTACAGGTCTGGCTGGAGGTCCAGCCTGTTGACGGGGAAGAACGACAGGAACTTCTTCAGCGTGTCCTTGACAACGTGGATGGGCGTGCTCTGCAGGACCGACAGCGTTGGGTCAGAGCCGGGGAAGTAGCGCTTCTTCAGCTGGGCCAGCAGCTCCACATACGCAGGTGCGATGAGTGCCGTCATCAGGCTGCTGTTCCAGTCACTGCGCACGCCGACCCCGTTGTCGTCTCGCCACAGGTTCCTGCGGGCCGAGTCCAGTGCAAAGTGGCCGTTCACATGGAATGGGAGCCCTGTCTCTAAAGAGAGCGGCAGAAAGCAGAAGACCCTGTGGGGCTTCTTGTAGTTGTGGGTGATACAGGCAGCCACGCCCCCGCGAGGGAAGAGCGTGATGTCCTGGTTCTTGTGCGCTGACACAACACTCTTGGACACCTTGTCCATGCTGGAGAAGCCAGACCTGTTACAGATGAGCCAGGTGGTGAGGCTCCCCTCAGAGTCCTCGGTGTCCATGGTGTAGGTGACCTGCTGCACTGGGATGTCTGGGAGCTGCCTCTTCTTTGTGACGCTGTCGATGACAGACGCGTGAAACTGCTTCCTCTTCAGCCGGTCCCCATCAGTGATATTGCCCTTCACGGAATACAGCACGTTCAGGGCACCCGTGGCTTTGTCTATTTCACAAATAGAGATTTTTTCCATGTGGTTAAGAAACATTAACAGCTCTGCCCCATCTGACCGCAGCTTGTCCAGGAGGTTCTGGACCATCCTGTCCGATGATGGAACTGATGAGATCTCCGAAACCTTTGCCATCTCTGCGTTACGGAGAGGGAACCGGAACATCGTGCAGTTGTCCAGCTTGAAGTGGGTTCCCAGGTAAAGATCCAGAACGTCCGAGAACTGAGTTCTGAAATCCGCATCCAGGTCTCTGAACATGCGTCCAGGACTGACGGACGTGGCCCCTGGTGCATACCTGGCGTGAGGGTCAAAAATGCACAGGATGTCGTTGCCGGAGATGAAGGAGGGGCAGTCTGTGATGTGATACACGGAGTTGAACCCCACCCCGTACTGCCCGGTCTTACAAGGGTTCCCTTCCTTGGTGCCTCTGCCCAGGTTCTGGATCCCTCTGACGTCATCCTCCGTGAAAGGCTGGTTGTTGTACACACACAGCGCTGGCCCCTGCAAGGGCGCCCACTTATCATCAAATATCCTGTCCACTGGGTGCTGCCTGGGGTCAAACACGAAGCAGATCTCCGTGGCCTTCGCGTCATCAGCATTCTGAAGCAGCTCTTTCAGCATCTCCTTTTCTGAAGGATAGGCATTGAGGATGCTCTTAATTCTGCTGGTCAGTTTTTCTTTCTGCCCAAACTCCGAGCCCAGCGTCGTGAAGCACACGTTGGATGCATACCGTTCCAGGGCTTTGTGCCGCTTTGGCACTGCACCCAGTTTCACGGCTACTTCCCTGGGTATGTCTGCATGACAGTACTTGACAGTGCTGTCCTTCACTTTTATCCAGGGACAGTCATTATAGCACAGAGACTTCGCAGGGAGGAGCTTAAGGTTAGTATCTGGCAATAATATGTGGCCATAATTTTTCTCACAAAATTCTTGTTTCTTTTCTCTAATGAGACTCCATATCCCCTCACTGATTATTCGCCGGCAGAGCTGAAAATTCTCTTCTGTTACTTGTTTGGTTTCTTTTTCTTGAGCTATGGATTCCAAAACGAGGGCAAAATCTTCCACAGTGAAAGACTGCCTCACACCCACACTTTCAAAAAGTTCACGGAAATTATTTTTATATTTATTAGGTAACTGATAAAGGTATGGGGCTGCTTCAAAATTTAAATGAAAAGCCACCTTTTCTGAGTTGACATATGCATTTTCAACGAGAATGAAGCTAAAGGTTTTCAGCTTTTCAGTGACTGCCATCTTGGTGCTGTCGCTCTGCATCATTGCCTCGTGGAGGTATTTATAGCAAGCATTGGTGATGTTCTCCTGGTATAACGTGATCCCATCATCAACTGACTTTGCAACTTCTCTCAGCTGGTTTACAACCAGCTCAACTGTGGGTTTCCGGAGCAAACCCAGAAATTCCTTCACCGCCAAGGGCACAGACCCACAACCTCTGAAGGAATGAGAATTTTCATTTAGAATTGGTTGCAAAAGACAGACTATATCCTGGTGCTCAGCTATATAGAGGTCAGTTGCTGCAAACATGGTTTCAGGCTTAAAGCTGTTGCCTTTCCAATCCAAAGAGAAACCTGCCGGCTTCGTCAGAAATGGGAGGAAGGGGATTGTTTGATATGTTGCAGCAAAATCCTTTGCTCTTGGATCCCTTATTTTCAGTTTTTCATCAATAAGACTTAACAGGATGCTACTTCGTAGACAAGCAGCGCCGTGATCACTTTTATTAATTTCAGCTACTGACTCTGCACGCTCCAGCATGTCGTCCCACAAAATATCATCCTTTGCCATACCTAGCTGGACTAGTTTGATCAGAATAATAGGGTTTAGATAGTCCTGAGTGGAACCGTAAGGAAATCGTCCGTCTTTAGTATCAAATAACTTAGCGACGCGTCCTTCGGGGTGGATTAATCTTGACGGTAAAACCAGAGGATGCCCCTCTAGAGAGCAGGGGATACATGGGGTAACACGGAGGATCCCCGAGAACTCATCAACTTTCTCATTTAGGACAAAATTCATTAAAGGATCTCTGAGTTCTGCTTCAATTTCCTGAATATTTGGGAAAAACACTTCTGAAAAAAACTGTCTCTCTGAAAATGTATTTTCCAGCAGTATCTGTTTGCAACCAGCTTCTTCAAATCCTAGCTTTACCGAAGAAGGAAGTTCAACAGCACAAAGGTTTTTCGACCCTGTCTTCTTGAGGTATTTCAAAAATATCTTGAAGGCGGCTGGACCAACATCTCTTCTTTTAAGTATGGAGTCATCCAGAAATCTCACGTTCTTCATGGAGACCCACGTGGACCCGTCGGAGAACACCCTCGTCAAGTCCTTCCCTTTCCCATGGGCAATGTCTTCATAAAACCCTTGGCAGATGACAGAAAAGTCATCGTGCACTAGGTCGGGGTCAGGCCACACAGCGTGGTAAGTGTAGTCCGTCAGTTCCCCGCTGGCGGCTAGCTCACGCAGCACGCTGAGAGCCTCCAAGTATGCTTTCACGACCACGTGCCTCATGAAGGTGGTGTTCCAGCGCCCCTTTGTGTCTGTCTTCCAGATCTCTTTCCTGTTTGAAGTAACAGCGAAGCACCCATTGATGTGAACTGGCAATCCTGTCTTTATCCGCAGGGGTAAATAGCAGAACACTTCTCCAGCCTGTGGCCGCACAGCCCACTTCTGGTCCTGGACTTCAGCAAGGAGAACCGCCACAGCTCCACATGGGACCAGGCCCAGCCTTCTCCCACTCTCACTCAGGGAGAACTTGAGTGCCTCCCCCATGTCCATGCAGGTACAGATCAGCCACGTGGTACAATCCATGGTTTTCTGGGGCAACTCATCCGATGGCTTTTTGGATTGGCCCGCCTTCGCCATTTCAAAGAGAGCAGCCGGGTCATCTTCTGGACCTCTGAAAAGTGGTGACTGTAAGTCCGCAATCCTTCGGAACACGTGGTGAAATTCCTCCACTGTGATCTGCAGGATGCAAGACGACTTGGGGGCCTCGGCAGGGAGCTTTTTGTTACTGGTGCCACAAGTTTTCATGAGCTTAGCGGCTTCTTTTAGAACACTGATGACAGGTGTGGTCAGCGCTTTTGAGGAGCATGGTTTTTTTTTTATGATTATTGTGTCCTGTGCTAAGCTGGGATTGGTTTCCTCAATCTTCAGGTACTTCAAGTACATGGAGGTTACATTCTGAGTGAAAATGATGAGCCTGTGTCCACAGAGACTAAACTCATCCACCAGAGAGTAGATGTCAGCTGTGTTGTAGCAGGTACTGCTGACCTCGCTCACTTTGGCTTCCTGCTGGGTTCTGAAGGACAGTCGGAAAAGAGTCCCACTATAACTGTAGGGTGCCTCCACCGTCAGGGGCAACTGACAGTCAAACACGTTCATGAATGGTTTGAACTGATTAGGAAACTTCCTGAGTCTCTTCTGCTGTTTGCTCCAGTTAATTTTGATCCCAGGGTTAGACCTGTCCTTAATGTGCTTGCTAATGTGGTTGATGTTTGGGTCAAACATTATCATGAACTCTCGGCTCATAATGACAGGGATGTCAGTGATGTGGTACACAGAGTTGAACCCAAGACCAAACTTCCCAACCTTGTCAACTTCGGCCCTCTTCAGAGATTCCCCAAGCCTGGTTATGTTCACGAAGTCTGAATCTGAGAACTGGGAGTTGTTGAACGACCACAGAGCCGGCCCATGGCACGCCGCCATTCCCGGGTCCAGGAGATTCTCTCGGATGTCCATGTTTCTTCTCATGTCAATCATGAAGCTGCATTCTGTTGCATTTGCATCATCAGCATTTTGAAGAAGCTCTTTAAAGATATCTGACACCGAAGGGTACTCTTCCAGAATGTTTTTGATCCTTACCGTCAGCGGTTCTCGTTGTCCTGACTGCTCAAAGCCCATGTTCTCAGGGTTTATTAGTCTTGTACTGAGGCATGGGACTTTCAGCCACTCGGCAGTTTTCATGGGTATGTCCTCATGCACCAAAATGATCGGCTCCACAGAATCTTCCAGTAAGTCATTCAGGTCATCAACTTTGATGTCACAGTAGCAGCATTCATGAATTGGCTTCATGATGAGCTTGGAAGGGTTCTTGCTATGATGTATAGGAACTGGTGTGTTGGGGCTTGCTGGAATCTGATTGCTGTAAAGCCACCTGATAATGTTCAACATAAGATGAAGATTCTGTTTGCTTTCCTGGTCACTGAGGTCTTGGTCACTTTTGAGATACACCTTCTGAATGACCATGGAAATATGATCTGCTGTCAACTCCTCTATTGAGCCACAGGCCTTAAACAGCTGGTGGAACTTTGCCATGGTTTTAGGCACACTATGCAAATAAGGCTGAAGGTCAAGATCATGGAATGGTTTTATCACAGCTTGGGTGAGAGGACAGAACTTTTTACCAGTCCAAACCCATGGAAATTTTAAGGCTCTGAAAGCATCTTTCCCTTCATTTAAATGATCATGCATGAATCCATAAATTTCAAGCAAAATATGTTGGAATTGGTAGTAGTCTTCATCGCTAAATGTCTTTGATGAATACCAATCCACAACGATCTTAAAGTGCTTTAAGACAGCGTTGATACCAGGTTTTGTGAGGATGCCTAAAGCTTTCTCCAAGTTTACATGGACGCTCTCCACGAGGGGAAGTGAAGAGCCAACCAGGATAGCATGGGCTGCGTCGCACATGTCAGGGGGTGCACAGAGCTCACAGAGGTCGCCCTTCCAGACTAAGGAGCCTGGGTAGTTTGGGGGCCTTTCCTTGCAAGCTGGAACCCATCTTATCTTCTTTAGGGTCGCCTTCCCTTCACACGAGTGCAGCAGGGCAGGGTTCTTATTTAAAACCAGTAACAGTGTCCTGGCTTTCTTCAGGAGAGTGTCCTGATTTGGACAAGAACTGGCCTGTAAGGCTTCAATTTTTTTAGCCACTTGCACAACATCTTTCTCTTTGAGACTGGCTTCATTTTTCAGGCCAATCTGTCTTAAAGAGTGAAGGATATCTGGGGAGGTAAAGGCCGAGGGTGGGAAACAAGCTTCCTCTTCGTCATAGAAGAGGTCCTTCAACACCTCTACGTCAGGGTCAAAGAGTTCGCTGGCCATCACCAGCCGTCCTGGTGGGAGCTGAATAAACTTTAGTGGCGTTAACCAATCAAGCACATTTGGGTTCTCACTTTTGAGAGAGGACAGGTTCTCAAGGACCCATAGCACAAGGTGTGTCACCTCTTCTTGAGAGTAAAATGTACTTTCTATGTCTTTTAAGATAAGCTTCAAGCAGCTGGTGGTCCTGACCTTCTCCACCTTCAGCAGGTTCGCCAGGCGGATGGTGGCCTCGTCGCTGCTGTCGACCACCGAGATGGAGAGCCGCAGGCCAGCCGGGAGTGTGGCCGCGGGGTGCAGGACCCTGCAGCCCTTCAGCTTGGTGTAGGAGGACAGCCCCTGGCTGGATGAATGGTTGATGCGCTTGAATATTGTCAGCTCCTGAATTATTCTCTTCTCCTTCTCACTGCTCTCAGTCAAGTTGGCCAAGAACTTACGCAGGGCATCTTTGTGTGTCGGAAGCAGCGATGCAACCTGGTTACACAGCTTCTGCAGAGGCATCTTCTCCATGATGTGCAGCACAGCACTTGACGAGGGCAGGTGGATATATTTTTTAATAAGTGGGTGCTGTATGCAGGCATCTAATTTTTTAAGGACAATCCCTCCAAGCTTCTGTACCACGTCCGCTAAAAATTCTGGAAGCTGTGCTTCAGACTCATCATCTAAAATGAGTAATGAAGGAGCCCTGAGTCTGATGAGCTCCACACATGTCTGCCCTTCTTCTAGTGGGGTCCTGGGGATGAGCGGCATCTCATCAAATAAAGTCAGATCCTCTGAAAAATGTACGTAGAGATGCTTCCACACCATCCTAAGCCATGACACAGATGGGTGCTTTCTGTCTTCATCGCATGGGTACCACTGGACAATCAACTCTCTGCCAGGCCAGAATGCGTTCATTACTTCTTTGATAAGACGTGCAAAGCGTTCTGGATTCAGGAGCTGAAGCTGAGTGCAGGGTCTTCCTACAAGTCACATAAAGAGATGCTATGAGTACACACAAGTCTACTGTCACTTATTTAACTTGCATATTCTTGCATATTAGATAGGCCTAGAAAGTCACTTTGAGAGTTTTAAGCACACTGTAAAAATGCAACAATTTGGCATAATTGTGCTGACAGAGCCTAGAGAAGTAATATTTTTCTCTGGAAAGTGCTTACTTTATTTTTTTATAAATGTTATTTATTTATTTTATTTGGATGCATCAGGTGTTGGCTGTGACATGCAGGATCTTCAGTCTTCATTGAAGTATGTGATACCTTTAGTTGTAGCAAGTGCAATCTAGTTCCCCGGCCAGAGATTGAGCCAGGCCTCCTGCATCGGGAGCACGGAGTCTCAGCCACTGGACCACCAGGGAAGCCCCGGAAGTGCTTATTTTAAAGAAATATATAGAATGCATTTACATGTGTTTTAAAAATTACCCTATAGTATCATACAAATGGAATCAACATGGAAAATAATTTTTAGTGGTGATTTGACCACAAATAAGAGCATCAAAGAAAATGTGAATAAAGCTTAAAGAAGCCTCATTTTATTTAAGGATAATTTATAAGCAGGCCCTGTAAGAATTTTTCTTTGTGGTGTCCCAGGAGCCGAGCAGCTGAAAGGATAAAGTGAGGCTCCAGGTGAGGGTATGGGGACTGATGTCCCTGTCCTAGCTGACCCAGGCTGCAGGAGCTGAGGCAGCCAGGAGTCTGGAGCTTCCTGTCCACCACGACTGGACGTTTGAGGAGAGGGGGCTTGCGCGGCCTCTCTGGAACTTGAGGGCTCACTGGAGAGAGGAAGGGGCCGAGGTTACAGCTCTGAGATGCTCTGTGCATGTCCAGGCAGGGAGCACAGCCACGACCCTCTGAGGCAGAGTTCACTTGTGCTTATCACCCAGGAAAGGGCACTCTTCTGGACTCTGGCCTTGGCAGCAGTGCTTCAGGGATAAGCAACAGGACACAGGGGCCAGCTGTGATGGCATACTTTCCCCACCAGGTAGCAGCACTCGGACTGTTGATAAACCAGGAGGCTAGTAAGGTTTTCTCTGGGGAAAAAACATGTTTGCTGATTTTCAGCCACTGGTCTAAAAAATAACATTTTATTTCTAAGCACATTTTGTGTTTCCATGTATTTGTCTACAATACCAGGAATAATAAAATTTTAAAATAACATAATATACCTGTGGGTATGTATTTGCCTATACAGGGAAATAAAAAGCATCGCAAATTCAATATTATGCAAACTAACATTCCATTTTTTCCCTAGCATACATATAATATCTAGCCTCTGGAAAGACTAATTTTGGAAAAAAATAAAAAGGGGAACACCTCAAGCCCCTTGAAATTTTGTCCATCATTATCTGTTAACCAGGGAACGACACTCTTATTTCACAGACTCACACACCAGGGAGATGGCCTTAACTTCTACCAAGAAGATTCTCTCTCATGTTACAATAAGACTTTTAAAATTACTGCCACAGAAGTTTAAGCAAGGACACACTTCTGCAACTATTGAAGACACCAATACCCACGTCCTGATTATTGTCAGTTTCTACACTATGTGACTTAGGGTGAGTCAGGCAGTAATGTTTAAGAAGTCACAAAATCTTGTCTATAGTCTAACTAGCACAGCCTCCTTGGTCTGTGAGTCCCATTAAAATATAATTTTTTAATTCATTTTTTATGTTCTGAAAAATGCTTACTGAATTAACTATAATAGAATATCCAAATCACAAGGCAAGGATATAATACCAAAGATACAAAAAAACAGTTAGAAATTAAAATTCAGAACACTCAAAAAACAGAAAAACCAAATGCGCAGCACACTGTGTTCCATGTTAATAACTGCCACCCAACATGCACTCTGCAGATAATCCTGTCCAATAACCTTGCATGGAATTCAGCAGCCTATAAGCCACATACCTACCTTCAGGATGGCTGTCTAGTATCGATGTGCAAATAAAATGTCAACGATACGCGCACACCACATGAAACATGCGATTGTGTGCGCCACGTGTAACATGTGATTCACACATACACCACATGTAACGTGTGATTGGCGCACACACCACATGTAACATGCGATTAGCCAGTCATGCTCTGATGAAACAAATCATGGAAAATAAAGGAGAGAGAAAATGTAGTAAGAGACAGTTCTAAGCACAGAAGTCAATTAAACCTGGAGTTCTGATTTCTGTTTATTTTGTACTTAAGCTTTCAGCTTTTACCCTAAAGTATAAATGTTAACACAGAAAAATGTCTCCATGCCCTGGATTGGGGCACCCTTGAAATTGTGAAGCACCTCAAAAAATATTCATAAAATAATTCAACAGCGTTTATTAAATGACTTGTGCTTCTGTGGCCCTACCTTTAGAATTATCAGCATTGTCAAAACAGGTTAAGTATTTCATGCCAGGCATATTCCTAGAGACAGAGAGTATTTATCAGTTGTAACTATTTAGGAACAACTCTGCTCAGACTGGTTTGTGCTTTACTGTGGGTCAGCTCAAGGTAAAACCATCAGCATGCTAAATCTATGGTTCAGCCCTCACTTTGAGGAAGATTTTCCACGTGGATGGAGACAGGATGCTACAGTCCACTTGAAAATAAGATGAGGTGCCAGTTAAACTGTAGGCCATCTGTCAGTCAAATCTTCAAAGGAAGAAATAGGAAACCAAGGACAGAAAAGCAGCACACAGGGATGGAGAGGGCAGCTCGGTGGCCAGCCCGGTGCTCCCGGCGCTTTGCAAGGGCCCAGGGAAGCCACCCTCTACTCCACAGGGCACCAGGCTGGCTCAGAACAGCGCTGCGAGCAGACTTCTCAAGAAGTCAGCAGTGGCACTGCAGCGCCGCCCTCGCTTCCATCCTGAACAGGAGACAGACAAGTCGGGCGGTGGCCGACACCACCCACAGCACCCCCCGCCCTAGGCAGGTGGCTAACCATGCAGCCTGCTGACAAGACTCTGCCTTCCGCTGTGATCACTCCTTAAAGATGTAGGAATGCAGTCATGGTAGCTGTGAGGGATCAGCCACTTAACAATAATGTTTACTATAAAAACAGTTTCTATAAAGGTAATCTCATATCCTGATTTTCCAAGGGAAACACGAACTGGAGGAAAATAATACAAGTCTATCAAAACTTTTTATAAAAAGACAGTCAATAACTGACACTTTGCCGACAGAGATCCTAGAATGGATGGCCCTCTGTCCATTTCAATCTCATCATATAACAAGTGTGGGCACTCTCACCTTTCCATTAAATCCCACAGCTTAAATACCAATCTCAGCATAATTGTTTCATTTGAGACTAAATGTTCTATGAACTGAAACATGGCCTGATTGTGGTGTGTGTAACAACCACCTATGTACTCTACTAGTATAGTTTCCTCTCTCCTTTAATTGTTAGCACCAGAAAATAATACTGATACAACTTCTAGCTACTGGGGTAAATGAGAAAACAGGATTCAAAGAATCAAATGAACAAAAACATCAGGCTGCAAATGAACACAACATTTAGTCAGTCATCATACCTGAGTATCCCCAGAGAAGTTGTTGTGCTAGAATATAATTAAATCTGTTCTTAGAAAAAACCAGAATTGTCACAGTTTTCACATAATGGCTACAACAATTATTCTGAATCTTAAGATAGCACTGTTTTCAGAATCTTACACATCATTATGTAAAAGAAAAGCCATAAACAAACTCCAAACACAGCAGAATATACATTTAAGATTTAAGGATATACTTCAATATAATTGACCTAGGTTCAATTCCTGGGTCAGGAAGATCTGCTGGAGAAGGGATAGGCTACCCACTCCAGTTTTCTTGGGCTTCCCTTATGGCTCAGCTAGTAAAGAATCCAACTGCAATGCGGGAGACCTGGGTTGGGAAGATCTCCTGGAGAAGGGAAAGGCTACCCACTCCAGTATTCTGGCCTGGAGAATTCCATGGACTGTATAGTCCATGGGGTTGCAAAGAGTTGGACACAGCTGAGCACTTTCAATATAAACTTTCACTTTCATATAAACTAAATCCAAATTATGAAGCATTGCTACCATATGTCTGATTCAACTGCTTTTCTTCTACTTCCTCCAAAACCCATTTACCTGCTCTTCTAACTTCCAAGAGTCACCCATTTACTCAAGTAACTTAATACAGAAATAACCTGTGATAGAAAAGACAAAACAACAGAATCTTCATCCCAACTCTGAAGCTCCAGAGAGTCCTAAGTCCTTCAAGCTCTTTCAGCCTCAATGTCTCTGTCCCTCAGAGGAGGATGAAGGTGGAGAACAAATAAGACACAGAAGATATGCATTTGAAAAGAAATTCTGACTCACGGCCACACTACAAGCATCTGCCTGCTCGTATTCCCGTCCCCGCAGCTTCATCCCACCTAGCCCAGCAACGGAAGCTCAGCATCAGCCTATCAACCTAGCACTGGGAACATGAAGAGACTAGTCTGTCTGGCCCAGGAAACCAGGGCTGTGATCAGGCAGAGAGGATTAAAAGGGCGGCAACAGGCTCCAGTGACACAGGTCTGTGTGGCCTGCAGGGGCAGGGGTGTGGCGGGGATGGGGGGCGGGGGGTGGCACAGAGAGCCTCTCCGTGGAGGAGACTTGTGGGTTGAAGGCAAAGAGATGAACAGAAGCCCGCAGGCAGGGTGCAGGAGAGAGAGTATTTTAAGCAAAGGGGATGCTGTGTGCAGAAACACAGATACGCTAAAACCTGAATTCGTGTAAAAGAAAACTTTACCAAGTGTCCACCTTGAAGTGGGCACTGTGCCGCGTCAGGGTGACAAACCTCACAGGGCTCTGCTCTCTCAGATGAAGGGAACTCTGGTCTCTCAAGGCCAGTCACGGGAGCCCCACAGGCCACACAAACAAGACCAGACCTGTCTGGAGTCAGGACACACACTGGAACCCATCAGCGGACGGCGATGAGATGAGCACAGCAAGGAGGAGGCCCTGGGGGCTCACAGCACAGCCGGAGAAGGGCGACGCAGAAATTCCATCCCCAGAGCCCAGAGACACGAGAACAAGGGTGGTAATGGTGCCGTGCTCACAAGGAAAGATCACACAAGAGGCGAGACAGATATGGACACAAGATGAGGACTCGAGTGGGGAAAGCGTGGACTTTGAGCTCCCTGAGGAGCTCCACGGACAGAATGACAACAGTGTTTCTCATGAGCCAGGTGTCATGTTAAACTACATGCTCCATGCACACCGGCTTCTCTTCAGAGAAGGCCTGCCAAACTAAAGTATCACCGGAGAGGTTGTCAATAGCCTGCCTGATGGCCATCATGCAAACTGGATAAAATTCAGCTGGTAGGCTGGGACTGCCTGCCATCCTCCACTCAACCCTTATTCTCATTACACTCCTAAGAAAGAAATCTTTCACTTCATGTAGTTTAATCTCGAGCGCCCCAGATACACTTTTCTGGAAGGATGTCACTGATGAGGAAAGAGGTTCACAGAGATCAGGTAATTTGTTGAAGGTCACACAATGGAGGAATCAAGTCTGAGCCCAGATCTGGGCACTGACAGAGCCTGGGCCCATACCCCCTACCCTGCACTGCACTGTGAGTCCTGAAACTGGGCACCAACAGAAGACGTACAGACCACTACACATGTGTGATCAAGGGACCTGGGTGAACAAGGAGGCCCAAAGACCATAAGGAGTTCCTGAACTGATCCTCATTAAGGGGTCAACTAAGGAACAGGAATTCACAAATAATTCTTAAAAGCAGGCAAAGAAGTATCAGGACAATGAGGGAGCCGGGGATTCAAAGATGAGTGACCAGTAGGAGCAAAGCCTCAGGGGGACCAGGTAAGAAGAACAAAACAATTTCACTGGATTTAATAATTTTTTAAAAGTCATTAACTGGTGATCTCAGTCAGACAGTTTTATTGCACTGAATGAAAAGGGCGTCTGCAGAGACAACAGATGGTGAGCAAGTGCAGATGACAAGCATGTGCTACTCCCCCGGATGCTGGACTACACAGAAAGCAAACTAAAGTCAAGGTCGGCTTTGTTTCCCCCAAATGGAGAAGACTCTGTGGATCACAACAAACTGTGGAAAATTCTGAAAGAGATGGGAATACCAGAACACCTGACCTGCCTCTTGAGAAATCTGTATGCAGGTCAGGAAGCAACAGTTAGAACTGGGCATGGAACAACAGACTGGTTCCAAATAGGGAAAGGAGTACATCAAGGCTGTATATTGTCACCTTGCTTATTTAACTTATATGCAAAGTACATCATGAGAAATGCCAGGCTGGATGAAGCACAAGCTGGAATCAAGATTGCTGGGATGAACATCAATAACCTCAGATATACAAATGACATCACCCTTATGGCAGAAAATGAAGAAGAACTCAAGAGCCTCTTGATGAAAGTGAAAGAGGAGAGTGAAAAAGCTGGCTTAAAACAACATTCGGAAAACTAAGATCATGGTATCTGGTCCCATCACTTCATGGCAAATAGATGGGGAAACAATGGAAACAGTGAGAGACTTTATTTTTTGGGTTCCAAAATCACTGCAGATGGTGACTGCAGCCATGAAATTAAAAGATGCTTTCTCCTTTAAGGAAAAGTTATGATCAATGTAGAGAGCATATTAAAAAGCAGAGACGTTACTTTGCCAACAAAGGTCTGTCTAGTCAAAGCTATGGTTTTTCCAGTAGTCATGTATGTGTTGGACTATAAAGATAGCTGAGCACCAAAGAACTGATGCTTTTGAACTGTGGTGTTGGAGAAGACTCTTGAGAGTCCCTTGGACTGCAAGGAGATCCAACCAGTCCCTCCTAAAGGAGATCAGTCCTGAATATTCATTGGAAGGACTGATGCTGAAGCTAAAACTCCAATACTTTAGGGACCTGACGTGAAGAACGGACTCATTTGAGAAGACCCTGATGCTGGGAAAGATTGAAGGCAGGAGGAGAAGGGGACAACAGAGGATGAGATGGTTGGATGGCATCAGCGACTCAATGGACATGAGTTAGGCTCTGGGAGTTGGTGGTGGACCGGGAAGCCTGGCGTGCTACAGTCCATGAGGTCGCAAAGAATTAGGCACGACTGAGCTACTTAACTGACTGACTGACTGAACTGAAGTGTACAACTGCAAATGAGAGGCAACAGAGTTAAACAGTGAGGGTACAATCAGTACCATAGTACTTAGCTGAGGATTTTACATGTGAAACAAGTGGAAGATAAAACTATCACGTGGTGAGGTATTTTGTTGGGGCTACCCCCATTGCCAAAGAAAACACCTCCCATGCAGCTGTACTTCCAAATGTGGCCAGTCAGATTTTACTTATAATTAGGAAAGAGAAGCCCACAGTGCTTTGTGTCAGCAAAAGGATCACATAATCTGTTTTTGCAGCCAAAAAGATTCACTGACGTTTCACATCTGTGACGTTCCCACCGTAGGAAGGGAGCCCCACAGATGCAGCCCTCTCAGCCTCTCTTCTCATACTCTTGCCCCACACACCAGCAAGAAGACTGGCTCATCGACTGCTCAGTGTAGGAAGAAATGCCTGCCCCTGCCCAGGGGGATGCCTGGGGTAGCTCCCACAGCTCCGCAGTGCAGGGCGTGCTGGGAAGTTGAGGTCCCCAATGCTGCCTGTGACCAGCCTGGTGAGCTCATCCATCTCACCCTAGAGGTCACAGTACAGGCCCACAGTGTGCCCTAAGCCATGCCCCCAAGACCAGGGTCACCGCAGTGACGCAGGGCTGACCAGTAAGGTCTGCCCACTGGTTCCTCTCTGCATCTTCCTTCGCCAACTGGAGTCCCAGGAAAGGAAAGCAAAGCGGTCATTACTGAGTCCCCACTGGCCCTACACCATAATGCTCTCCAAGCAGTAAATCTGTTCATGGGGATAAAGTAACATCAAAAATACATTTCTGTCTGGAACTAATGGTACAAAACAACAGGAAGGATGCCCAGGAGGCAGTCCCTTCACCATGTGGTCAGATAAAGATACCAGAAAGGCTAGAGGCCAGGATGATTAAATAATCACAAGGGTAGCAGGCTAATATTAATACTTAAATCCAGTGAAGACAAGTCCTGGGATAACTAGCTGCACATCACAGGTGACAATAACAGCAAAGATATCCCTTCTGGTGTAACACTGGGAACCAGAGATAAAACACAGAGTCTACAGATGATTCCAAAATAACAAATCAGAACTCATAGTAGATGAGAAAATGAGAATACACACAGAGTAGGAAGACTCAGCTTTACAAAGACGTTAAATTACTGAGTTAACAATAGATAAATGTAACTCATCCCAAAAATATTACGATAGGTCCCCACTCATGCAAGGCTAGAGAAGAGGTTGTGGCCACGCCCTGTGCCACAGAGTACTTGAAAATTCTAAGTAAGACCAACATTATCCTGCTGGTCTTCTACCCTTTGAACCTGATTTGATTCTGAGTAATTTTCAACTGATTTCCAACTCCCTACCTACCTCAGAAACTAATGCACATGAACAAAAAATTCTCCCTTCAAAACAAAGTGAAACCACACAATGAAATAGCACAGCTGTGAGAAAGAACGGTCTGCAACTGCAGACACCAAACTGGACGATCCCAAATTCAGAGCAAGTGACCGCAAGCAGACTGTGTGCACATGGATTCCCCCCACAGGAAGCCCTGAGTCCATCTGTGCTGTCGAGAGTCAGGGTCACAGTTGCCCTTGGGTGGTCGGGACTATCTTGGAGAGGCAGCCAGTCTTCTGGTTCTGATCTGGGCGTGTTCAGCTTATAAAATTCCACTATGTTTAAGATAAGTATACTTTTCTGTGTGTACATTGTATTGCAATGTCATGTTTTACATAAGAAGATAATAGAGAACTTGGGAAGTAAGAACTTGTAAAACTTTGGAGCAGAGAATGGCAGAGTCATAGGAAAGAATCCACATTAAGACTCCCCATAAGGCTCTTCTAAAGCTCCTGACACAGGGAACAGCAGCGTCCAGCTCACACCACATTGCCCACAGCCTCCTGCACTCCATCCTGAATCAACACCCCAAGCCCCAACTCCTTTTGTTTCCATTTACAGGAATGAAGGTGCATGACCATTAGCAAGCTTTCCTTTAGCTGTTACCTTTGAAAACAAACCAGCACACAGTACAAAAGACACGTCACAAAGAGCACGCTTTACAACCTTACCTAGTAGAACAAACCCAGAATTTTTCAGGCCAATATCTAACTTAAAAAAAGTTCAATATCCTTCAATACAAAAAAAAAAAAAGAGAGAGAGAGAGAGTGGCTGAAAGAATATAAACAAACAAAAAAAAAAGTTCAGGCAACAGTCTTACAAAGGTGCTCACGGAAGTTGAAAGATAAGGTTAAACAGAACCGTGGTGATTTTCCCCCCAATTATTCTGTCTTTTCCTAAAAAGGACTCCCGATAGAGGACGCCCATTCCTGCCTCGGCCCCAGGAGTCCTCCCAACCCTGATGTACAGATCTCTTTTCAACGTACAGGTCCCCAAAGCCACCCCAACACAACCACATGGAACCCTGGAGGCAGGTGTTGTGGGGGCAGAGCAGGCAGACCCCGTCTCCCCTTGTGTGTCCACCTAACCCACAGCAGTGCTCTCACTGCCACGCGGGCCACCAGGGAGGAGGCCGGGGGCAAAAATGGGGAAAGAAATGGGGAAGTACTGCTGGCCCGTGAGGCACTGTGCAGGGGTGAGAACCACCGCCACACCCTAACCCTAAACACAGGTTTCTAAACACAGGACCACCTTCACATTCAGACAGACGTCAGCATCCACGACTGACACATCTCAAACCACAAGTACATGAGGTTGAACCGTATGGAGCTGCTGACCAATAGGCAATTCCATACTCATTCAACTTAACAGGAAACACATAAATTGTTCACATTTTTATAATTATACTTATTTTTAAAAAGCTAAAATAGCTATAATACCTCGGGTTTGGGCAGCTTCCTTTAAAGCAGCTAGAAGGTGAGGCTTCAAGTTATCCAAAAGAAATCTTCCTTCAAGACCTGGGAAAAGGGACCTTAAAAGTGACAGAAATGCAGCAATTTTAAGTAGATAAGTGAATTGATATAATTTCAAGCCAGTTATACGTGCTCACTATTTTACCTAAGTTATAAGGCACACCTCAAATCACACGCAATCCTTGTAATCCAGTACTATCCAGGTGTGGCTTTAAACCCTGAGGCAGCATGCAAACCCAGGGATGGCCCATAACACCTTAGACAAACATGTACTGTATTCCCTGAAATGTCAATAGGCATCCTGAGCTATAATTGGGGCTTCCCTGGTAGTTCAGAAGTTAAAGCGTCTGCCTGCAATGCTGGAGACCCGGGCTCGATCCCTGGGTTAGGAAGATCCCCTGGAGAAGGAAATGGCAACCCACTCCAGTATTCTTGCCTGGAGAATCCCATGGACGGAGGAGCCTGGTGGACTACAGTCCACGGGGTCGCAAAGAGTCGGACACGACTGAGCAACTTCACTTTCTCAAGTATTTTCGTGAATTTAATTTCATCAAAATAATTTCCTTTTGACTAACTTTAGTTATTACTAGCTCTTTGTAGCCATTCTTTTCTACGTTGTTTCTAACGGAGCAGCTCTGCAGAGCCCCCTAAGGCCGCACGCACACCGACGTGTGCCCCGCCTACCTGGGGTGCTCCTCTGAGGCGATGTAGGTCACGTCCTGGTCGCAGGCAGACGAGGAGAAGGGGACAAAGGCCCCGCTCTGCAGCGGCAGCAGCTCCAGCCCCAGCAGCTCGCCGTAGGCCTGGTCGGAGAGCACGAACTCCAGCAGATGCAGCCTCTCGGGCGTATCCGCGCCGCCCAGGCCCGCCTTCCGCAGCACCTGCCGGGTCCACGCAGGCGTCACCTGCGTCAGGGGCCCGGCGCTGGAGGCCATGAGCTGCGCGGCGGCAGCCAGGTGGGCCGGGGCCCGGACTACCTCCTTCCCCGAGCGCTGCAGGAAGCGGAGCACGGCCGGGGCGTAGTCCAGACCCTCGTCCAGATCCGAGAAGCATGCCTGCTCCAGGGGGACCCAGTGGCCGCCCAAGGAGGGCAGCACCTCGTGCTGAAAGAGCTCCTGGAACAGCGGCTCCAGCGCCGGCCGCCAGGGTAGCTTGACCTGCGCAGCGTCCGGCCACAGCCCGTAGATCACGGCCACCGAGAGCGGCAGACTAGGGCTGCAGCCGGCCCGCAGGCGGGCAATGGCGTCGAGGATGAGGGCGGCGTAGGCCCTGGGCACCACGCTCAGCACGAGCAGCTCGTTCCACACGGCGGCCGGGTCCCTCCACTGGTCCAGCTCCCGCCACTTGATGCTCCTGCGGTTGTCCGTCAGGCCGAAGAAGCCGCTGACGTGGACCGGGAGTCCAGTCCGGCTCTCCTCGCCTGGCGGTAAGGGGAGGAAGCAGAAGGCTTTCCCTGAGAACCCAGCCGCCGCGCCGCCGGCCCCGTGCTCCTCGGCGGGGCCCGGCAGGGGCGTCGCGATGCCGATGACTGGGACGAAGCGCAGCTCGTCGGCCAGAGCGTCCAGCTGCGCGCTCAGGCCCCGGCCGCCCACGCTGTTGCACACCAGCCAAGACGTTTCCCGGGCGCCCTGGGCGCCGCCGTCCTCCAGGACGATGCTCACGGGGTACGTGACGCACGTGACGCCGTCGCTGGGCACCCGCTCACAGTAGTCACTGAGGGCGGCCCCCAGCGCCTCCACCGCCCCTGGCCGCTCTGGGGCCGGCGCTGCGGGCTCATGGGCCGTCACTCTGAAGACCAGCTTCTCCGAGCCGTCGGCCTCGCGGACGTGCAGGGACACGCCCTGCACACTCTTCAGGAAGAGCAGCACCGTGTCCGCGTCCGCCTGGAAGGACTCAAACAGCTCCAGTACCTTCTGCTTGTTGTAGAGGGTCCCGCTGAGCTGGGAGGGCTGCCGCCGAAGCGGGAAACGGAAGAAAGTCCCTGGGAAGCTGCCCTTCACAAATGTCTCCTTGGTGCTTCCAAAAAGGCCAATAAACGGCGCAAACTGGTCTGAAAGCTCGCTAATTTCTTTGCTGTCATCTCTGAGATTCCAACACTGGCCTGATTCGTGCGGACCGAACAGTGTCTGATGAGGATCTAACATGCCAATCTGGTCACCACTAAAGATGCAAGGAACATCTGCAAAGGAAAATTCAAGTCACCATCAACTCTGAACTATACTGACACTGATAATCACAATTACACGGCACAGTTATACATGGAGAAGCATGAGCCACAGAAGGATTCTAAACAGAGTTATCTTAAAATGAACTATGTCTTGCTTTGGAAACATAATTCTTTGAATGCAAAAAATGATTTCTCTTTAAATTCAAAAAGCACCAGGCATTGAGAGGCTTTAAGTGATTATTGTGAAAACCTAAGATGTATCTTCAAGCATTTACTAAATTAATTAAAATACATAAGGAATATTTGGATATTTACACTCTCCCTACAGCCTTGTGAACCCAACTAAACAGAAGAGTTATAGCCTGTGTGCAAAATAAAATTTCAACCACAGATTCTCTGAGAGAATGAGAAAGAACAGGTGATCTCAAGCATGCATCCTGGAGCGAGTCTGAAATGGACAGTGACTTGAGGACGTAACTTTCACACAAGACCTTTATGGGGTCCACCTGTGACATGCAGGGTCACCGACTATAGGCTTAGGCACCACAAGCACCAAATCCGGAGCTCTGGGGTATTTTCAGTAGGAAATGTTATGTCCACCAGCCCACCACCACGTCCAGTCAAGAAGGCTGGTCCACAGCCCCCCATTGTCCACAGTCCCATCCGCACTCCCATTACTGAAACTATGTCAGGGAGAAGGCTGGTGGCTGGAGAGCAGAACGCATGACCTTGGCAAGTCCTTGGATTAGAGGCCAGCACCCAGGGAACCCATTCCACATAAGTGTGCTGGTTCTCAAACAGGGAACAAACCCATAGTGAGAGCAGATACCAGCCGCCAGGGGACTCTCTTGTCAATACACCCCTGACAACAGGCTCCATGCTTATGCAACGCACAAGTGTGTCCCCATAAAATTTAAAAACTACTGCATGTCACAGATGTGAGGAGTAACTCACAAACAGTTGAACACATGACTGTTAATATTCACATAATTGTTACATAACATAATGACTTCATCAGTTTTATTATGTAATACATAATATTACTTAACACAATACTATACATTATAACACTGCAAATGCAATTTTAAAAATAGGTTTGCTAATAATGGGCCATGGTGAGGATGCTTCTGCGTCCCACTTGCTCAGGGCAGTCCTAATTCGGGCCAGTGGCCAAGCATAATATCACTTCTTAACCCTCAGGACTACCCCACTTTGGGCGATCAATTACATGTTATTCTAGCAACAGCTAGAACTCTGCCAGCGGAGCCCCTTCTTCTCCTGCAAGTTCAAAATGCAAAAACAGTTCCAAATTAAGCCATAACTGGTGCTGATTTCATTAAAAAGCTTTATTACAAAACCACAGTAAATACTAAGAACTCTGGTTCCAGAAGAACAGCCCTAAAAGTTACAAGTATTTCCTAGTGTAACTGAATCAGAAACCTCATATTCTTTCTAGATTCCAAACATGACTTTAAAGTAATCATCAAAATAGTCAAGTTTAAGAAGAGCAAAGTTTCTATAGGGAAAGTGAGAAACCAAGATCATTTTAAAGTTCTCTGTGTCAGTTACATACCATTGGATACTATATTTCCTTCTTCCTGTTATTTAAAAATACGTATAAGAAAATCTGTGAAAACCAGTTTGCCTGACTCAAAAATTTGCAGTACAAAAGTTTTTAGAGTAACAATTTTGTGTAGGCTTTCAACTGCTGATGTAAAGTCTCAAACTTCACATAAAATGACTGACTATACTACATTGATTCCACCGGAAATGACATTAACTTTTACATCACATGATGAAGATTTGATATGGTTACCAAGATAACTAGAGGAAACACAAGACATACTGAAATTTCATTGGCATTCAATATCGTCTCTGAAGTTTACCCAATAATATCCAAAGTAGAGGCTAAAATAACTGAATCTCAAGACTGAAAAGCCAAATACCACACCTGTGATATGATAGACAGAATTGAAGCCAATTCCAAATCTTCCAACCTTCAAAGGGTCGTCCTTCTTCCTGCTCCGCGCTATTTCCTGAATGCCGTGCCAGTCCTCCGGGGTGAACACCGCGTTGTTGTACACGTAGAGAGCGGGCCCTGGGAGTCAAGATGCACAGGCAGGGGCTGAGAAAGAAGGGAGCCTGGACACTCACTTCTCCTACACAAACTTCCTCTATGTAATAATGCTTATTTGATGAAAAGAAAAGAAAGAACTGAAAACAGTGACTGATCCAGTATCACCGTTTGGTTGCTCTCACAATAAAAACAGAAATTATAAATTAATGGTAAAAATGACCAGCACAAGAAATATAGTATTATTGACCCAAAATCCAAAAAGGAAAAATTATAGTGCTTAGATACTCAAAACACAGCGCAAACAAGAAAATTAATCACCATGTACTACTTTGTAAAACTTGACCCTAAGTAACATATTTACTTATATAATTTTGTAAATGGAATGACCTATAAATGTACTGAGAAGACTAAAGGAACTGCCGGGGTCCAGCCCCGGTGGAACCAGGGTGATTCGAAGGAGAGACGGAATAGGCGAGGAAAAACTTATACAGAAATATAAAGGAGATTAGAAGAAATAGTATAGTAGGAAAATTAAGTGGAGAAAAGAGGCTGAATAACTTGGTTTACGGAGAAAGCCAATAAAGCTCTAGACAAGGGGCTTGCACCATCTACGTGGGGCCGCCGGCGCCCGCTCGAATAGTGGAGAGTGCCCCTCCTTGGGCACCCTCGCGGATCTTGAAAGCCAGGGCAGGTAAGTAGACTTGGGGAACCACTCCGCTCCAGATGGGAATTCAGCCTGAAGTTTGAGTAAAGAGGAGGAGGAGGGAGAAGAGAAAAGGGTGAGAGAAAGAGACATGGGGAGAACCAGATTCCCAAGAAACTAGGCTGAGACACTAGTCCGGAAAGCTGATCCCAACACTAGTCTGGAAAGCTGATCCCCNTACATTGATTAACATCTTCCCAGGTGCCTAAAAGATAAAGAATATGGAGGCCTGGCGGCAATCATTGAATCAACAGTGAAAACCCGTCACCAATATGGTTTTTAACTCTTTAGAAAAAGTTCTGTGTCTTTAAGATGCTTTCAAGCTTTGTGTCTCTCTCGGTTGGGGGCTGCAAGCAATTCACAAGCTGTAAGGGGTCCGGGAAACTTGTTAGGCAAGCTAGAGAACTACTAGAGGAGGTTTAACTGAAACATCCCTTTCAAATGCAGAAGACCAAAGCTTAGAGATGACTTTTCCCCGGAGTGTATTAGAAGAGTAGAGAAGCAGAGAACAAAAGCCAACAGATTTTTATTTTGGGGGGTTTGGATGCTCAGGAAATTCCAGGGGGAAAACCTGAGATCTGATTAGACCTTGCACCTCAGATCTCATGCCGCATGACCTTGTCACAGGTGGAATTCCTCACGGCTCCCGGCAAGGAACCATGTTAGAATAATGCTTTTCATGTGCTTATGAATTCAAGCACAGATATGGGAATGCTGGTCATAATCTATGTTACAAAAATGGCATGACTGTAAAATATCTGTAAAATAGTCAAAGTAGAGACATGAAAAAGTCAAGCCTAAGAGGTTACTACAGGAAGGTTGACCACGTGGAGATCATAGTGTGTCCCACACAGCAGGAAGGGCGTGGGTGGGCTCTGGGAGCCCCCGGCTTCTGGGAGCCCCAGCCCTTCCTTCACTCATAGCTCCTAATTAACTAAACCCTTGAAGTCCTTAGTAAAGTGAGAAACTGAGGAAATCTCTTATTTTTCTGCATTGGATCTCTCTCACTGGACACATTCTGAGTCTTCTGTCTTCTCATTATATAAAAGAAACAAAAACAAGTTGAACTCAAGAGTTCTCATCTACAACACTAAGCGTCCATAAAGGGGAAAAAACTGTAACCCAAGAAGATGACACCAGCCAAGACAACACTCTTGTCTGAATGTGAGGAAAACCCCTCACACAGCATGAGCACAACAGGTGTGAGTTAAAGAGATCACCAGGGCTTCCCTGGTGGCTCGGACGGTAAAGCATCTGCCTACAATGTGAGAGACCTGGGTTCGATCCCTGGGTCAGGAAGATCCCAAGGAGAAGGAAATGGCAACCCACTTCAGTACACTTGCCTGGAAAATCCCATGGACCAAGGACTCTGGTAGGCTACAATCCATGGAGTCGAAAAGAGTCAGACATGAACTGAGTAACTAACACTATAGTCCATGGGTTCACAAAGACTCAGACACGACTGAGCAACTTTCACTTTCAAAGAGATCAAAATCATGTCCAGCTCCTTCTGGACGTCCAAGTTTTAAAAATCTGTCTAATGTAACATCACTCACACAGCTAAAGAACCATTTCACATATTTTTTAAAAAATGAAGTGAAGTCAGGGCTGGAAGCAAAAACTAGACATGAGAGAGCTGAGAAGCAAAACACCTCCAGGATCTCTTCCCATTTACAGCTCTACAGGACACTCCAACCAGCAGAATGATGCCAGACAGAGAGCATGGCAACACACGCGAGCTCCTGGGACCCTCAGAGTAACTGGGGGTGGCCGTGTCCTCGCCAGTCCATGGACGAGCAGGCTGACATGCCACCGGGCTCAAGCTCCACTCAGGCCCAGGGAGGAACTCGAGGGGCAGAGCTGACACTGGGTACCAGCGCCCATGGACGTGGAGCACGGGCAGCCCCAAGCAGGATCAAGACTTAGACAGAAGTCTGACATCTACACTGAGTGTCTTTCAACAATGCTTATACCACAGACTCTCAGGGCCAGGAAACCTACTGGTTTCATCCTCTCACTGTAAAACTGAGCTTGCCCGAGATCAGCGAAGGTGGCAGGAGTCAGAACTAGAATGAAAACCTCTTGACATGTTACATCTCATCTCCTTATGGAATGAATAAAAAAAAAAAATGCAACTTCCATATCACAATAATAAACACATGAGCTATCATAAATGCTAAATATTTAGTATTTAAATACTTAACAATAATGTTGATTATCCTCCTAAATCATAAAACATCTTTTAAAGAATATATGATTTACAATACCTTTGTAAAAAAGTATGTCTAGGAAAGTCTGACTTGAGTTTCCCTTTTCTCAGTGACTTTCTACCACAAACAGTCGTTCACAATCATTCTGTAGACTTTAAAGCTGCTCTGCAAGTGATGAATACCCTTTTCAACACAGCACTTCACAGCACAGGGCTTCAGGAGTCCTTGTGTTAGTTATGGTTCCTACTGTCTTTCCTTTCATTCTCCTTACTCTATCCTTTCCATTAGTCTTTCTTCCCACCTCCCTTCAAAATACTCCAAGGGCACCTCTCACAGCAGAAAGTAAGATACGAAACCACAGCCTCTAACTTCTTTCCAAAGGCAGAGGAGTGTTCTCTTTGGAAAGGGTGCCTTTCTTTCTTGCTAACGATATAAAAGGCTCACAAGTTTACTGAATAGAATAAGAGGTTTACGTATTTACATTGTTTGTTCCTCTGAGTTTTAAGATTTTTATTCTTCTCTGTTCTGTAAAAATACCAACTAGCAGAGACACTTGCCCGTGAAAAGCAGAGAAAACCTCTGAAGAAGTGGAGTTAAATATGCAGAGAAGTGAAGGAGAGGTGGTAACGCAACTATGCACTGAACGCTGTACTGTAAACCACGAAAAGTCACCTGTTAGTACACAGAATAAAACGTGCCCCTGACTAACGACTGACCCTTACCCTGATATTGTGCCATGTCTTTCGACCAAAGAGTCTGTGTTCCATACTGAGTCTCATCATACAAGAACTTAACTTCTGTGGCCCCAGCATCTTCTGCATTCTGAATTAATTCCTAGAAATACACCAGAAAGAGTAATATTTAATAAAACAATAATCTACTGCCCACCTTGTATTCACATCGAATATGCGAAAAGCATTTACACATAAGTAAAGGAAACCCACTATCTGGATCATGAGCAGGTCTTTGTAGGTTTGCTTGTTTAGTTTGTTTGTTTAATGAGTATATTCAAACTGAAAGGATATATCTTAAATACAAATACTGAACTAAAACAATTATCCTTTTAAAAACACTCACCCAAAAAGCAAACTTCTAAATCCAGGAGTCAAGCAGGCATGGGTTCATGGCCCCTGAATGTGGGTTTAGTATTATTTAATTTGGTCACCTGATTGGTTTGCAATGCTCCTGCACAATGTTTTACATAAATTCACAAAATTACAATATGTAATTATATAAAAATGGCCCCAAAAAAGCATTTGTAGAGCGACACTGCTTGACTCCTGCACACAAGGGCCCTTTTGCCTCTGAACCCTCACACATTCATGCCAACTGCATCTCAAGCCATCCTATTCAGCATATGCATGGCAGGTGCAGAGGGAAACAGATACAGCCATTCAAATCTAGACAAAGCTTTAGAATGAAAACATGAACAGGACTTCCTGGTATCTCTCATCTCATGGTTACCAGCATGGAGGTGCACATGCATGCAACCCTGCCCTACCTTCAGAATCTGCCCTCCTTCTGGGTACCGTCTCAAGATGTCCTTGAGGAAGTCCACAAGCGGTGGCGTTGTTTGACCAAATCGACCTAAAAGACAGAACACATTCAACATGATTGTTATTAAATCATTAATAGCCTTTACAAATGATGAATACCATTTGGTTCTTAGAGACAGTCAGTCAGTCAGTCAGTCAGTTCAGTTGCTCAGTCGTGTTCGACTCTTTGCAACCCCATGAATTGCAGCACTCCAGGCCTCCCTGTCCATCACCAACTCCCAGAGTTCACTCAGACTCATGTCCATCGAGTCGGTGATGCCATCCAACCATCTCATCCTTTGTTGTCCCCTTCTCCTTCTGCTCCCAGTCCCTCCTAGCATCAGAATCTTTTCTAATGAGTCAACTCTTCGCACGAGGTGGCCAAAGTACTGGAGTTTCAGCTTCAGCATCATTCCCTCCAAAGAAATCCCAGGGCTGATCTCCTTCAGAATGGACTGGTTGGATCTCCTTGCAGTCCAAGGGACTCTCAAGTCTTCTCCAATACCACAGTTCAAAAGCATCAACTCTTCGGCGCTCANGTTTCTCATGATGTACTCTTCATAGAAGTTAAATAA
Organism: Redunca redunca; assembly: GCA_006410935.1. Lineage (NCBI taxonomy): Eukaryota > Metazoa > Chordata > Mammalia > Artiodactyla > Bovidae > Redunca > Redunca redunca. Next base: position 210,706 of record SJYQ01005068.1, read on the forward strand.
GCAGGGTGACAATATACAGCCTTGATGTACTCCTTTTTCTATTTGGAACCAGTCTGTTGTTCCATGTCCAGTTCTAACTGTTGCTTCCTGACCCGCATATAGATTTCTCAAGAGGCAGGTCAGGTGGTCTGGTATTCCCATCTCTTTCAGAATTTTCCACAGTTTATTGTGATCCACACAGTCAGAGACAGTAAAGCTGTGCAATTCTGACTTCATACAGGTCACTTCAGCCCGCTGGTATGAAAACCTACCTAACTACACAGCTTCAGTACAAAGTAGAGTAGACTCAATTTTATCAAATCTCGAGCTTCTTAATTAAATTACAAATTTGGGTTTTAAAAAAATATCCTAAATGTCACATAAGATTATTAACTCAAAAATAAAGAGCATGGGGTGCTGCTATTTTCCAAAGCAAATGAAATAAATGGCACTATTTTATGAGTGCTTTGGAGGGTGGTTTTTGTCACTAAGTCATGTCTGACTCTGTAACCCTATTGACTGGAGCCCGCCAGGCTCCTCTGTCCATGGGATTCTCCAGGCAAGAATACTTGAGTGGGTTGCCATTTCCTTCTCCAGGGGATCTTCCCAACCCAGGGACTGAACCTGTGTCTCCTGAACTGCAGGCAGATTCTTTACTGCTAAACCGCCAGAGCAGCCTTTGCAGCTAAGAAAGAAGCCAGAGATGGAAGTGCCTGTCATGCCAGCCTTAGTATTCTCAAATCAACCACTGTTCTCACTGTTCTGAAATGTGGCACAAGCAGCATCCCAGTGGCTGCCTGGTTCCCATACCCTCCGTCTGTCTCTCCTAAACTGGAGACTTTCAGGACAGGCCATCTAGGTCACCTTCAGATAGGGGACAGCAAAGTGTAGGGAGAATGGGGGAGGGAAAGTAATTTCCTAGATGCACAGAAAAAAATACATGTTTATAAGCAAAAACGAAATCTGTGCTGACGACAAAACCTCAGTCTTAATTAATCTGCATCTTTCTGGTACAATGACCCACCCCCACCAAGCCCCACAGGACCCAACCCACAGACCGCTCACCCCAGGAGAGGCTCACTCCACCCATGTGTGCTTCTCTGACCCTGACATGCCCTCATCGCATCCCAGTGGTATGTACTTTCATTTCATTTTTAAAACATTATCTTTATGCAATTAAAAATGGAATTGACTCCTGGTAAAGTCAATGGTATACCTCCTCCTTTTAAGCCTTTTGATTGAAGGTTTACAAAAAGATGACAGTTCTGGGAGGTCAGATCTCCAATCTTGATCCAGTCAGATAACTGAAAAAAAGAAAATGTATGAAAAGCAATATAGTTCCTACTTCTATAAATTCAAAACTTTACCTCATTCTGTTTCACTTAAATAATGTTTGTTAAGTGTTCTAATCAGGAAATAAGTTGCTCTGGAGAAGTGAATATTTCAGAGAACAAAACTTAGTCAAAAATTTTATTTAAAAATTTAAATGGCTCTTCCTTGTGTGCATGCATCAGTCGCTCAATTGTGTCCGACTCTTTGCGACTCTGGATTGTGGCAATGGGTTTCTCTGTCCATGGGATTCTCTAGGCAAGAATACTGGAGTGGCTTGCCGTTTCCTTCTCCAGGGGATCTTCCCCACCTAGGGACTGAACCAGCATCTCCTGCATCTCCTGCATTAGCAGGTGGGTTCTTTACCACAGAGCCACCTGATTTTTCCTTAAATAATTACAAATAAAGAGACAGGGACACAAGCCATGGAAGAAAAGCACCAAGGCCAAGAGAGACTGTTAACACTGTTCCGGGGCTTCAGTTGGATGATGGGTTCATGGCTGTTCATCCTATTAATAATTAACTGATGACTAAAAGAGAGCTATGCACAAGCCAAGGATTAGTAGTCCAACTCAGTCAGCTAAGGTACATTTAAAGAATGGTAGGAAGGGAAGCAGAAGTCTGTAACATAGGACCATGTCTCCAGGTTTTAAGGAGGACTTGAAAAGAAGAACACACGCTGTAGAACCCTGTTAGTGACAACAGACGTGACTGGCTGTGTGACTCCGACACTGGATGCCTCTAGCAGATTGTAATCAGTGGCCTATCTCAGGCAGTGATTCTCCCAAAGAAAAGTCAAGCAGCAGAGAGAACCCAGCAGTGTACCTGTGTTCCCTCCTGAGCCCGCCAAGATCTGGGGGTTCTGCTTGGGCCTCTCCCTTGAGACCTTAAGTCACTCAAACAAGCAAAGCTGGTCATATCCATCTCCAGAGGCAATGAAACCTTAAAAGTTGCCAATTTCAGTCTTTGTATTTTGTTTTTAGAACAGAATGATTACAAAATAACTTGAACATTTGGGTCTCTGTTCAGGTCAGCCCTGCTGCTGCTGCTGCTAAGTCAATTCAGTCATATCCTACTCTGTGTGACCCCATAGATGGCAGCCCACCAGGCTCCCCCGTACCTGGGATTCTCCAGGCAAGAGTACTGGAGTGTGGTGCCATTGCCTTCTCCCTCGGGTCAGCCCTAGTCTTCTTTAAAAACCTCAGCGATGCTCATTTACATTTTCCATGAAACAATAATTGTGAAGCAAATACTATAATATTAACTGCATCTAGATCTCCCAATACTTTTTCCTTTGTTCAGTTGTCAAGAGCACAAGGAGTCTCTCAAGATTCAAGGGTTGACAGGCACATTTCTGATGAGCTAAATGAAAGGTAACAATACTTCCCACATCCCGGTTTGAGGTTCAAGCAGATTTGGCTGGAGGAGAGAGTCAGGAAGACACACAGCTCTAGCGAGCAGTTTCCCTCTCTTCACGAGACAGGAGGTGGAGGGAACAACACACAGACCCTTCTTCCAGACCAGGAGAAGCAAGAGAGACAAGGAGGAGGAGGATGGCAGGGGACCTGGAACCTGGAAAGACTGAGGACCAAGTATTGTAAGTGCCCACTCCTAAGTCCATAACCTACCAAAACCAGTTTCTTGCACACTATGAAATATTTAGAATTCTCACCAATAATTCAAATCTAAAAAGTTCTGAGCAGTACTGGATAAAGAGGAAAAGAAATCCACCTCTATGAAAGGTTTGCTTATGTAAAAGAGACCCTTCTTGATGGCACATGTTGGCATCACTAAGGTCACCAATTCAGTAGAACTCACAGCCCATTTGCTGCATCAGGAGAGAATTACACCCTCTGATTGTTTTCTGGGAGAGCTCCAAACTTGAGTTCAAAGATCACTTTTACTAGTTTAAGTTCCTCTTTGTTTTAAAGAACTTAATACATTTAACTTTCATTTATTCCCGATTGACAGCCTGACCGGTTCTTTCTGGTATGGACTTTGGAATCAGACACACATGGGTATGAATCCTGATTGGATTCTTCATCTCTCTGAATCTTAGTTTTACTCTTCTGCAGGATGGACCAGTCACAACTCTCTTATGAGGCTGGCTGTCCTGCGTAGTAAATGAGATGACGTGGGCAAAGTCACCAACAGAACAGTGTGTGGAACACAGTCGACTGCCCAGCAAACATTAATCATGTCCCCAGTGAGCTTACCAAGATACAGAAGGAGAGAGGCCCTGATCAAGTGGTTCCCAAACTCATGGCCCCAGCCCTGAACTCTAGCCCTTGAGCTTCAGGACCAGATCCATGGCTATCTCTGGACCACCATGCCCTAGACCGTTAACACAGCAGAGACCTTAGAACTGGTTCAGTTCAGTTTAGTTCAGTCATTCAGTTGTGTCCAACTCTTTGTGATCCCATGGACTGCAGCATGCCAGGCCTCCCTGCCCATCACCAACTCCCAGAGTTCACTCAGGCTCACATCCATTGAGTCGGTGATGCCATCCAACCACCTCATCCTCTGTCGTCCCCTTCTCCTCCTGCCTTCAATCTTACCCAGCATCAGGGTCTTTCCCAATGTGTCAGTTCTTCACATCAGGGGGCCAAAGTATTGGGAGTTTCAGCTTTATCAGCAGTCCTTCTAATGGACATTCAGGACTGATCTCCTTTAGGATGGACTGGCTGGATCTCCTTGCAGTCCAAGGGACTCTCAAGAGCCTTCTCCAACACCACAGTCCAAAAGCATCAATTCTTCGGCGCTTAGCTTTCTTTATAGTCCAAATCTCACATCCATACATGACTACTGAAAAAACCATAGCCTGGACTAGACAGACCTTTGTTGGCAAAGTAATGTCTCTGCTTTTTAATATGCAGTCTAGGTTGGTCATAACTTTTCTTCCAAGGAGCAATCATCTTTTAATTTCATGGTTGCAGTCACCATCTGCAATGATTTTGGAGCCCCCAAAATAAAGTCTGTCACTGTTCCCACTGTTTCTTCATCTATTTGCCATGAAGTAATAGGACCAGATGCTATGATCTTAGTTTTCTGCATGTTGTTTTAAGCCAACTTTTTCACTCTCTTCTTTCAGTTTCATCAAGAGGCTCTTTAGTTCTTCTTCACTTTCTGCCATAAGGGTGGTGTCATCTGCAATCTGAGGTTATTGATATTTCTCCCAGAAATTTTGATTCCAGCTTGTGCTTCATCCAGCTCAGCATTTCTCATGATGTACTCTGTATATAAGTTAAATAAGCAGGGTGACAATATACTGCCTTGATGTGCACCTTTTCCTATTTGGAACCAGTCTGTTGCTCCATGTCCAGTTCTAACTGTTGCTTCTTGACCTGCATACAAATTTCTCAAGAGGCAGGTCAGATAGTCTGGTATTCCCACCTCTTTAAGAATTTTCCAGAGTTTGTTTGGTCCAGTCAAAGGCTTTGGCATAGTCAATAAAGCAGACGTTTTTCTGGAACTCTCTTGGTTTTTCGATGATCCAACAGATGTTGGCAATTTGATCTCTGGTTCCTCTGCCTTTTCTAAATCCAGTTTGAACATCTGGAAGTTCATGATTCACGTACTGTTGAGGCCTGGCTTGGAGGATTTTGAGCATTACTTTGCTAGCATGTGAGATGAGTGCAACTGTGTGGTAGTTTGAGCAATTTTTCGCATTGCCTTTCTTTGGGACAGGAATAAAAACTAACTTTTTCCGGTTCTATGGCCACTGCTGAGTTTTCCAATTCATAGCATCATTCTTTTAGGATTTGAAACAGCTCAACTGGAATTCCATCACCTCCACTAGCTTTGTTTGTAGTGATGCTTCCTAAGGCCCACTTGACTTCATGTACCAGGATATCTGGCTCTAGGTTAACGATTATACCATCATGATTATCTGGGTCGTGAAGATCTTTTTTGTATAGTTCTTCTGTGTAATCTTGCCACTTCTTCTTAATATCTTCTGCTCCTGAAGGGCAGAGAAGCCCCAGCAAGATGGTAGGCGCTGGAGCGGCGGCTGCACAGCACTCGAGCAACTGTGAAGAGATACCCTACATCCAAGAACAAAGGAGAAGCCCCAGCAAAGTGGTAGGAGAGGAGAAATCATGTTTAGAATCAAACCCTATACCCACCAGAGATGCTCAGAGGGCTCAAACAAACCTTGTGCACACCAGGACCCAGAGACCCACAGAGACTGAGACAGAACTGTGTTTGAGCATCTCCTGTGGAGGTACAGTGGAGAAGGCAATGGCAACCCACTCCAGTACTCTTGCCTGGAAAATACCATGGATGGAGGAGCCTGGTGGGCTGCAGTCCATGGGGTCTCTAAGAGTCAGACATGACTGAGTGACTTCACTTTCACTTTTCACCTTCATGCACTGGAGAAGGAAATGGCAACCCACTCCAGTGTTCTTGCCTGGAGAATCCCAGGGAAGGCGAAGCCTGGTGGGCTGCCATCTATGGGGTTGCACAGAGTCGGACACGACTGAAGCGACTTAGCAGCAGCAGCAGTAGTGGAACTACGGGTCAGCAGTGGACTGCCACAGGGACAAGGGCTCTAGGTGCAGCAGACCTGGGTATGGCATAAGCCCTCTTGGAGGAGGTCTCCATTAACCGCACCATAGCGCTATCAGAACTTATACAGGACTGGGAAACAAACTCTTGGTGGGCACAAACAGAACCTTATGTGCACCAGGACCCAGGAGAAAGGAGCAGTGACCCCACAAGAGACTGACCCAGACTTGCCCGTGAGTGTCCAGGAGTCTCTGGTGGAGGCGTGGGTCGGCGATGGCCTGCTACAGGCCTGGGGGCACTGAGTATAGCAGTGCATGCAGGGACCTTTTGAAGGAGATCACTATTATCCTTTGGACTTCCCTGGTGGCTTAGACAGTAAAGCGTCTGTCTACAGTGCAGGAGACCTGGTTTTGATCCCTGGGTCGGGAAGATCCCCTGGAGAAGGAAATGGCAATCCACTCCACTACTATTGCCTGGAAAATCCCATGGACAGAGGAGCCTGGTAGGCTACATACAGTCCATGGGGTCGCAAAGAGTCAGACATGACTGAGCGACTTCACCATATCACCCATTATCCTTCATTACCTGCACTATAATCTGGCCTCAGGTCAGACAACAGGGATGGAACACAGCCCCGCCCATCATCAGAAAATTGTATGAAAGATTTAAAGAGCATGGCCCCGCCCATCAGAACAAGACCCCAGTTTCCCCCTCAGTCAGTCTCTCCCATCAGGAAGCTTCCATAAGCCTCTTAACCTTCTCTATCAGAGGGGAGACAGACTGAAAACCACAATCACAGGAAACTAACCTATCTGATCACATGGACCACAGCCTTGTCTAACTCAGTGAAACTATGAGCTATGCTGTGTAGGGCCACCCAAGACAGATGGGTCATGGTGGAGAGTTCCGACAAAACGTGGTCCAGTGGAGAAGGGAATGGCAAACCACTTCAGTATTCTTGCCTTGAGAACCCCATGAACAGTACAACTGGTTAGAATTCATTTTATTCCACTGCTACCAGAATAGGAAAACAGAGTCTACCATGTTGCTTAATTTGGCCCCTGTTACCCACTGGTAATACAGAAACAGGATCTAGGTCAACCCCCTTTCCATGTTCTGTCCTAACTGCTTAAGTCCTGCACGAGCTCAAACACACATAAAAGCAAACTGAAACCGGGGTCACCCCCACCTCCAACCTGCTCATCTCTGCCACCTGAGCATTATCCTCCCATCCTGCTCAAGGCTTGTGAACATCCTTGGCAAGCTTTCCCCTTTATTCTACATCCAACACTCACCCACCACTTCTCCCACTATTTGCACAAATACACACGGCCATTTGGTATCACACAACCCTGTCTTTCACAAAGCCCCCCATGTATCTTTTCCTTTGGGTTTCAACTCTACAGCACAGGTCTGGAAGCTCACCACTTACACGAGCACAAGGTTCCTACCTAGACTCTCCACACCCACCCAGTCAATCCGACCGCTCTGCACACCACACCCACGCCCACTACCCCGCATGGGTGCTCTGCAGAGACACATCCAGAAACCCTACCAATGGCAAGACTGAGCCACAACTGACTCTTTGGGTATGATCATACCTAGGGGATAAGATGACAGAGCAAATCCAGAGGAGCAACCAAAGAGGTAGGTATAGGACCAGGAGAGGATGTGCAGGAAGGTCAAGAGATGGAGGCGGATGCAGAGAGAGAGGTAAGGCCGAGGAGCTTTTCTCCTCCGTCCTGTCCAGAGCCCTGATCCAGTCACTGACCACCACCAAAAACCCTGGGGACCAAGCAGTAGGAGGACTGATCCCTGGAGGAACATAAGAACAGGCTGACCTGAAACCTGTTTAAGCAGGCAAGAGACAGGAGGGTGCACCAGGCACCCTGAAGGCCAGAACTACACTGCGAGATTAAAACTCTCAGGCACCAAGCATGTCGCCGATGTCTGTACTGGTATTAACAGTAAAGAAATCCAGTACTTGAAATGCCATCCTGGGTACTCAAGCAGTCCTGTATATCTGGCTCAACTCTTAAAAAGTGAAGATGTTTATGAGGATAAAATAAGAAGTTAATCTTTAGTAAAATGTCTCCATTTAACACCTCCTTTAAGAAAACTGCAGTATTTCCACCAGTCTTAAAGGTTATATATAACATGAAATACTCCTGTTTTCCAAAGTTCTGATTAAGTCATTCATTTGCATCTTACAAGTTTTCATATAAATTTACTCCTCAAAATAATGGCTAACATGTTAGAGTATGCCTGAAGACGTTCTCAGCCCTAAATTTCTGTGCTTCAAAGATGGGGGGAACTTCTAAAACATAAAAAGCTAAGGTACTGACCAAGATTCCAGTCAAATGCATAACAAAATCAGAAAAATATGACTAATGATGAAGTCACTTCAGTGGTGATGGCTCCGAATAAGCAAACCAAAAAAAAAAAAAACAAACCACCCTCTTGCTATACCGCACATCAAAGTATCTTAATTTCAGGAAGTGAAGATTCAGACAAAAAGGGAGAAGGGGATACAGTGCTGAAAAGGCAAATCGACAGAAATCTGAGCAGTGACAGGCGCACACGGCCACCTCATCTGATCCCTATTCGAAGAGAAGGATGACTTCCAGGAGGGCAGGAGCCTGGGGCCCCTGTCCCCGGCTTCTCGCCCCCAGACCCCGGTCCTCCATTCCTCCACCTCCGCCCCTAATCCCTTCCCCCAAGCTCCGTCGTCCCAGGCGCCCCGTCCCGGGTTACCCCTATCCCCGACCCCCGTTCCCAGATACCCCAACCTCTGTCCCCCATCCCCAGTCCCCGTCCCTAAGCCCCATCCCCGGCTCCCCCATCCCAGGCCCCCTCATCCCCTGTCGCCCCCCATCCCCGAC
>SJYQ01005070.1:0-35171 GCA_006410935.1 Redunca redunca
ATTTTAAAATATAATTTATTTGTAATAGAGCTTCAGAGAAAAATAACTATTATGATACACTTAAACGTCTTCTTAGGTAGATTAAATAAAAATATTTCTCTTTTCTCTAGCTAGGGATTCTTTGTATTTCATCTGCAAAGCCGCTAGTTAGTCAAATGTCACGTAGCACTGGCATACATAATGGGCTTCCCAGGTGGCGCTAGTAGTAACGAATCTGCCTTCCAATGCAGGAGATGCAAGAGACACAAGTTCAATCCCTGGGGTCTGGAAGATCCCCTGGAGTAGGAACTGGCAGACCACTCTAGTATTCTTGCCTGGAAAACTCCACGGACAGAAGAACCTGGCAGTCTATAGTCCACAGGGCTGCAAAGAGTTGGACACAACTAAGCACTTCTTCCTTCCTTCCAACACAATGGTAAATCATTTATGATAGGTCTTTTCAGCTTATAAGATCCTATATCCCACTAAATCATCTAACAAGGTATTTGATTATTTTTATATCACTTATTTTTAAACTGTAATTCCTGGGGAAACATTGAATTGAAAGACTAATGATAAAGGAGTGTCTCCATCTGCAATTAACACATTTTGATTTTACTCTTTCTTTTATCATACATTGCTGCTGCTGCTGCTGCTGCTGCTGCTAAGTTGCTTCAGTCATGTCCGACTCTGTGCGACCCCATAGACGGCAGCCCACCAGGCTACCCCGTCCCTGGGATTCTCCAGGCAAGAACACTGGAGTGGGTTGCCATTTCCTTCTCCAAGGGAACTAAATTGTTTTCATGATTGGGAATCATCCATTTCAGTATTTTCAGTCATAGATGATTCTGCTCTCATGGAAACATCTGGAGACAATTTTTATTAGCACAACTGGAAGGTGGAGGGGCCTCCTGGCAGCAGGAAGAAGCCAGGGATGCTGCTAAACACCCTACACTTCACAGGATAGTTCCTATTCCATCAAATAATTATTGGAAGCAAATGTTAATGTGTTAAAATTGAGAAACCCTATTCTATATCCTGGGCTTCCCTGGTAGCTCAACTGGTAGAGAATCCTCCTGCAATACAGGAGACCCTGGTTTGACTCCTGGGTTAAGAAGATACTCTGAAGGAAGGCATGGCAATCCATTCCAGAATTCTTGCCTGGAGAATCCCCATGGACAAAGAAGGCTAGTGAGCTATAGTCGATGGGTAGCCAAGAAGCAGACACAACTGAGCGACTTAAGCACTGCACACATTTTATATCCTAACTTCATGTTACTTAATTTAGCATCAAATTAGCAAAAATATGCTATCTACTTTACACAAATTTATCTCTTTAGGAAATAGTTAACCCGGAGTTAACTTTTGCAGTGACTACTGATAGTTATAACAAGCATATCATTTATACCATGTGCCAAAAACCATTGTAGTATTAAACAATGTGGGACATCATAGTAATTTAATAATGTGTCAGGGAATATCAACTTTAAAAAAAGAGAGAAGTAAAACAAAGTTCAAAGGCATTAAGTTAGTTTCCCATATGATATCAATATTAAATAGAAATGTGGAAATCTGCTAAAAAATTTGACTCCAAGATCAGTATAAATTTTTTCATAATGATGGAATAAACTCAATAGCGTGTATACTTTCAATATACCATATATAGAGCAGGAATTATTAAGGAATTTAATGTAAATCTCCTTTTTGAATGTGCCTTTGCTCGTTTCCCCATGGTATGAATACACATTTAGCCTAATATCTGAGCATTCCCAGACTATCCAGCTCTCTATGCATAAGACTTGGAAAAAACCCCAAAGCTGGGAGGGATTGGGGGCAGGAGGAGAAGGGGACAGAGGATGAGATGGCTGGATGGCATCACCGACTCGATGGACATGAGTTTGAATAAACTCCGGGAGTTGGTGATGTGTCAGGGAGGCCTGACGTGCTGGGATTCACGGGGTCGCGAAGAGTCGGACACGACTGAGCAACTGAACTGAACTGAACTGCATGCATAAGACAATTCGAGGGATTAGAAAGCTAAAAGTTTAGAGAATTAACAATGCGATTTGTGGAGTGGTAAAATCTACATTTTACAATAAGAATATACATATTTCCACCTTCTATTACCTTATCAACCCTTCTGACAGCGTTCATTGCCTTTTCCCTGGTCATGGATTCTGGCATGACTACGCCTTGTTTCAGGGACCATGTCACTAAATTCCTTTATCTTTAATTGAAGTGAAGTAAAGTGAATTTGCTCAGTCGTGTCCGACTCTGCGACCCCACCAGGCTCCTCCCTCCATGGGATTTTCCAGGCAAGAGTACTGGAGTGGGTTGCCATTTCCTTCTCCAGGGCCTTCCTGACCCAGGGATCGAACCCAAGTCTAACCTCTGAGCCACCAGGGAAGCCCTTATCTTTAATTAGGTCCTCTATTATCATATGCTTTTAAATATTGAGTTTCCATGCATTAATTTCTCTGAATTTTAATAATACTCATTCTCTTCCGTCTCACTGTCATTAATATAAATTATCACTATTGTTCTTTGTTTATTAATGTCTCAGAACAGCTCAATATTGTAAACGTTGTGAACTTTCTATGAAATGGTGATTCTCTCCCCCTAGATGTCTTCACAGTTCATGATTCCATCATTCACATCTATCTTACATACCCTCTTATCCAGTCTTACATTTATGGTAACATTTATTCTGACTTGACATCATAATCTCTCAAAATTAAAATATCCGATAAGTGAGAGTGGAGTCTTAACTCTTTTATTGTGAATTTGAGACAACCATTTATTAGAAACTGAATATATGAGATAGTCATACTCAATATTTCCAATCTCTGTATTCAGAAACCCCACATTGGGTTCACAATATTCCCTGAAATAGCATCCCCAAGAACTTAATATTTCTGTATAGCTGTACCATATAAGACCCTCTGAGCATAGTTGTTGTTTCTTGTCATCTAGTGTTATATAGTAAATATAAACCCAAATGAGTTCTAAATAAATGCCAAATAAATAAAATTAATGAATTCACTGTATGACATTCCCTCTGTGTATATATTTTTCTATTAATGTTTTGATAATTATTTCATAAAATTTTTAAATATTTCAATGTATTTATTTAATATTTATCCTGAGAAGTGGTCTATAGGCATTATTAGATTGCCATAGGATTTATTTTATATTTATTTTCTATTTCCCCTGGTAATCATTCACCTTTTGGCAAAGCTATATCTTTTAGAATTATACCTAAAGAGGCTTTATTGTCATTAATTTTCGTATATATGTGTGCTTAGAAACTTGTATTCTTGTTTGCCTTTGGAATACGTTTTTTACTAATCTTAGAATTCTAAGTTGGTATTTCATCACTCACTGGAAAAATAATTTTACTGTATTCAGGTGTCTACTAGGCTGTAAGGAATCTTTGGTCTTACTGATATTCTTAAGGTACTCTGTTTTATTTCTTGGGCTAGTGCTCACCTTTCATTTTCTTTGTTTCTTTTCTTTCTTTTACCAGCATTCATGTCAGTATGAAACTATTTTCTTTCATCTGCTTCATATACATTGTGAATTTGCATCTGGGTCTTGTATCTTTTATCAGTTCATTATTTCTTTGACTTTTGCCTCTGTTTTAATTTTTCTTTCCTTTCTTATATTCCACAAAAATGTATCTTGGTCCTTGTCATGCAATCATCCAAATTTCTAAAATTCTTTCTTATGTTAAATACTTTTGTCTCTGAGTTGAATTCTAAATAATTTCTCACTATTGCATCGTACTTTTGGTTAAAATGGCGATGGGGTTACTATTTCATGAATCGCATGCTTCTTAAATAAGTGACAACATGTTTTATAGTTTCCTTTCTTTTACAGATATTTTAAATGTTTTATTTCCTGAAACTATCAAACTTTATTATTTTATGATCTATGTCTGATATTTTATCTGAAGTATTTGTATGTCTGATATTTTTGCACCTATCTTTAATAGAATCATGCTTATATTATTTGTTTTTGGCTCCTCAAGACTCCAAATGAAGATTGTTTTCAAGAGTGAATTGTCTTTAACTCCTGCAAGGTATTAAAGCCTTTGGAAGTCAGAGCTAATCTTATGTAACAATTCATTATGGCGCTGAAAACTATAGCTACCAAAAAAAAAAAAAAAATCACGAGAAAGCTGAACTATAGCCACAGTTCCTCAGGAATTTTGTTGTTTTTGTTGTTCTTTTTTTAATTTAGTCCACTCTTGCTATCTCGTGAAAGGGAAGATTTTCATGGGAAGAATCAGGCTTTTAATTTTCATTCTAGTTTTATGACTCTGTATTCATAGCTTATTAAAGGTGTGTCTCCTATAATTGGTAAAACCTGAACCTAAGCTTTCATCTCTTTTCTGCTCAAGGTCACTGGCCTAAAGCCTCAGTTTGTTTTGGCCTTAAAATATAGAGCAAGGAGGGACTTTTATTGTATTTCTAGATTCTCACATCCTCCTAAATTTAGTTAGTGCTTGTTTGCTCTTTCCTCAACTGTATAACATTTTTAAGAAATTAAAAAAATAATAATTTCAAGATTGAAAAAAAATGTTTTTAACTGGAAATTTTCTCCAAGAAAGAAAAATAAAAACAGAAACAAAAACAAAGCAACAAAAACAAAAAAAACACTGTTCCTCCAAGCAGAGGTTTTATAAAGGCTTTGTTTGTCTTACATGCAGCACTAGTGGAAATAAATTAAACAGAGGTCTTCCAGGTAGCACAGTGGTAAAGAATCTACCTGCCAGTACTGGAGATATAAGAGATGCAGGTTTGATCCCTGGGTCAGGAAGATCTGCTGGAGTAAGAAATGGCAAGCCACTTCAATGTATTCTTGCCAGGAAAATTCCATGGACAGAGTGGCCTGGTGGGCTACAGTCCATGAGGTCACAAAGAGTCAGACATGACTGAATATCCATGCATGCAAAGGTAAATATATTTATATATTTTCAAATTTTCTTATGGTATAAAACTAATTATAGTCCTTATCAGTAGAATTGAACTGTAAGAACATGACCTCAAATTTGTCTTAAAAACACGGATAAATTATGCTTTATTAGCAACCCCACTTAAATAGAACCTCAAAAAATCCAGAGAAAAGTTTATGCTTAATCACAAGACAACTGATCTCTATAATATACTCATTATACATTAGAATTATTACTTTAATTATTAAAATAAGTATTCAAGGGATTTTGTTTTTCAGTTTACACATAAAATAATAATATGCATCAAAGTATATTATTATTTCTTCACAATGAAAANAGCAAGCTATAATAATAATAACAGCAGCAAAAAATAAAAACAAATGAAAGCTTCGTGAGAATTATAGTCAGTAGTGTATCATTCCTAAAGACAGTTGAAAAGTTGGTAGATGCATGAGAATCCACACACATCTCAACCCATTATGTGTTAAGTATATTTCATTGCTGGAAATATTTGGGGAAAGAGAACCACAGAGAGAAATAAGCCACTTTCTTTACTGGAGCCCTACTGCACTTAAAGTATTTTAGAGTACATTGAGGTAAATATAATAGCATCTACTGAGGCAAAATGCTTTTTAGAGTCTAGAGATTTTTCCCTCCAGTAAAAATGCTTTTGGTAGTGCAATGCGATTTTTTGGAGAGAATTCTCTTGATCTGAAAATGGATCATTTGAATGTTCCTTGTTAAATATTTAAAAATCCAATTATTTTATTCAGTTGTGGCTATTAAAACATGAGAGAATGCATGACTTTCTTCATTGAAAACTGAATAATGGACCATTGTTCCTTTTTCTCTTTATCTTGTTGTAATACACATCAGGCGTTACATGAATCTGGCACTTTGTGAAAAATAAAAAGTTACATTAAATGTTTGAAAGTACATGGGAGTAGGCCTTGGTATTCTAGTGAAATAGAATCCAATTTACCAACCTTAGCTGTTTTTCTTTTCTTAGTTAAAACGTAATAGATGGTTATCTTCAGTTCAGTCAGTTAATCAGTTTGGTCCCTCAGTTGTGTCCAGCTCTTTGCGACCCCATGAACTGCAGCACGCCAGGCCTTCTGTCCATCACCAACTCCTGGAGTTCAGCCAAACTCATGTGCATTGAGTCGGTGATTCCATCCAGCCATCTCATCCTCTGTCATCCCCTTCTCCTCCTGCCCCCAATCCCTCCCAGCATCAAAGTCTTTTCCAATGAGTTAACCCTTCGCATGAGGTGGCCAAAGTTCTGGAGTTTCAGCTTTAGCATCAGTCCTTCCAAAGAACACCCAGGACTGATCTCCTTTAGAATGGACTGGTTGGATCTCCCTGCAGTCCAAGGGACTCTCAAGAGTCTTCTCCAACACAGCCATTCAAAAACATCAATACTTCCACACTCAGCCTTCTTCACAGTCCAACTCTCACATCCATACATGACAACTGGAAAAACCATAGCTTTGACTAGACGGACCTTTGTTGGCAAAGTAATGTCTCTGGGTTTTGAATATGCTACCTAGGTTGGTTATAACTTTCCTTCCCAGTAACAAGCGTCTTTTAATTTCATGGCTGCAATCACCATCTGCAGTGATTTTGGAGCCCCCCTGACACTGTTTCCACTGTTTCCCCATCTATTTCCCATGAAGTGATGGGACCGGATGCCATGATCTTCATTTTCTGAATGTTGAGCTTTAAGCCAACTTTTTTACTCTGCTCTTTCACTTTCATCAAGAGGCTTTTGAGTTCCTCTTCACTTTCTGCCATAATGGTGGTGTCATCTGCATATCTCAGGTTATTGATATTTCTCGCAGCAATCTTGATTCCAGCTTGTGCTTCTTCCAGACCAGCGTTTCTCGTGATGTAATCTGCACATAAGTTAAATAAGCAGGGTGACAATATACTGCCTTGATGTACTCCTTTTCCTATTTGGAACCAGTCTGTTGTTCCATGTCCAGTTCTAACTGTTGCTTCCTGCCCTGCATACAGGTTTCTCAAGAGGCAGGTCAGGTGGTCTGGTATTCCCATCTCTTTCAGAATTTTCCACAGTTTATTGTGATCCACACAGTCAAAGGCTGTGGCATGGTCAATAAAGCAGAAATAACTGTTTTTCTTGAACTCTCTTCCTTTTCTGATGATCCAGCGGATGTTGGCAATTTGATCTCTGGTTCCTCTGCCTTTTCTAAAACCAGTTTGAACATCCGGAAGTTCACAGCTCACGTATTGCTAAAGCCTGGCTTGGAGAATTTTGAGCATTACTTTACTAGCATGTGAGATGAGTGTGATTGTGTGGTAGTTTGAGCATTCTTTGGCATTGCCTTTCTTTGGGAAAGAAAATATATCTTAACTATAGCAAATATCTTATATATTTATATCTTAAGTATAGCAAATAAAAAAGCATAAAGAAGAGAAGTGAAATCACTTTGATGCCTTAAAGACAGGATCATTATGAATTAGCAGATTATTTCCTTCTAGGATCAGTATATCTATCCACCACCATCTCTGTAATAGTTAAAACTTATACATATATAGAAGTACAATTGATTGTTTCATATCTTATGTTTACTTGTCCGGGGATTTCTAAAGTGAATTTTGTTCTTTATTGTATTCTTTCATTTGACTAATAATTATTATGTTCTTAGTATATGCTAAGAATTATTATAATAACTGGGAATACAGAAAAGAATTACACAGACAAAAGTCTCTGCCTTCAGTGATGGTGGAAGGGGCACCAGATGTAGGAGCAATGTGTTTCCACTTGGAAGTCCTTGAAAGTGAGTGTTTCTGTGCTTTGGTGACTTACTTCACTCTACTCCACATCCTGAATAGAGCAAACCCTCTGTGACCCTAATTTAAGGCTAAAATTTCTTAGCTATATCTACAAAATACAGTATATAAAATGACATATTAATGAGTTGGACTTCACCAAATTAAATTGCTCTGCTATTAAAATGATACTATTAAAACAAGGAAAAGATACCACAGACTGGATAAAAATATTTGTAAGTAATATGTCTTGGAAACAGCATGTAAAATACTCTCACAATTCGGTAACAAGAAAATAATCCAATAAAAAATAGGCAAAATTTTAAACAGACATTTTACCAAAAAAGATGTCAAATAAAGCCATGAAAAGATTCTCAGTAACATTAGTCATTAGATAAATATAAGTTACGTCACAATGAAATATCACTACACAATTATTAGAATGATTAATTTAAAAAAGAAACCACTGCATGAATTGCTGGCAAGAATATGGAGGCACCAGGACTTTAATAAAACATTGGAGGAATTGTAAAATAGGCATTCACTTTAGGGGCTTCCCAAGTGGCTCAGTGGTAAAAAACCTACCTGTTAATGCAGGAACTGCAGGAGACATGGATTCGATCCCTAGGTCAGGGAGATCCCTTGGAGAAGGAAATGGCAACCCACCCCAGTATTCTTGCTAGAGAATCCCATGGACAGAGAAGCCTGGCGGACCATAGTCCGTGGGGTCACTAACAATTGGACACAAGTGAGTGACTGAGCACACTCATACACATTCACTTTGGATATGACTACCTACATGTGATATTCTTTGTGTGTCAGTGTTTACTGTAAAACAAACCTCCCCAAAATAGTGATTTATAACATTATTATTTGCATTTAATTCTCACTTACATATTTTGCTTTTTCTTTTTTACTTTGAGATTTGACCAAGTTGCCCTGGAAATTCACTCTCTATTAAGCATCTTTAGTAATAAAACCCCCTTCTCAGTCAAGATGCTTCCACTGTATCATATTCAGGTAGATGTTACTGAACCCCTTTTGTATAAATGTGCTGAGCATTATGAAGGGGTAACTTCTGCAATACTAGCCATATTGGATTCAGTGACACTTTTTCAATAAGAAGCCTGCTTCTTGTATCACAGCAAGATTTTTTTCTTTCAGTTTTATTCAGGTAAAACTGACATACAACAGTGTGTGAGTTTGATGTGTACAATAATTTGTTTCAATGCCTTGACTTACATTTGTTGCAGAGTGGTTATCACAATAAGTTTAGTTAACATCCATCATTTCATATAATTACTGAACTACAATGACTAAAAATAAATAAAAGGAAGGAAGAAATGAAGGAAGGAGAGGGTGAGAAAGAAAGCAAGGAAAAAAAGGATAGAAAGAAAGAAAAAATTTAACTCATAATGAGAACTTTTAGGAGTTACTTAGCAACTTTCAGATATACTGTGCCACAAAACAGTGTTAACTACAGTCAAGTTTGACATGGGCAGCTCTAATTAGGCCAGCATGGGGCTGGTGATCTTTGTTGACATTATTCATATGTCTAGTGTTTGGCATTCTGAATGATCTAAGGGGTCTGAAATGGACTGTTATTTCCCCGCCTCATGATTGCTCTCCAATGGCTTTAAAGAATATTTTTTAAAAAAATCTTTCATAATTGTTATGAACTGTAATCGTAGTCAAATGTAAACTTACCTGACAACATACAAATAGAAAGTTAAATTGCAAACATTTAAAAGTTGGACTTTTAGTGTATAGATGTTGATAACATTTCTACCTTCTATATATTTTAAATTTGATTTTGTTTTCCATATTTCTGTTATATATGTCTATTAAAAAAAGAGTTCTTCAACAAGATCTCACAGCTCAATAATTTGTTTCTGGTTTTATTTCATTTTCAAGTTCTTTATCTAAAATATTGCACATTTTATACTTATGTCTTGATATGAGTTTTCATAATTAAAAATATTAAGTTCATGCCCTCAGTAGCTCCCTTTCAACTATTACAGATCTATTTGGCTTGTGATCGTTCTTGTAACAGGGTATCCTCAGTTATCTAATCATGTTTCCATTAGTTCATTTCCCTTGCTTGGCTCAGCCACTTTGACAGTTGATTTGTACTGAGGAGAGTGGCAGGGCTCCAGGTCCCTCCTTCTGCTCTTCTGGTGAATTTAAACTGGGATGTGGCATAAAGCAGACAACCTTGTTGCCACAGCCCAGGATAGGCTACATCCATTTGCTGCATACCACATCCTGCCTTTATGCACCCTGAGACTCCACACTGATTTTTATAAAAGCTTTTTTTTCTTTCACCATCTCTGGCTGGTCCTATTCAGAAGTTTTTGATCAGATATTTATGTTCTATAAATATATCTGTTTCCATATTTTGACACCTGGATCTTCTCTAAACTCCACTGTCAGTCCCTCCCATGGCAGGTCAGAGCTATCTTTTTTTTTTCTTTTTTTTCTACAAGAGTGATATCATTTTTTAAATTGTTATTAGTCATATCCCTATACTTCCCAATAGCTTTTGTGGCATCTCTAGTGATGGGTTGAAACAAAAGCCACTAAAAGCCCCAGTTTTAGCTTTCTATTCATAACTTAATAAAATATACATTATCGATAAACTATACTTAATTGAATTAATGGTCTTTATACTTTATTATGGTCACAAACTAGGTAAAATAATTATAAGTTGCTGCTGCTGCTGCTGCTAAGTCACTTCAGTCATGTCTGACTCTGTGCGACCCCATAGACGGCAGCCCATAAGGCTCCCCCATCCCTGGGATTCTCCAGGCAAGAACACTGGAGTGGGTTGCCATTTCCTTCTCCAATACATGAAAGTGAAAAGTGAAATTGAAGTTGCTCAGTTATGTCTGACTCTTAGCGACCCCATGGACTGCAGCCTACCAGGTTCCTCTGTCCATGGGATTTTCCAGGCAAGAGTACTGGAGTGAGGTGCCACTGACTTCTCCAAAATGTAAGCTAGCACTATGTTAAAATATATTTGGTTTCCAAATTAATTAATAAACCATGGTTTTCAAACTTTAGTCTGTATCATAATTACACAGAGTTCTTGCTAAAACACAAGTTCCTAAGTCCTAGTATCGAGAGTAGCTGATTCTAAGATCTGGGATTTTGCCCCGAGAATTTGCATTTCTAACAAGTTCACAAGTGCTGCTGCTGTATCTTTGTTATAAATAATGAGATTTGACTCAGACACTTACATTAGCACAACAGAAAGACAGATGAAACACAACTTCATTTGATGTCTGTGTTTACTTATTCTCAGCTATTTAACTTTCAAAAGTTTTGATTATTCTATTAGTATTCTCTGGAAGATTTCAAGCTCTTTCCACCATAGCCAATTTGATATATCTACATGCAAAGACTTGTACACAAATCTTGCCTGTAAGAATTTGATTGGTGCCCTCTTATCCTTTGTACAAGTTAGACTTCTCCAGGGAAATGGAACAAACTGTAAATATACATTGCTGCTCTTTAGTTGCTAAATCATGTCTGACTCTTTGCAACCTCATGAACTGTAGCGCACCAGGCTCCTTTGTCCATGGGATTTTCCAGGCAAGAATAGTAGGGTGGGTTGCCAGTTCCTTCTCCAGGGGATCTTCCCAACCCAGTGATAGAACCAGGGTCTCCTGCATTGCAGGTAGATTCTTTACCATCTAAGTCACCAGGAAACCCACCCACCACCACCATATACATATTTACGTGCGTGTGTGTTTATGTGTGTGTGTGTGTGAGAGAGAGAGAGAGGAGGTGAGTGGAGAGATGTTAATATTATTTGGGTGGCTTGCCAGTAAGCTTGAAATTCTGGCAAGACTTGATGGTGAAGTCTTGAGTTGCAGGTAGTCTGGAGGTGGAATTCTTTCCTTCTAGGGGGATCACGGTCTTTTCTTCTAAAATCTTTTATTGGATGGAGCATATACATCTCATGAAATGTAATCTTCTTTACTCATGATCTACTATTATAATTTAAATGTTGTTGCTGTTCAATCACTTAGTCATGTCTGACTCTTTGCAACCCTGTGGGCTGCAGCATGTCAGGATTCCTTGTCCTTCATCATCTCCCAGAGATTGCTCAAACTCATGTCCACTAAGTCAGTGATGTCATCCAGACATCTCATCCTCTGTCATCTCCTTCTCATCCTGCCTTCAGTCTTTTCCAACATCAGGGTCTTTTCTAATGAGTCAGCCCTTTACATCAGGTGGCCAAAATATTGGAGATTCAGCTTCAGCATCAGTCCTTCCAATGAATATTCAGGACTTATTTCCTTCACTTTTCACTTTGATGCATTGGAAAAGGAAATGGCAACTCACTCCAGTGTTCTTGCCTGGAGAATCCCAGGGACGGGGGAGCCTGGTAGGCTGCTGTCTATGGGGTCACACAGAGTCAGACACGACTGAAGAGACTTAGCAGCAACAGCAGCATTTCCTTTAGGATTGATTCTTTTGTTCTCTTTGATGTCCAAGTGACTCTTGAGTCTTCTCCAACACCACAGTTCAAAAGCACCAGTTTTTCAGTGTCCAACATTCTTTATGTTCCAACTCTCACATCCATACATGACTACTGGAAAAACCATAGCTTCAACTATATGGACCTTTGTCAGCAAAGCAACGTTTCCGATTTTTAATGTGCTGTCTAGGTTTGTCATAGCTTTTCTTCCAAGGAGCAAGTGTCTTTTAATGTCTTGACTGAAACTACCATCTGCAGTGATTCTGAAGCCCAAGAAAATAAAGTCTGTCACTGTTTCCATTGTTTCCCCATCTATTTGCCATGAAGTGATGGACCAGATGGCATGATCTTCATTTTTTGAATGTTTTTTGAATTTACATGTTAATCACAGCTTAAAAAACACCTTTCCAGAAACATATACACTAGGATTTGGCCTAAAATCAGGTACTAAAGTATAGCCTAATTGAGTTATAAAATTAACCTCTATTCTCTCTGACATCTAGTTTAGTTTATTCAATAGTGAACTCTAACAAGAAAAGTAAAAAAAAAAAAATCTGTGAGAATAGCCCTTGGTTTCCTCCTAGTCCTT
This sequence comes from Redunca redunca, assembly GCA_006410935.1. Taxonomy (NCBI): domain Eukaryota; kingdom Metazoa; phylum Chordata; class Mammalia; order Artiodactyla; family Bovidae; genus Redunca; species Redunca redunca. The sequence continues at coordinate 12,805 of SJYQ01005070.1, forward strand.
GGGCTTCCCGTGTAGCTCAGTCGGTAAAGCATCTGCCTGCAATGCAGGAGGCCTGGGTTCAGTTCCTGGGTCTGGAAGATCCCCTGGAGAAGGAAATGGCAACCCACTCCAGTATACTTGTCTGGAGATCCCATGGACAGAGGAGCCTGGCGGCCTACTGTTTATGGGATTGCAAGAGTTGGACACGACTTAACACTATCTTTCCTTCTAGATGTGTTAGCATAGATCCAGCTTCTGATGAGGACACACTTTTCACTTGACCCTCAGTTTCCAATTCCATTAATGACTCTCCATTTCTCTCACCCATTCCCATGGTGGAATAGAACCAATTTCTTCTTCTCACCTGTTACCAGTTCCCTGGTCCTATACTATCCTTTATGGTTTGCTCAAACACTTCTCATATCTTTGATAATAGCCCTTTTAAAACTCTCCTCAAATTGTCCAATTTGACCTTGCTCTCCTTTTCCTTCTGGAACTAGACAGACAAAATAAAATGTTGGATTGGACATTTGTAGACTATTCCTGTGTATATTCAAATCTCTATAACAAAGTTACTCATATTTCTTCCACTTTTTAAGAATTTCCTTTTGACTTGTAGAGACTTCAACTGTTCACTGTGATTTCCAGTTTTACCTTAAATCATCTTTATTTGCAGAGACATCATTTTTCAACCTTCCATTGACACCAGAAAACAGGCTTGATCTTTGCAAATACAACAAATGCTGATATTGAGCTGAATAATACTATAGAACATAGAATATACTCTTCACTATCAAACTGCTTCAATCACGCCTGGCTCTGCTGGAAGCAAAAGACTGGCTGTCCTTTAGGTCAGCAGTTGGTACCAATTATATAATTGTAGTGGGATAATATGGTACTTTCACTCACTTTATCTATCTCCATTGCCTCTTCTCAATGGGAAATATAATGATTTTTGACTGGTTGGTTAGGGTTTGTATAGCCAGCACGCTATCTGTACCTGCTTGCTGTGCAGAGTAATTCTCCTCTCCCTCCCTGCCTTGTGAAACAGACTGTATTCTAGCCTCAGTATCAAAGCAAGCTAGTGATAGAATTTTTATAGGACTATGATATAAAAACAACAGAAAAGCTACTTCATAAGCTTACTATACAGTTTAGGCTAGAGTTGGTAACATGATACATCAAAGCTATAGAAAATGCAGAGTCTTTCCATTTATTTGCTATTGCATGTGTACTTGGAGAAGGCAATGGCAACCACTCCAGAGTTCTTGCCTGGAGAATCCCATGGACGGAGGAGTCTGGTAGGCTGCAGTCCATGGGGTCGCAAAGAGTCGGACATGACTGAGCAACTTCACTTTCACTTTTCACTTTGATGCATTAGAGAAGGAAATGGCAACCCACTCCAGTGTTCTTGCCTGGAGAATCCCAGGGACTGGGGAGCCTGGTGCGCTGCCATCTATGGGGTCCCACAGAGTCGGACATGACTGAAGCGACATAGCAGCAACAACAGCAGCAGCATGTGTACTTGTTTTTTCAAATAGAGTTTTTAGAACCCATTAGTGCATCATGCAAAGTGCCAGGCTAGATGAAGCACAAGCTGGAATCAAGACTGCTGGGAGAAATAGCAATAACCTCAGATATGCTGATGACACCACCCTCAAGCAAAGAGGAATTAAAGAGTCTCTTGAAAATGAAAAAGGAGAGTGAAAAAGCTGGCTTAAAACTCAACATTCAAAAAACTTATGTGTATTCATACATAGACATTATCTTTTAGCTAATACATTTGTGAGTATTGAAGAAATCTGTTTTACCAACAAACACTTCAAAGAACAACAAAAAAAAAACAACCTTCTACATAAAGATAATATGTGCATATTTCTCAATAATTTAACATTGATTTATGAAATTTTCCAATTGTCCCAATAACAAACATTAGAAATATTTTCCTCTTATTCTAAGGTCTACTTAAAAGTATCATATGCTAAATTTGGCTGTTTTGTACTTTAGTCTACATTTAATTTAGAAGTGTCTCTTTTCCTAAACTAACTTGGATTTTTGTTGTCGTTGTTGCTAACCAGTATAGGCCAGTTATTTTTAAATACATATGTTTGGTTGTCTGATAGCTGTCTCATGATTGGATCCAAGTTAAAATGTTTTGGCAGGAATACAACAAATGTCATATGTATTTATCACAACAAGGGATTATCCTATTATTAACCTATTATCCTGATTATCTTATTAATCAGTTTGTCCTGTTGCTGATGCTATTAATTTATAGAGAGCTTGTGAATATCCAAGTCACTGAATGATCAATTGATGTTTTCTAATTTTGCCATCTTTTGTGCATTTATTGTCTTCCATGGTGACTCAGACATTAAAAACTCTGCCTACAATGCAGAAGACTCAGGTTTGATCCCTGGGTCAGGTATATTCCCTCGAGAAGTGAATGGCCACCCAATCCTTGCCTGGATAATTCCAAGGAGAGAAGAGCCTGGCAGGCTACAGCCCACGGGATCTCAAAGAGTTAGACATGACTGAGTAACTCACACTTTCACTTTCAAATATTTATTATCATGTTTGTCTGTTTAAAATGAATCACTTCCTTTAATGTTTGTTTAGATTATCCATGTGGAAATTATGTGTACTCTTCTTTTACATTTAAGTAAAGTTAAACTTAATTAAAAGTTAAAATCACCATTATCACTATTTATTTTGATATATAAATTTTCCTTTTAAGTATTCCTTAGTCTTCAAGATTTTTTTTTCCCCTAACAAATTATTTTGGGAAAAAATTGCATTTATTTGTTCTCTCTAGACCTATAATCAGCATATTAAAAGTTGGTGAAATTTAATAAGGGATAGTAAGAGTGGCTCAGTTATGTAAAATGGAATTTAGAAATCAATATTGGAGTACTAACTTTATTCATTACTACCAAAATGAAATTGAGTTTGAACTATTTTAGTGGTGAGAAGTAGGGAACACATGGTAAAAAATTTCACAAGTTTATGTTAATGCCTCCAAGTATTGGACAAGAAAACAGGGTTTTCCTCCACTGTATATACCTATATGGTGAGAATTTTGATTCATAGAAGTTGTTGCCTGAAATTTTTATAATGCAACATCATATGCGTAAGGATAGTCAAATGCACCTCTGTTAACAGTAAAGCTACTTAATAGAGTTCAATAGTCCTATGAAATCTTTAGTCTTTAGTGTATATATATATATATATATATATATACACACACACACACACACATATATATATCTTACAGAAAACATACAGTTAGAGTAAGATATTCAAAAAAAGTAGGATTAATTTTCTTTTTAAATGTTCTTCCGGGTGGATACTGTGAATATGATGTATACTTAAGGTCATTCAGTTCAGTTCATTTCAGTCCAGTCACTCAGTTGTGTCCAACTCTTTGTGACCCCATGAAATGCAGCATGTCAGGCCTCCCTGACCATCACCAGCTCCCGGAGTTTACCCAAATTCATGTACATCGAGTCAGTGATGCCATCCAACCATCTCATCCTCTGTCGGCCCCTTCTCCTCCTGCCCCTAATCCCTCCCAGAATCAGGGTCTTTTCCAATGAGTCAACTCTTCGCATGAGGTGGCCAAAGTACTGGAGTTTCAGCTTTAGCATCAGTCCTTCCAATGAACACCCAGGACTGGTCTCCTTTAGGATGGACTGGTTGGATCTCCTTGCAGTCCAAGGGACTCTCAAAAGTCTTGTCCATCACCACAGTTCAAAAGCATCAGTTCTTCAGTGCTCAGCTTTCTTCACAGTCCAACTCTCACATCCATACATGACCACTGGAAAAATCATAGCCTTGACTAGTTGGACCTTTGTTAGCAGAAAGTAATCTCTCTGCTTTTGAATATGCTATCTAGGTTGGTCATAACTTTCCTTCCAAGCAGTGAGTGTATTTTAATTTCATGGCTGCAATCACAATCTGCAGTGATTTTGGAGCCCCCAAAAATAAAGTCTGACACTGTTTCCACTGTTTCCCCATCTATTTCCAATGAAGTGATGGGACCAGATGCCATGATGTTTGTTTTCTGAATGTTGAGCTTTAAGCCAACTTTTTCACTCTCCTCTTTCACTTTCATCAAGAGGCTTTTGAGTTCCTCTTCACTTTCTGCCATAACGTTAGTGTCATCTGCATATCTGAGGTTATTGATGTTTCTCCCGGCAATCTTGATTCCAGCCTGTGCTTCCTCCAGTCCAGCATTTCTCATGATGTACTCAGCATATAAGTTAAATAAGCAGGGTGACAATATACAGCCTTGACATACTCCTTTTCCTATTTGGAACCAGGCTGTTGTTTCATGTCCAGTTCTAACTGTTGCTTCCTGACCTGCATACAGGTTTCTCAAGAGGCAGGTCAGATGGTCTGGTATTCCCATCTCTTTCAGACTTTTCCACAGTTTATTATGATCCACACAATCAAAGGCTTTGGCATAGTCAATAAAGCAGAAATAAATGTTTTTCTGGATCTTTCTTGCTTTTTCGATGATCCAGCAGTTGTTGGCATTTTGATCTCTGGTTCCTCTGCCTTTTCTCAAACCAGCTTGAACATCTGGAAGTACATGGTTCATGTATTGCTGGAGCCTGGTTTGGAGAATTTTAAGCATTACTTTACTAGCATGTGAAATGAGTGCAATTGTGTGGTAGTTTGAGCATTCTTTGGCATTCCCTTTCATTGGGATTGGAATGAAAACTGACCTTTTCCAGTCCTGTGGCCACTGCTGAGTTTTTCAAATTTTCTGGAATATTGAGTACAGCACTTTCACAGCTACATCTTTCAGGATTTGAAATAGCTCTACTGAAATTCCATCACCTCCACTAGCTTTGTTGGTAGTGATGCTTTCTAAGGCCCACTTGACTTCACATTCCAGAATGTCTGGCTCTAGGTGAGTGATTTCACCATCATGATTATCATGATGTAATACATATCATGTATGTATCATGTGTGTAATATATATGTAAATACATATATATAATGTATATATGTATTATATATATATATTTAAGGAAAGAAAACAAGGATCATGAAGAGATATCTGCACAGCTTATTACATCATTAGTCACAATAGCCAAGTTATGGAAACATCCTAAATGGTGTCTGTCATTGTATGAAATAATAAGGTATGCATATATACACATAAGTTCAGTTCAGTTCAGTCGCTCAGTCATGTCCAACTCTTTGTGACCTCATGAATCACAGCATACCAGGCCTCCCTGTCCATCACCAACTCCCGGAGTTCAGTCAGACTCACGTCCATTGAGCCAGTGATGCCATCCAGCCATCTCATCCTCTGTCGTCCCCTTCTCCTCCGGCCCCCAATCCCTCCCAGCATCAGAATCTTTTCCAATGAGTCAACTTTTCTCATGAGGTGGCCAAAGTACTGGAGTTTCAGCTTTAGCATCAGTCCTTCCAAAGAAATCTCAGGATTGATCTCCTTCAGAATGGACTGGTTCGATCTCCTTGCAGTCCAAGGAACTCTCAAGAGTCTTCCCCAACACCACAGTTCAAAAGCATCAATTCTTCGGTGCTCTGCGTTTTTCACAGTCCAACTCTCACACCCATAATTGACCCCTGGAAAAACCATAGCCTTGACTAGACAGACCTTAGTCGGCAAACACAATGGAATATTATATAGTTATGAGAAAGAATTCTTGCCACCTGAGACAACATTAGTGTACATTGAGAGCTTTATGCTTATTGAAATAACAGACAGAGAAAGACAAATACTGTACACAATCACTAATGTGTGGAATCTGAAAAATGGAAACACATATAAAGAGTAGTAGAATGGTGTTTCATGGGGGTTGATAGGTAGAGAAGAGGAGTTGTTGATCAAAGGTATATATTTCCACTTATAAGATCAAATAGGCTTTAGGATGCATTACAATGAACAAAGCTAATAGAGGTGAACTGTTTCAGCTGAACTATTTCAAATCCTGAGATGGTGCTATTAAAGTGTTGCACTCAATATGCCCACAAATTTGGGAAACTCACCAGTGGCCATAGCACTGGAAAATGTCAATTTTCATTCTAATCCCAAAGAAGGTCAATGCAAAGGATTGTTCAAACTAGCACACAATTGAGCTCATTTCACTTGGTAGGAAGAATATGCTCTAAATCCTTGAGGCTAGACTTCAAAAGTGGGTGAACTGAGAACTTTCAGATGTACAAGTTGGATTTAGAAAAGGCAGAGGAACCAGAGATCAAATTGCCAACACCCACTGGATCTTAGGAAAAGCAAGAGAATTCCAAAAACACATCTACTTTTGCTTCACTGACTACACTAGAACAATTGACTCTGTGGATCACAACAAATTGAAAAATTCTTGGAGAGATAGGAACACCAGACCACCTTACCTGTCTTCTGAGAAACTTGAATGCAGAACAAGAAGCAACAGTTAGAACAGGATATGGAACAACAGACTGGTTTAAAATCAGGAAAGGAGTACATCACGGCTGTATATTGTCACCCTGCTTATTTAACTTATATGCAGAGCACATGAAGCAAAATGCTGGGCTTGATGAGGCAAAGACTGGAATCATATTACTGGAAGAAATAGCAAACTTCATATATGCAAATGCTACCACTTTAATGGCAGAAAGGGAAGAGGAACTAAAGAGCCTCTTGATGAGGGTAAAAAGAGAGGGTGTAAATGCTGGCTTAAAACTCAACATTCAAAAAATGAAGATCATGGCATCCAGTCCCATCACTTCATGGCAAATAGATAGGGAAAAAGTGGAAAGTGTGAAAGATTTTATTTGTTTGGACTCCAAAATCACTGCAGATGGTGACTGCACCCATTAAATTAAAAGATGCTTGCTCCTTGGAAGAAAAGCTATGACCAACCTAGATAGCATATTAAAAAAATAGAGACATTACTTTGCCAACAAAGGTCCATCTATTCAAAGCTATGCTTTTTCCAGTAGTCATGTATGGATATGAGAGTTGGATTGTAAAGAAGGCTAAGCACCAAAGAATTGATGTTTTCATATTATGGTGCTCCTAAGAGTCCCTATCATAAAGGAAATGAACCCTAAATATTTATTGGAATATTGAGCTGAATATTCAGCTGAAGTTTTAACTCCAATACTTTGGTCACCTGATGCAAAGAGCTGACTCATTGGAAAAGCCTTTGATGCTGGGAAAGATTGAGGGCAGGAGGAGAAGGGGCTCATACAGGATGAGATGGTTGGATGGCATATTGACTCAATGGACATATGTTAGAACAAACTCCAGGAAACAGTGAAGGACAGGAAGCCTGACGTGCTGCAGTTCATGTGGTTGCAAAGAGTCAGACATGACTTAGCGACTGAACAACAATATTGGTTTATCTCTATGTATAAAATCTTGTTATTTCTTCTCTTCCTACTATACTTTTCATTCCTATTCTTTGTCGGTAACTAGTTTCCTGAAAACTAAGCAGTTATATTCACTTCTTCTTTCATGTTATATATTTCTTGCCCTAGAAATAGTATTTTAGACTTATTCAGTGGTATCTGTGTGTGTTTTTTTTCCCACTTGACACATATATTAAAACTACAATATTCTAGANCTAGAAATAGTATTTTAGACTTATTCAGTGGTATCTGTGTGTGTTTTTTTTCCCACTTGACACATATATTAAAACTACAATATTCTAGAAAGTGTGATTTATGGATCAAATGGTAAATTCATGTTCATTTTCGTATACAGTGTCTTCACAGGGGTTATGCCATATCACAGTCACAGCAGCAATAATAAAATGATACTACATTTCTCCACAACTTGGCCAACAGCATATGTTGTCATGTCTTTGAATTCTGTCAGTTTAATAGTAAAAAACTATAACTAAATATAGCTTTAATTTGATAATCATTAATTCAAATATATTTTCATATATGTTAGAACTATCTAGCATTTTTGAGCATTTTAAAAATTAATTTTGAATCTCTTATTTGTTATCGCATTGAGTTTTTAGGTCTTCCTATTTGAGATTTTTTTCAATTAAGATTATGGACCATTTATTCTGTGGTATTATAAATATGTGTACTCTGTTGGCCATTGCTTTTGATATTTCTGTGTTTAGAAATGAAATTATTATAAAATTCTATGAATCACTCAGTGTGCCAGCAAATTTGGAAAACTCAGCAGTGGCCACAGGACTGGAAAAGGTCAGTTTTCATTCCAATCCCAAAGAAAGTTAATACCAAAGAATGCTCAAACTACCGCACAATTGCACTCATCTCACACATTAGCAAAGTAATGCTTAAAATCTCCAAACCAGCCTTCCGCAAAACGTGAACCATGAACTTCCAGATGTTCAAGCTGGTTTGAGAAAAGGCAGAGGAACCAGAGATCAAATGGCCAACATCTGCTGGATCACCAAAAGAGCAAGAGAATTCCAGAAAAGCACCATTTCTGCTTTATTGACTATGCCAAAGCCTTTGTGTGGATCACAACCAACTGTGGAAAATTCTGAAAGAGATGGGGATACCAGACCACCTGACCTGCCTCTTGAGAAACCTGTATGCAGGTCAGGAAGCAACAGTTAGAACTGGACATGGAACAACAGACTGGTTCCAAATAGGAAAAGGAGTATGTCAAGGCTGTATATTGTCACCCTGCGTAACTTATATGCAGAGTACATCATGGGAAATGCTGGGCTGGATGAAACAGAAGCTGGAATCAAGATTGCCAGGAGAAATATCAGTAACCTCAGATATGCAGATAACACCACAATTATGGCAGAAAGTGAAGAAGAACTAAGGAGCATCTTGATGAAAGTGAAAGAGGAGAGTGAAAAAGTTGGCTTAAAGCTCAACATTCAGAAAACTAAGATCATGGCATCTGGTCCCATTACTTCATGGCAATTAGATGGGGAAATAGTGGAAACAGTGGCTGACATTATTTTGCAGGGCTCCAATCTCACTGCAGATGGTGATTACAGCCATGATATTAAAAGACACTTGCTCCTGGGAAGGAAATTTATGACCAACCTAGGTAGCATATTACAAAGCAGAGACATTACTTTGCCAACAAAGGTCCGACTAGTCAAAGGTATGGTTTTTCCAGTAGTCATGTATGGAGGTAAGAATTGGATTATAAAGAAAGCTGAGTACCAATGAATTGATGCTTTTGAACTGTGGTGTTGGAGAAGACTCTTGAGAGTCTCTTGGACAGCAAGGAGATCCAACCAGTCCATCCTAAAGGAGATGAGTCTTGGGTGTTCATTGGAAGGACTGATGTTCAAGCTGAAACTCCATTACTTTTGTCACATGATGTGAAGAGCTGACACATTTGAAAAGTTTCTGATGCTGGGAAAGACAGAAGGCAAGAAGAAGGGGACGGCAGAGGATGAGATGGTTGGATGGCATCACCGACTCAATGGACATGAGTTTGGGTGGACTCTGAGAGTTGATTGACAGGGAGACCTGTGTGCTGCAGTCCATGGGGTCACAAAGAGTCAGACTCAACTGAATGACTGAACTGAACTAATGGATCACATTTTTTATTTGTTTTTATTATTCATCTGAATTTTGAGATACAGTTGAAAGATACTTATACATATGCAGATTTTAAAGAAAGTCTGTCATAATTTTCCAATATATTTATGTTGCTCATATCTATCTTTAGATCCTAACTATTAAGTTTCACTGATGTATTTTAACGAGTGATGCTATTTTATCCTTATAAATGGATGTCTAATCATACCATTATCATATATTAATAAGCTTATTTTGACCCTAGAAATTTTGATTACAAAGATTATTATCATAATAAAGTTTCATATTTCTTTAGTATCCTTTGGACTTTCAGCTTCTGTTCTACTCAATTATTTATTTATCAGCCAATGCTATAGTTTTAACATTTTAGATGCTCTGTGTTTTAATATCTGATTGGGTTAGTTCACCCAATTTTGTTAAAATATTTTCTTTTATGGCCATGGTAAGTAAGCTCTTGTCTTTCATTATATTTTTAACTTTTTATTGTTTATTATGTGATCGTTATTCTGTTTTGTAAGTTGATATTACATTTTGCCAAATTAGTGAATTGTTTTCTGTTTTTAGATAGTATATATGAATAATCCAAAGGACTTAATGATAAAACAAATCATATCACAAATATATATAATGTTATTTATTCTTTTAAAAGTTTGATATCTGCAAATTTATCTTTCTCCTGATTACATTCCCTAATTGTATTTGAATTGTTTCCCCATTTGTTCTAATACTGATTTTGGAAACAGTATATCTCAGGTTCTTACCACACAGATTCCACTTGCTGCCCCTCTACATGCCCCTGACAGTAGATAAACTCCTTTAATTTGTGTGTCCATTCATATTTTAGTCTTATAGAGAACAAAGAGCATAATGGTGATCTTTGTAATTCTTCTCTTTACTACATAGAACATTATTTTCACAAGGCAAGCTGTTTAAATGATCTAGTCTCATCACTTATAAAAATGTATGTTCAAAAAATGTATGCATAAGGTATGATTTTTTTAAAGACTGAAAATGCATAAGAAGTAGAAATATTACAGAAAAATTGTAAAGATTTTTATTAGCTGTTAACTGGGAAAGCAAAAGCTTAGGTAATGTGATTTTAAATTCCAATAAGTTTTTATACACCTGAAAATACCTATCCAGAAAACACTTATACTATTTTATATCCTACTTTAAGAAATGCATACTTTCTTAAAAATCAAAAGAATACAAGGTTCCCTATGTGCACCTTAATTTATCTGAAAAATGTAGCAATATTAAAATTCAATATTAAAAATGTTCAGTGTTAAAATTGGGCCACCACTCTGGTCTTTACATACCATTCCTCCACCATCCTCCCCATAGGCCATTACATCTTGAAAGTATCTATAAATTATTTATTTTAAACTGGTTTTCACCAAGGAATGGCTGGTGTTCTCTTCATTTTGTTCATTTGATTTTGAGTTTTCAACATTGTAAAAAAGTTTTGACTTGAGGAAATTCTCAGAAGATCTGAGTATCCTGGATCCAAGAAGGGCAATGTCATGGAGGATGCCCAAGTTCTTGGACAAAAACTAACCAACTCTCCCTTGATGAATTAAAATTTTGTTCAAGAGGTATATCTATGAATTGAATGAGTTGAAAAGATTAGACCTAAAGTGTATCTTTGAATGAATGCCAAGATCACTTTGTCACAGTGTTCAACATTAATACAAATAATAATACATTTTAATATTGCTACTGTGTGTGCATCTCCTTATGCCACAGCTTTTCTTGTTCGATTGCCCTGTCCATCAAAATCAATGCTAGAGTGAAGAAAGTCTGTTCAAAAAGATGAGAAATTTTATTTAAAGTTTCCTTTTAATTCTATGAAGAAAATATGTTTGTGTGATAAGATCTTTTAATTTGTTATTGTTGTTGTTGACCTATAAAAATAGGTGGTAGTGGGAAACTTGCAAAACCAATAGATGAATTTTTCTTAGAGTGAAAATAACCACCTACCCCTCCTCCCACAAAAGAGTACTTTTTGTTATACAGTTTAGTTTTGAATTATCTTTATCTCTTAGAAACACTATAAAATATGGTGTTAGCATTTAGAAATTTCAAGCATGCTTCAGTTCAGTTCAGTCGCTCAGTCACGTCCAACTCTTTGCAACCCCATGAATTGCAGTACGCCAGGCCTCCCTGTCCATCGCCAACTTCCGGAGTTCACTCAAATTCACTTCCAACGAATCGGTGATGCCATCCAGCCATCCCATCCTTGGTCATCCCCTTTTCCTCCTGTCCCCAATCCCTCCCAGCATCAAAGTATTTTTCAACCCTTCACATGAGGTGGCCAAAGTACTGGAGTTTCAGCTTTAGCATCATTCCTTCCAAAGAACACCCAGGACTGATCTCCTTTAGAATGACCTGGTTGGATCTCCTTACAGTCCAAGGGACTCTCAAGAGTCTTCTCCAACACCACAGTTCAAAAGCATCAATTCTTTGGCACTCAGTTTTCTTCACAGTCCAACTGTCACATCCATACATGACCACTGGAAAAACCATAGCCTTGACTAGATGGACCTTTGTTGGCAAAGTAATGTCTCTGCTTTTGAATATGTTATCTAGGTTGGTCATAACTTTTCTTCCAAGGAGTAAGCATCTTTTAATTTAATGGGTGCAATCATTAGAGACATTGAATTAATTTGTGTTTGCAAAGAAAGTAAAAGTGGCTCTGTCCTACCCATCTCTTTGGGACCCCATGGACTATACATTCCATGAATTCTCCAGACCAGAATACTGGAGTGGGTAGCCTTTCCCTTCTCCATGGGATCTTCCCAACCCAGGAATGAAATCCAGGTCTCCCACATTGTGGGCAGATTCTTTACCAGCTGAGCCATAAGGGAAACCCCACAAAGGAGCCACAAGGGAAGCCCTGCAAGAGAGCCACGAGAATTTGTGTTTACTGGTAACTATTGCTTCATCATGGGTTTCCCAGGTGGCACTAGTGGTAAAGAACCCGTCCAACAACACAGGAGACATAAAAGACTCAGATTAGATCCTTGGGTCGGGAAGATCCCCTGGAGGAGGACATGGGAATCCACTTCAGTATTCTTGCCTGGAGAATCCCATGGAGAGAGGACCCTGGAAAGCTACATTCCATAAGGTCACAAAGAGTCAGACATGGTTGAAGCAACTTAGCACACACACAGATATTGTCTCATTATATTGGTTTGATATTTAAGCTTTTAACAGGAAAATGCAAAGCAGGAAAAAAATTCCAGAATCTCTAATCCCAAATGATTTAGCAAATCTACACTACTGTATAGTTAAGTGATGTATAAGAAATGAACAACAACATAATTAGGATAATATTCTTACTAGTGCAGGAGAAATGTAATCATTTTGAAATATTTTTTATGAATCATAAAGTCACACATATAACTTCTTCTTCACCATTAATTCCTTCATCTAACCTTGCTATACTTTTGGAAAATGCATATATAGAAAGAAGCAAAATAAATGATATTTTTAAGAACGATTTTCAGAAATAGAAAGGAAAACTGTTTACGTGTTTACGGGTTACGTAGTTGAAAGGTCATTTATGCAATAAAAATTCATTTCAAGGCTAGAAAGTTTAGTAGCCTGGAAAAATCCCCTGTTGGAATAAATAGCCATATTCTTCAGAACAACAGCCTGTCAAAAGAGAAGAGCAATTTACAACCACACACTCTACAAGTTTTGGGAGGAGGGAATGCTCCTTGACAACTTGCAACTGAAAAATGAACGGAAGGAATTCAAACTGGTTTTAGGTCTCTTTTTATTTTAAAGACACATAGGGGATTGATACATATTTCTTATTCTGAAACAGACTTTTAAAACTCCTGGGAAGACAAATGTCCAAATAATAAATTGGCTGACAACTTAGAGACAGTAGAAATCTATGGATATACANCAAAAGACTGGGATTATATTTTATATCTCCATACATTTACTTTTTGAATTCATAATCCATATAGTCCTTAAAAACGTAATAACCTAAACTACACTGGTGTTTCCATCTCCTAGCATATGATGCCTGTCCAGAATCATCAATGTATATGATTGATAGGTCAGGCACTTTACTCAAGAGATTCACAAATTTAGAAGATGATTCTTTCTTAGGATCATCAACAATAAATATAAATAGGCGGAAGCTGTGTGTTTTAGGGCTTTCGTGTCACAATATCAATCTGAATGTATTTTCCCAGATAATTCTTTGAGCTCAACATAATCCTTGTCTAAATCATCTGTATATTTCCTCTTCCCTCAATCGTATCAATTCTGTAAGCCACTAGAGTATTTGTGGTAGTGATTTCTTTTATGTTACTTAAAATAAAGGAAAATTGACTAAAAATTCTAACATTACACAAGAGATATGAATTCTTCTACTTTGCCTAGTACAAAAACAAGGTGCTTTATCTTATTCTTGACAAGTAAGTGATTTTCAAATAGATAAAAATAAGCAGCTATGAAATTGACAAATGGCTGAGTATTGAATATAATTGATTTTTGTTAATTAGATCTAATGATATTCTGCATTTTGTGATTAACATATACACATTGCTATATATATATACATATATATATGCATATATAATAAATAACTGATAAAACCTAGCACAGGGAAGTCTGCTTAGTATGCTATGGCAACCTACATGGGAAAAGAATATGAAAAAGTGAATATGTGTATACATATGAATGGTTCACTTTGTTATATTAGCTAAAACTAACATAATATTGTAAATCAAATATACCCCAATAAAATGTTTATTTAAAAAAAAAATACTGCCATATTTTCCCCCAGAGGATTTAAATTTGGTCAGCTAAATGAACATTGAAAGTTGTGTAGAATTTTATTAACATTCTATTCATTATTTTCCCCCAGAGGATTTAAATTTGGTCAGCTAAATGAACATTGAAAGTTGTGTAGAATTTTATTAACATTCTATTCATTCCTGATTTGGATTGTAGTTTGTGGTGGTGAAAAAAATCACACATAATTTTAGGATTTTCTAAATATCTTGTTAGATCATTCTAAATATTAGTCATTTAAATTGCTAAAGAAAGTAAAACTAAGTATGGGATTTTAGTTGTACTGTGAATAACTCACCTACTGCCCATGAATATAAAGAATCAGTTCAGTTCAGTCACTCAGTCATGTCCAGCTCTTTGCAACCCCATGAACTGCAGCATGCCAGGCCTCCCTGTCCATCACCAACTCCTGGATCTTGTCCAAACTCATGCCCATTGAGTCGGTGATGCCATCCAACCATCTCATCCTCTGTCATCCCCTTCTCCTTCTGCATCCAATCGCTCCCAGCATCATGGTCTTTTCAAATGAGTCAGATCTTTGCATCAGAATGCCAAAGTATTGGAGTTTCGGCTTCAACATCAGTCCTTCCAATGAATACCCAGGACTGATCTCCTTTAGGATGGACTGGTTGGATCTCCTTGCAGTCCAAGGGACTCTCAAGAGTCTTCTCCAGCACCACAATTCAAAAGTATCAATTCTTCTACACTGACCTTTCTTTATAGTCCAACTCTCACATCCATACATGACTACTGGAAAAACCATAGCCTTGACTAGCTGGATCTTTGTTGACAAAGTAATGTCTCTGCTTTTTAATATGCTGTCTATGTTGGTCATAACTTTCCTTCCAAGGAGTAAGCATCTTTTAATTTCATGGTTGCAATTACCATCTGCAGTGATTTTGGAGCCCCCCAAAATAATGTCAGCCACTCTTTCCACTGTTTCTCCATTTATTTGCCATGAAATGTGGGACTGGATGCCATAATCTTAGTTTTCTGAATGTTGAGGTTTAAGCCAAGTCTTTCACTCTCCTCTTTCACTTTCATCAAGACACTCTATAGTTCTTCTTCACTTTCTCCCATAAGTGTGGTGTAATCTACATATCTGAAATTACTGATTTTTTCTATAATATCACAGATAACACAACTTGAATTATGGCAAACTTAAAAGCTAAGAGTTGATGTCCTTTTTCCACTTCAGGAGACTCATGACTTGCCAGCAGCAAGATCATAAACTTGCCCTGTTCTCTACAATCATGAGTGTGAGGTGAAGACAAATACTCATACTCTTTAGGAAACATACTCTTTCAGTTGGTTTACAAAGGGGGCTGTAGCCTGACTGGATTCAGTAGGTAATTATGACAGCTGCTGGAGTCCAGCTTCAGCAGCCAGGGAATCAGCCTGAAGGGGTGAGTGGTGTCGGCAGACGATGATGTAGCCTCTGACTCACGGTGCGGAACTACATCGGTGGACGATGATGTAGTCTCTGATTTATAGTACAGAAAGTGAAAGTGAAAGTGAAGTCGTGTCCAACTCTTTGCAACCCCATAGACTATAGCCTACCAGGTTTCTCTGTCCGTGGAATTTTCCAGGCAAGGATACTGGAGTGGGTTGCTATTTCCTTCTCCAGGAGATCTTCCCAACCCAGGGATCAAACCCAGGTCTCACGCATTATAGGCAGATGCTTTACCATCTGAGCCACCAGGGAAATCAAAAGTACGGAACTACATGTTTATTTCAAGCTTCAGGTTCTCTTTTATACTTTGACAAAAGCATTAGGTCAGAGGTTTGACATTTTTAGTTTCCCCCACCCAGATTTACTGAACTTAACTTGTGATTACATTGTAACTCATGCTACATTTCTCAGTTTATCTTTCTAAATCCTGTTTGCCCCTAGCATCTTAAGATCACTATCTCCTTAAAAGGCTTCTAGCTATTCTTAATTATTCCTAAACCTTAAACTGAGCAATCTTCTTTTGCCGTAAATATTTCTCTCACAAACAGGTCTCATATAACAATCCTTCCTATGGCCTCAAGCTGCAGCCTACATGCTCATCCTGGGACATTCTTTGTAAAGATCCTTGAACAAATGTCAATGGTTACTTTATATGTTATTTTCTGGGCATAACTGTAGAAGGCTTTGTGCTTTCTCATGCTTCTCTCAAGCACCTTAACATTCTTTCCAGCCAACTCAACCAAAGAAAGGAAAGAAAAGTCAGAATTACAAGGCCTAACTTCTTCATCCTGGGCCATGCCTGTGAGATGAAGAGAGGGGGTTGGGGTCGTGCCTCCATTTTGTCAGTAATGTCTAATGTGGCTCCTGACAGACAGCAAAACAGAAAGCATATTTTCTGCATTTGGAGAGTGGAATTAAAGGTCACTGCAGGCACCAAATCTGTATTTATGACCACCACCTTAAATAGAAACTCAGCAAATGGGGACTGGAAAATACAAGTTAGATTAATTCAAAGGATACAGCCATGCAAAAGATATTCTATAGACTAGAGCTTTGGAATATTTATTTTTATCTTGTATAATCCAAATATGGCAATAAAAATGTTACAAGACTTTTTGGAAAGGAAAAGAAGAGCACTTATTAGTCTAAAATCCAAATAAAACTATAATTTCATATTTTCCTATTTTTTTCCATTTTCCCCAATATCAGTTTCCATGCTTCTACCTTGGNTTGAGTGGACCTTTTAAATACGCTATGTGTCCTGGCTTATTATATATGATGGTGAAGTATAAGAAGAAAATAAGGTATATAATAGGAGAAAATCTGAATTCAAATATTAACAATTTAGATATTTGTGGAACTTAGTTCCAAAACTATACCTCTGAGTTGTAAGGATCAAGTCAAATTAGTTAGGTGCTTTATAAAAAATGGAATCTAAGTAAAAGTTAGTTATCCATGGTTGCATTATAGACATTTTGTTTAAAATGAATGTAGAAGTTTAACTATCATTCTATTAGTAATTAGTTTCATTGAGTCTAACTTGATTTCTTTCTTTCTTTTTTTCTTTTGCTGCTCATATATGCTTTTTAGAAATGTGTGCTTTAACTTGAAGAGAACACTTCTTGATTATATACTCTGTGACATATGACAGTCTACCTCCTTTAAAGACTCCCATCTCCCTCCTGGTTCTCCCTCCTTTAAAGACTCCTTTCTGGTTCTTTATTACTCTCGTCTGCTTTCAGTTCTGTTATCTTCTAGTTCATCTCAAACCCTCAATCCTCTTCTCTTCAACACAAGAATTCTCCCATTGCATCTCTCATGGACATCTAGTCATCAGTATTATGTCTTGTTTCTTTTTCAAGAGCTTTTCTGAAAGTGTTTTATAATTAAATATTTGTGTGTGTGTGTTAGTTTCCAACATTTCTAAGAGTGGAGTAAAATTTCCCCTCACTTCTCATTACTACTTCCATATTCACCCTTCAGTGTTTATATCCTAAATTTCCAATTCATTTAAAGATCATGCTTATTTTCATGCTAGTCTTCTGAGTAATTCAGGGTTATTCTACCTCCTTTCTTGACAGTTTTATCAATTGACTCATGTTTCCTTCTCTATCAATATGGTGATAACTTATTTCCTTTAACCAGCTTCAACTGCTTGTCTCTGAATCCTAACTGGCATTTTTTTCTTTGAGGAAATAATTAATTGTACATCTCTCTATTTATTCCCTGCCCATGGTTTCAGATGATGCATTGAAAAAAAGTTCCAACTTGTACATTCTCTCCACTGATACCCAGAGGCAGTGATGAATAAGTTGATGACTAAGAATATGATAACCTGATGTAATCAATATAAATTTAGTGGCTTGCCTAATGCTGACACAAAGAGGAAAACTAAGATTAAATTTTAGTCATCTATGTCCAATTAAATATGGAATCCTGTTTTCTCTATTTAATAATAAAGGACAATTACTAGAAATTTCTAATTTAATTCAAAATTCTTTACAAAGTAAAATCTTAAAGAATTGATGAACTAAATTGATTTGTAATACTGAGTTAAACTGTTACTATAATGATAAAGAATATGTTGTCAGAGTACTCTTCTTATGCCAATGGTTGATGTATCTTTATCTTTTAAACCAAGCTAATGCACTTTGTTTCTCCTAATATGCTCATACAGTAAAATATTTTGCCTATTTTAATGTTGTAAGCCAGAAACATTAGTATGAAAACTCCTCATAACAATACACCCATACAGTAAGAAAAACAAGTCATAAATCATGTCTGCATGATACAAAATGAAATATGTAGAAGGAATAGATACTAGTCTTTAAATCTAAAATTTTATATGTATTTCATATATAGTAATTTCAGTTTCTATTTGTTAGTTCTAAATGAATACAACTGACTGAGATTTAAATATATGTTCACACACATACATCACACATATACACATAAGGAGAGAGGGAGAGGTGGATGAGGATAGGAAGAGAGCGAAAAATATAGAGATTCTGTAAGAAAAGAATATACGATTTGATAAACATTTAAAAGGTTAAGTCTCTTACTAAGAAGCCACCAGAATGTCAGTATTAGAACACAGAACTGAGCCCGCATTTGTGCTCTACTCACTCAAGATTCTGTACAGTGTATCACAGTTGTCAACCTAGAATTTTTATTCTTTGTATGAGTTAGCTCCTTGGCCCCAACAAAACCTCAGTTCTGTCACAATGTGTGATATTCATAACATTCACAGAAAGAAGAATAAGAATCAGATCTACCATCACATTTGTGCGTGAATTTAATAAGTCTATTAGCCTGACTCTATATCAGGAATTGTAGAGAACAATCCTGAGAATCCCAAAGGGCTTCAAGCAGTAAATACTCTAGACTACTGACATTCTTAACAAGACTTCTTTTTTGAAATTGATTTTGGCATCTGCATCACTACCTAGGTATCCTCCTAAGGTTGAGCTGGGAAAAACATTTCTAGAGTTTTTACCATGAAAGGATGAAGATAAATTCCATAATCATATTTCATTTTTCCTCTCATTTTCCTCTCAACACCCACCACTATGACTAAAGTGAAGATGTAAATCTTACACAATTGCTCATATTCAGAGTAATTTCATAAACCAATACTATGATTTAACTACCCCTAAATCTTCATTGAGTTCTAGTATACAAACTTAATATTGTATAGGTGTGTCATTTGATTGATAGGTGTGTCATTTCTGTCCTGAGGAATTACAGCTAATTTTACTTCTTTGAGTTATGAGGATACCACACTATTAAAAATTATTGGAGTATAGCTGCTTTGCAAGGTTGCACTGGTTTCTTGCTGTACAGCAAAGTGAATCAGTCATATATATTCATATATCTAATCTTTTTCAGATTAATTTCCCATTTAGGTTAGCACAGAGTAGAGTTCTCTGTGCCATACAGTAGTTTTGCATTAGTGATCTGTTTTATACACAAGGAAAGTTATGACAAACCTAGACAGCATATTCAAAAGCAGGGACGTTACTTTGCCAACTAAGGTCTGTCTAGATGGCTGGATGGCATCACTGACTCGATGGACGCAAGTCTGAGTGAACTCCGGTCTGAGTGAACTCCAGGAGTTGGTGATGGACAGGGAGGCCTAGCGTGCTGCGATTCATGGGGTCGCAAAGAGTCGGACACGACTGAGCGACTGAACTGAACTGAACTGAGTCAAGGCTATGGGTTTTCCTGTGGTCATGTATGGATGTGAGAGTTGGACTGTGAAGAAGGCTGAGCACCGAAGAATAATGCTTTTGAACTGTGGTGTTGGGGAAGACTCTTGAGAGTCTCTTGGACTGCAAGGAGATCCAACCAGTCCATTCTGAAGGACATCAGCCTTGGGATTTCTTTGGAAAGAATGATGCTAAAGCTGAAGCTCCAGTACTTTGGCCACCTCATGCGAAGAGTTGACTCATTGGAAAAGACTATGATGCTGGGAGGGACTGGGGGCAGGAGGAGAAGGGGACGACCCAGGATGAGATGGCTGGATGGCATCACTGACTCGATGGACCTGAGTCTGAGTGAACTCCGGGAGCTGGTGATGGACAGGGAGGCCTGGCGTGCTGCGATTCATGGGGTCGCAAAGAGTTGGACAAGACTGAGCGACTGAACTGAACTGAGTGTATATATGTCAGTCCCAGTCTCCCAAGTCATCCCACTCTCCTTCCAACCTTGGTAACCATAAGTTTGTTCTCTACATCTGTGACTTTATTTCTGTTTTGCAAATAAGTTCATCTCTAACATATTTCCAGAGTCTGCATATAAGTGATATTATACAATATTTTTCCCTTTCCAATTTGCCTTACTCTGTATGGCAGTCTCTTAATTCATCCATGTCTCTGCAAGTGGCACTGTTTCATTTCTTTTTATGACTGAATAATATTCCATTGTATATTTGTACCACAACTTCTATAATTGGGAATGAAAACAGAGAAGTTGAGAGGATCATAAGAGATTACTACAAACAACTTGGACATCCTAGAAATGGATAAATTCTTAGAAAGATACAATCTTCCAAGATTGAACCAGGAAGAAACAGACAATATGAACAATCACAAGTACTGAAATTGAAAGTATTATTAAAAATCTTTAATTTAATTTAAATTAAAATTGGAAATGTTATTTAAAACTTTTGCCAGTAAAAGTCCAGGGCATATAGCATCATGGGTAACTTTTGTCAAACATATAGAGAAGAATTAGCATCTGTTGTTCTTGTTTAGTTACTGAGGTCCGACTCTGTAACCCCATGGATGCAGCAGGCCAGGCTTCCCTATCCTTCACCATATCCCAGAGCTTGCTCATACTCATGTCCATTGAGTCTGTGATGCCATCCAACCATCTCATCCTCTCTTGTCCCCTTATCCTCCTGCTTTCACTCTTTCCAACACTAGGATCTTTTCTAATGAGTCAGCTTTTCACATCAGGGGCCAAAATATTGGAGCTTCTGCTTCAGCATCAGTCCCTACACTTCAGAAACACTTCCCAAAAAATTGCAGAGGAAAGAACACTCCCAAGCTCATTCTCTGAGTCCACCATCATCTTGATATAAAAATCAGACAAAGATAACAGAAAAGAAGAGTATTACAGGCCAATATCACTGATGAAAATAGAGGTAGACATCTTCAACAAAATACTACCAAATAGAATCCAACAATACATTAAAAGAATAATACACCCTGATCAAGTGGGATTCATCCCAGGGATCCAAGAATTCTTCAGTGTACACAAATTAATCAATGTGATACAACATATTGATAAATTGAAGAATAAAAGCTATATGATCATTTCAACATATGCAGAAAATATTTGACAAAATTCAGCGCTCATTTATGATAAAATCTCTCCATAAATTGGACTTAGAGGGAACCTTCTTCAATATAACAAAGGTCCTAAATGACAAACCTACAGCTAACATTACACTCATTAGTGAAAAAGTTAAAAGCATTTCCTCTAAGATCAGTAACAAAACAAGGATGTCTGCTCTCACCACTTTGATTCAACATAGATTTGGAAGACCCAACTACACTTTTAAGGTAGAATTAAAACTATAAAACTGACAAAGAATAAAAGAATCTAAAAATAAATTGGTGGATAGAGTGAAAATTCCAGTCATAAGAAGCATGACAGTTTAAAATCTCTCAACGTTTGTTCCATGAAAATGTAAGAATTTTTTGCAGAGATTATTATAGAAAAATAAATTAGCAAAGATTTTCTTTTTTGCACATGTATTTTAGATTTGCTACAGTAAACAAACAAAAAAATTGATCCTCACACATAAGGCCTGCACTACATCACCAATTCTTTTGTAGTGAACAGGATTTATGTTTGGGGTAATGAAGTACTGGGTTTGATTATCATTATTTTCCAGGCTTCCTATAGAGACCTGTACATTTTACTTAAATCATCTCTCAGAGGTAAAGCTTTCAATAGTTTATTTCTTTCTATCTTATGCCATAAGTTAAATGGGAACATATTTGTTTAAAAGAATATAATAAAAAAAAAAATCAGTGTAGACTGTTGTTCATGCAATTTTGCTCACATTTATGATTTTTACCTTAAGCATAAGTAT
>SJYQ01005070.1:39459-66515 GCA_006410935.1 Redunca redunca
GCACTCAATATGCCAGCGAATTTGGAAAAATCAGCAGTGGCTACAGGACTGGAAAAGGTTGGTTTTCATTCCAATTCCAAAGAAAGGCAATGACAAAGAATGCTCAAACTACCGCACAATTGCACTCATCTCACATGCTAGTAAAGTAATGCTCAAAATTCTCCAAGCTAGGCTTCAACAATACGTGAACCATGAAATCCCTGATGTTCAAGCTGGTTTTAAAAAAGGCAGAGGAACCAGAGATCAAATTGCCAACATCCGCTGGATCCTCGAAAAAGCAAGAGAGTTCCAGAAAAACATCAATTTCTGCTTCATTGACTATGTCAAAGCCTTTGACTGTGTGGATCACAATTAACTGTGGAAAATTCTGAAACAGATGGGAATGCCAGACAACCTAACCTGCCTCTTGAGAGATCTGTATGCGGTCCAGGAAGCAGCAGTTAGAACTGGACATGGAACAGACTGGTTCCAAATAGAAAAAGGAATTCGTCAAGGCTGTATATTGTCACCCTGCTTATTTAACTTATGTGCAGAGTACATCATGAGAAACGCTGGACTGGAAGAAACACAAGCTGGAATCAAGACTGCCTGGAGACATATCAATAACCTCAGATATGTAGATGACACCACCCTTATGGCAGAAAATGATGAGGAACTAAAAAGCCTCTTGATGAAAGTGAAAGAGTGAAAGAGGAAAGCGAAAAAGTTTGCTTGAAGCTCAACATTCAGAAAATGAAAATCATGGCATCGGGTCCCATCACTTCATGGGAAATGATGGAGAAACAGTGGAAACAGTGTCAGACTTTATTTTTTGGGGCTCCAAAATCACTGCAGATGGTGACTGCAGCCATGAAATTAAAAGACGCTTACTGCTTGGAGGAAAAGTTATGACCAACCTAGATAATATATTCAAAAGTAGAGACATAACTTTGCCAACAAAGGCCTGTCTAGTCAAGGCTATGGTTTTTCCTGTGGTTATGTATGGATGTGAGAGTTGGACTGTGAAGAAAGCTGAGCGCTGAAGAATTGATGCTTTTGAACTGTGATGTTGGGGAAGACTCTTGAGAGTCCCTTGGACTGCAACGAGATCCAACCAGTCCATTCTGAAGATCAGCCCTGGGATTTCTTTCTAAGGAATGATGCTAAAGCTGAAACTCCAGTACTTTGGCCACCTCATGAGAAGAGTTGACTCATTGGAAAAGACTCTGATGCTGGAAGGGATTGGAGGCAGGAGGAGAAGGGGACGACCCAGGATGAGATGGCTGGATGGCATCACTGACTCGATGGATGTGAGTCTGGGTGAACTCTGGGAGATGGTGATGCACAGGGAGGCCTTGCATGATGTGATTCATGGGGTCACAAAGAGTCGGACACGACTGAGTGACTGAACTGAACTGAACTGAACTGAACTGAAGACATTAGGGCACATTGATTTTGTATTTAATGTTTTCTTACTGCTTTTACTTTTTTTTTTCTTTCATTGAATTGTGTCCAGATTCCCCATCTCCATTCTCAACATTAAAAGAGTTGTTATTTTTATTAGTTATCCCTAAATATGTTATGGTAACTGCTACTATAAACTCTAACTACTTATTCTTTGTATATAAATAAATGTTGTGATACTTTATAGCTCATGTTAACATTGTGAATAGAATTTCATTCTAATTATTTGTGGTTATTGGCATCAGGTATGAATGAGTAGTAATTATTTCTAGCAGCACTACTTGTAATTTTAGTGCCATCAATTGTTATATTTTTAAAAGTTATATGCATCAAATGATACAGCATGAGAACAATATGTGAATTGACTTGAAATGATTCTCCTTACAAAGTTCTGAGCTAAGTGCCTTCCTTTTTATAATCCTTTGATTAAAATGCCAATATATTTTAAGTTTATCAGTATAGCCATATTCTTTCTTGCTTTTCAGATAATCGCATTATTGTGCATATTTGTAGAAATCGCTATTACAATTTTTTCAGATTTATTTCCATAGTGCTATATTGCATTTTATTGTGAAGTTTCTCTCATGTTTTGTTTAATATACACAGTTATAGTGCATATGCAATGAAATTGCCTCAATTCTTACATTTTAGAGGAACTGTAAATTTATACACAACACTTTTTTAAAAGCAGTTCACTAAGAAGTATCTGAAACCATAAATATATTCATATTATTTGAAAAAGTAATACCACTTCTGGGAAGTGATCCCAAGGTAATAAACCAATGTAAGTGAAAAGCCTTGGAAGAGGAGATTTTCATTTCCCCATTACATATCACAGAGAAAAGTCAGAAGCAATATAAATATCCCTGATAGTCATAGAACTTGCAACATGTTTGTTTATCAAGTAAATGGAATAACCTTTACATAGGATTTGAGAACTCTATAGGGAGATAATCATTCTAGAAAGACAAACCAGACAAAATGCCCTAGCTCCAGAAAGTGACCTAACTGTTAGATGGGAGATTTAACTTTGATTATAGCACAGTGGTTCTTTTGTGGGGGGATGAGAAGTATGTCTCTCAGCCGAGCCACCATTGGACAGCAATCAAAGTTACAACACTAAAAGATTTTCAGGGAAACTTCTTTTAAATCATGTAGTGCATGTGGCTCTTTTTAGGCATGTTTTCAATGAAACATAACATAAAGATGGAGTCACCCTTCTTTTGCTAAACTTCAGCAACTAATTTAGTCATTTTGGCCTGTCAATGCCATATTTAAAGCAGGAGTGGATGGAGTCGGTGAAAAGCTGTTACCAGCATATTCACAGAGGATATCAACAAGACCTGGCAGAGATGGCTTCTGTATTAGCATCTAAGTTCTTCCCCTGTGCACAATCCTTCAATTCCTTTTACAGGGGAATTGTGAAACTAAAGTAAAATACAGTAACAAGCTAATACAGTAAAAAAAAAAAAAATATTGAAAACTGGAGAAACACAGGTTTCAGAATTTAACTAACCTGCCCAGTGTTATAGAGGCAGTAAAAAGTAAAATAATATATGAAATTATCTTCTCTGCAGAGAAGGTAGCAGATATCTATTTATACTTCACTCTGAAGTTTTTCATCAGAGAAAGAGGCTCAGTAGTGATTATGAAGTGAGCATGGAGAAAGTTAAAAGAGCTTATGTTCTTACATCTGAATATTTACATCCTATTGCAAAGAGGGGAAAAATATTAAGGGTCAGACATTCATTTTTGCTTTATGATTTTCTCAGAGTAATAGGTGGTCAACAAATTTATGTTAATGGTTGATTTATTCTTTACTTCATAGCATTTCAAAGTTTTGCCTCCATGGGTAGCAAATATTACATTTTCTGTTACATTCTTATTTCTATGTAAGAACTTTTCCCCCCATTTCCTTTGATGTCTTTGGCAAATTGCATCAAATTTTATGTTATGAGTTTTTGATCTTGCATCTATAGGCTAAGCAATTTCCTTATATAACTTGGTTGTTTAAACTTCTGTTTTTTTCTTTGCGGTCATGTGAATTTCTCCCTTTCTGTAAATATTTCTGTAAGACTGCTTAAACAGTGTTTCATTTATCCATATATTAAGAGATCTGTATCTATTATACATAGGTACATACACACGTGTTTATATATGTGCTTATGTTTGTATGAGAAATAGATAAGTGATTAGTGATTGCAATCATGCTACATTTAGTAAAAATAGTTTAACCATTTTCAAACAGTAGTAAACTTAGAACNAACTTAGGATTGTATTACATGTAATACTACCCTACACTTGTTAATTATAGCTTCTACCTGTGTACTAAGTATATTCTTATTATCATGGCCATTTATAACATCATTATAATAAAGCATATTATTTAGATATGTTAGGGAAATGTAAGATGTGCTGTATGTTACCTCTAATTCAGCATTGTTTGAGGTAAAATTATAACGAGACAGCTTATCTATTACTTTGCATTATCTAGTACTCTGAATATTTCATCAGTGGAATTTATTATTTGCATAATAATGAGGCTGCATTCTCTGATATATGCATTAGATCACTTTTTCACATTTGCTTTTTTCCTCTACAAATTTCTAGTTCAGGCTTCCTTCATAAATATGTATATTGGTAGTGAAGAATAGGAAATAGTTATGCATTTGAATTCCTCTCAATAATACTTTAATACCTCCTAACTTTTAGGTAGTAGAGTCTTTTATCTTTTAAATAATCAGAATGTAATGATTTCTAAAATATTTATTGATGCAAACAGTGTGCAGAGTATCTGGAAACAGGAAGAAGCAAGAGCATTCTGGAATGCTATCTAATGGGAGCATGGAAATAATACAAATTCTAACAAAAAAGGAAATTTCTGAAGTACGTTCCTTGTGATATAAGGGTTGAAAGTCAGGATTCCTGAACAATCATTGGAGGCATAAAATTAAATGAAACTTAAAAATAGATAATACTATAAAAGAGGTGAAAGTTTCCTGACAAAGTGGCATATAGAATGTGCTGCCATTTGCATTCTCTAAAATCATCTGTGATAATAAAATACAGAAATTGCATGGCAGACTGAATGTGAGAATTTACAGACAATATCTGCAAAACTCCTAACGAGAATAAAGAATATCATGAATTTATGGAAGAGAAGGTGGTATTGCCTTGAAAAGAAAATACACTTGGGGAAAGATTTAAGTTCTTTTATCATCCACTTAAATTATTTGGGAAAGTGTTTGACCTGTACAACAGAAACGACCAGGATCATCCAGGCTCCTCAGTTGTGAATGCAGATAATGCTAGGTTGGCACAATACTTTGGATGAGGCACTATAAAAGGTGTGCGACTGACCCTTAGTAGTCAAACATTCACAACTCCTTCTGTTCTGACTTTAAACCCCCAACAATGGTACATCAAACTAAGCAAATGAGAGTATGCGTCCCAACTCCAGTTTCTTTGTAAGTCTTTAAGCGTGGCTCATTAGTAGAACTGTTGCTTGGTGAAACGATGTGATAATTAGCAATTTTATATTCCCTCTTCTTTAAACCAATTGAGAAGGCTCCAAACTTTCATATGACCTTTCATTTTCCATTACACTTTATCAGACAGGAAAGTTGATACAGTCAGACATTCAGTTTGTTTGCTAAAATAACTGAATACCTCACAAGTTCAACTGCTATAAAGGAAAGATACCAAATATGTTATAGATACAACATGAACTGAAATAAATAGAAAAAAATAGAAATTAAAATAATTATAATAATCTTTCAACTAAGGCAATTAGTAATATGAAGAAGAANCTAA
The DNA here is from genome assembly GCA_006410935.1 of Redunca redunca. Classification (NCBI taxonomy): domain Eukaryota; kingdom Metazoa; phylum Chordata; class Mammalia; order Artiodactyla; family Bovidae; genus Redunca; species Redunca redunca. The sequence continues at coordinate 44,716 of SJYQ01005070.1, forward strand.
GGCAATTAGTAATATGAAGCAGAAACAGGAAGTCATAAAAAGAAACATATAGAATAATAAGAAAGAAAATAAAATGTGGAGCAGCAGTGTTTGGCTTTCATCTCAGGTTCAAAGGATTTGATAACAAAATAGCCACCCGTTATATACAAATAATATAAATATTTATTGAGAATTATCTAGCTTACTTTCAGTATACTAATATTAAAAGAAAAAAGACATAGAAAGAGCAGAAGACACATCATCATATTGGATTTTGACCAACATCCAGACTTAAACAGCCTGGGAAGTCCCATGACACAGTATATCTGGAGTTCCATTTGGGCAAAGATCCCAGGCAGTGTGTCTGCTCCTTGGGTGAAACTTCAGATTGCAGTCCCATGGGTTCCCACTTATAATCCCCAGGCTGCAAACCTATATCATCCTAAATCTGGAAGCAAAACTGCAGCTCTTGTATTATGTTAATTTTATTACAGTGCTGTTTCCTTTGTTCTGAAAATCTTGGAATGTTGCTAAATCCAGGGAGTGTCTGGCCAGACCTCCTCCAGGGACTTAACAAATTTCAAGATCAGCTTCTTATCTATCTGCTGTGTTTCTCTTCCAACACTGACACAGAGGTGTGACTGAACCCTTAGCAGTAGTCAGGGCAGTACTCATGTAGGTCAGAAGCAAGGTCAGAGGTCTGCTCTGCTTTGTCTCTGAATCCTAAACAAGACTATTTAGAGGTTAAAGCACCTGCCCGCAATGCGGGAGACGTGGGTTCGATCTGTGGGTCGGGAAGATCCTCTGGAGAAGGAAATGGCAACCCACTCCAGTATTCTTGGCTGGAGAATCCCATGGATGGAGGAGCCTGGTGGGCTACAGTCGTCCACGGCGTCCCCACCACGGCGGGGTCGCAAAGAGTTGGACACGACTGAGCAACTTCATTTTCACTTTCACAAGAAGTGTACCAAAAAGATCTTCGTGACCAAGATAATCATGATGGTGTGATCAATCCTGGAATGTGAAGTTAAGTGGGCCTTAGAAAACATCACTACGAACAAAGCTAGTGGAGGTAATGGAATTCCAGTTGAGCTGTTTCAAATCCTGAAAGATGATGCTGTGAAATTGCTGCACTCAATGTGCCAGCAAATTTGGAAAACTCAGCAGTGGCCACAGGACTGTAAAAGGTCAGTTTTCATTCCAATCCCAAAGAAAGACAATGCCAAAGAATGCTCAAACTACTGCACAATTGCACTCTTCTCACACGCTAGTCAAGTAATGCTCAAAATTCTCTAAGCCAGGCTTTAGCAATACGTGAACCATGAACTTCCAGATGTTCAAGCTGGTTTTAGAAAAGGCAAAGGAACTGGAGATCAAATTGCCAACATCCGCTGGATCCTCGAAAAAGCAAGAGTTCCAGAAAAATATCTATTTCTGCTTTATTGACTATGCCAAAGCCTTTGACTGTGTGGATCACAATAAACTGTGGAAAATTCTGAAAGAGATGGGAATACCAGACCACCTGACCTGCCTCTTGAGAAACCTGTATGCAGGTCAGGAAGCAACAATTAGAACTGGACATGGAACAACAGACTGGTTCCAAATAGGAAAAAGAGTACATCAAGGCTGTATATTGTCACCCTGCTTATTTATCTTCTATGCAGAGTACATCATGAGAAACTCTGGGCTGGAAGAAGCACAAGATGGAATCAAGATTGCCAGGAGAAATATCAATAACCTCAGATATGCAGATGACACCACCCTTATGGCAGAAAGTGAAGAAGAACTAAAAAGCCTCTTGATGAAAGTGAAAGAGGAGAGTGAAAAAGTCGGCTTAAAACTCAACATTCAGAAAACATAGATCATGGCATCTGGTCCAATCACTTCATGGGAAATAGATGGGGAAACAGTAGAAACGGTGTCTTTATTTTGGGGGGCTCCAAAATCACTGCAGATGATAATTGCAGCCATGTAATTAAAAGACGCTTACTTTTTGGAAGAAAAGTTATGACCAACCTAGATAGCATATAGAAAAGCAGAGACATTACTTTGCCAACAAAGGTCCATCTAGTCAAGGCTATGATTTTTCCAGTAGTCATGTATGAATGTGAGAGTTGGACTGCGAAGAAGGCTGAGCACCGAAGAATTGATGCTTTTGAACTGTGGTGTTGGAGAAGACTCTTGAGAGTCCCTTGGACTGCAAGGAGATCCAACCAGTCCATTCTGAAGGAGATCAACTCTGGGATTTCTCTGGAGGGAATGATGCTGAAGCTGAAACTCCATTGCTTTGGCCACCTCATGAGAAGAGTTGACTCATTGGAAAGGACTCTGATGCTGGGAGGGATTGGGGGCAGGAGGAGAAGGGGACGACCGAGGATGAGATGGCTGGATGGCATCACTGACTCAATGGACATGAGTTTGAGTTTTTCTCTGAGATTTGGTGATGGACAGCGAGGCCTGGTGTGCTGTGATTCATGGGGTCACAAAGAGTCGGACACAACTGAGTGACTGAATTGAACTTAACAAGTAGGAGGACATGGAATTCATTTTTCTCCACAAATGCATTAGGGATACATCTATGAATGAAACAATTCTCAAAGAACACTGGCTGAACATTTGCAGAAGATCTTGGACACCAGAAAGGACAGGAGAAATCCCTGCTGAGCTGGGTAGGATGAAAGAAAGAAGAAGGGGGCAAAAAAAATGAGAGAGAGACAAGAGAATATAGGATGGGACCTGCACCCTTGAGGGTATTGAGGAGAAGGCAATTTCTCACGTCTGGGGAAATCCCGTCAAATGATGAGGACATCAGTTGGAACAGAAGGGGAGCCTCTGGAGCTGTCAGAGGAGAGTGAAAAGCATATCCGTGGCACAAAGGATAGAGTGGGCCCTACACAGACGGTACATGCACAACCCTGCATACCCCAGCCTGGCCTATATTTCTGCCTTTGTGCATGAAGTACTGAGTGCTGGAATGTGGGGATTGGAAAGCAAACCTTAGAGAGGACTGTTTCTGACTGTAGGAGATTGTCTGAAAGGAGGTGTTAGGGGAAGTACACTGATTGAAACCGCCTCCCCTGGCCAGGCACCATAGTAATCATTTGCATGAGTTGTTTTATGACAGGAGATCCTGATAAGGAATACGGAACTAATAAGCCACCACCAACCAGAAGAGTTCGGGAAAGGTCTAAAGGAGACACTGTGTGTTCGTCCACTTACTGGAATCCCTTTCACTAACATCCTTCTTGGCTGAGCGATGCGTGTGCCACCAGGAAAAACTCTAAATTAGAATGATTGGCCAAAGACCACCCAGAAACTAATCCCATCACCATAAAACCCGAGACTATGAGCCACGTAGCAGATCAGTTCTCCTGGGTTCCCTTACCCTACTGCTCTCCACCTGGGTCCCATTTCCCAGTAAAATCTCTCGCTTTGTCAGCACATGTGTCTCCTCGGACAATTCATTTACAAGTGTTAGATAAGAGCCCAGTTTCGGGCCCTGGAAGAAGTCCCTCTTCCTGCAACAGAGGGGAGTGAGTTGATCTTTGATAGAGAATATTTGTGGAGGAAACAGGGACTGCCACAAAAGCATCATGCCATTGTTGAATGATGTGCAGAGGGTCGACCTGCTTTTGCAGTCTCTCCCCAACCCCACACCAGGGCTGGCTTTTTTATGCCTATAACAAAATGCTAGGAAAGGCCTCTGCCAGGGCAAGCTTACATGTGCCTGCCACTGGGTGCTAGAAAAAGACCTGGGGCAGGCCCAAAACTGACAGCAACTGGGAACTGGAAAAGAGCCCCACCTGGGCTGACCATCTTGCACATGCTGCTGGGCAATGGGAAAGGTCTCTGCTGGATCTGGCCATCTCGTACCAGTAGCTGGGACCTAGGCAAGTCTTCCAAAAGGACCAGACCTGTTGTGCCTGTGACCACCTGATTTCCCAGGCTCCCCATCACCAATGAGGCTGGCTCTCTTTCAGTCTCTGAATCCGTACATCTGTCATCACCATGGCTTCTGCCACCCTGGAGGCCTTGCCACCTTCACACTCTCTCCTCATTGGAGCAGACCCAAGTGGTACAGGATAGCCTCAGTAGTAGGATCCCATGAGTGGCCCATATGTAGAAGTAGGGCTAACACCATAGCTGAGGTGTTAATACGGCAGGCCATGCAACTGTTAACTGAGGGCTAACACTGCAGGCCATGCAACTATGGAAGAGAAGCTAAAATCTTTCTTCACAGATGAGCAAACTGAAAATTTAACATCCCCATGACTGGCTTGGTAAAAACTCAGCACCTGCAAAACATCTGAACAGACAAATGCTCCAGCAGCCAAGAAGGCCCTAACTTTAGTAGCCATAGATTTTTGTGGGCACAAACATGCAGGAGTAGAGCCAGGCTAAAGTATGAACTGTCCCTATAACACCCACAAGAGCTCATGATCCATGAATATTGCAATTCTTGGACCTGACTTCGGTGGATCAACCCTGGTGGACAGGTGAAAGTAACATCTGGGATATTAAGGCCAGTTGTCAGCACACCCACGTTAAGTGCAGGGGGCTGAGAGCAGTGCCAGATACTACCGTAATCTGAGGAGTTGCACAAAGGGTGAAAGATGACATAACAGAGCATACCCAGAAGTGAAAACCTGCAAAAAAAGAATACTCAGTATCTTCCCTCCCAGTGGGAGTGTTCCAATCCCACCTATGTCACGCCACAGATCATGAATATAGCTAAGAATCAGATCTTGGGGCCTCTCTACAGCAACTAGAGAGAAGATCCTGCCCTTAATGGAGAAGTGACAAACACAGAACAAAGGCAAGGCCCACTCAATATCCAGCGCAGGCTCTGGTCATCACGACACCAGTCAAATTCCCTATCACAGGTTTGGCATTAGTACTTATGAGCTTGGTGGGTATGCACATGTAGGGGTAGGGCCAAACCAGAGTTTTAACTTCCTCCATAGCTCTTACAGTGAGTCAAGGTAAACAGCTACTGCAGTACTAGAACTGCAGTTCAGTTAATCTGTGCCAATGCTGGTTAAAAATAGCACCTGAGACTCATCAAGGCCAACTGCTTGCATATCCACAGTTAACACATACTGAGAGCAGTGCCAACAATAGTGTACTTGTGAGTCCACACAATTGTGAAAGGGGAAACAACAGCACAATCGCAGGCAAACAATTCCAGAGGAAGAAAACTCAGTGGCTGCTCTTGCAGTGAAGTGAAAGTGAAAAAGTCAGTCCCTGAGTCATGTCCAACGCTTAATGACCCCATGGATTGTAGCCATGAGGCTCATTTGTCAATGAAATTTTACAGGCAAGAATACTGGAGTGGGTAGCCATTTCCTTCTCCAGGGGATTTTCCTGACCCAGGGATCAAACCCTGGCCTCCAACATTGAAGGCAGATTTTTTTTTTTTTTTTTTTTTTTTTTTTACATCTGAGTCACCAGAGAAGCTCTTGCAGTGGGAATTATCTAATCCTTTTTACTTCATACTGAAGATCAGAATCACACCTAAGGGACAGATCTGGGGCCTCTACTCCAACAACCAAAGAGCAAACCTCATGCCTGACAAGGCAAGGACAACTACAGAGCAAAGGGGAGGTCCCATTCCCTATCTAGTATTAGCTCTGATCAACACAACAACAATAAAACCCTCTAACAAAGGGATAATAGCACAAGCCTCTGGACCAAACTCACTCATCAATCAGGGAAGCAAGACACCAGAAGCAAGACAAACTATGATCCAGCAGCCTGTTGTTAAGAGACTACAAACACACAGTTCAGTTCAGTTCAGTTCAGTCGCTCAGTCGTGTCCAACTCTTTGCTACCCCATGAATCGCAGCATGCCAGGCCTCCCTGTCCATCACCATCTCCCAGAATTCACTCAGACTCATGTCCATTGAGTCCATGATGCCATCCAGCCATCTCATCCTCTGTTGTCCCCTTCCCTTCCTGTCCCCAATCCTTCCCAGCACCAGAATCTTTTCCAATGAGTCAACTCTTTGCATGAGGTGGCCAAAGTACTGGAGTTTCAGCTTTAGCATCATTCCTTCCAAAGAAATTCCAGGGCTGATCTCCTTCAGAATGGACTGGTTGGATCTCCTTACAGTCCAAGGGACTCTCAAGAGTCTTCTCCAACACCACAGTTCAAAAGCATCAATTGTTCGGTGCTCAGCCTTCTTCACAGTCCAACTCTCACATCCATACATGACCACTAGAAAAACCATAGCCTTGACTAGATGGACCTTAGTCAGCAAAGTAATGTCTCTACTTTTGAATATAATATCTAGGTTGGTCATAACTTTTCTTCCAAGGAGTAAGCGTCTTTTAATTTCATAGCTGCAATCACCATCTGCAGTGATTTTGGAACCCCAAAAAATAAAGTCTGACACTTTCTCCAATGTTTCCCCATCTATTTCCCATGAAGTGATGGGACCTGATGCCATGATCTTCGTTTTCTGAATGTTGAGCTTTAAGCCAACTTTTTCACTCTCCACTTTCACTTTCATCAAGAGGCTTTTGAGTTCCTCGTCACTTTCTGCCATAAGGGTGGTGTCATCTGCATATCTGAGNNAAATGTTCCTTTGGTACCTCTAATTTTCTTGTAGAGATCTCTAGTCTTTCCCATTCTGTTGTTTTCCTCTATTTCTTTGCATTGATTTCTGCAGAAGGCTTTCTTTTCTCTTCTTGCTATTCTTTGGAACTCTGCATTTGATGCTTATATCTTTCCTTTTCTCCTTTTCTTTTTGCCTCTCTTCTTTTCACAGCTATTTGTAAGGCCTCCTCAGACAGTCATTTTGCTCCTTTTCATTTCTTTTCCATGGGGATGGTCTTGATCCCTGTCTCCTGTACAATGTCATGAACCTCATTCCATAGTTCATCAGGCAGTCTGTCAGATCTAGGCCCTTAAATCTATTTCTCACTTCCACTGTATAATCATAAGGGATTTGATTTAGGTCATTCCTGAATAGTCTAGCGGTTTTCCCTACTTTCTTCAATTTAAGTCTGAATTTGGCAATAAGGAGTTCATGATCTGAGCCACAGTCAGCTCCTGGTCTTGTTTTTGTTGACTGTATAGAACTTCTCCATCTTTGGCTGCATAGAGTATAATCAATCTGATTTCGGTGTTGACCATCTGGTGATGTCCGTGTACAGTCTTCTCTTGTGTTGTTGAAAAAGGATGTTTGCTATGACCAGTGCATTTTCTTGGAATACTCCATTAGTCTTTGCCCTGCTTCATTCCGCATTCCACGGCCAAATTTGCCTGTTATTCCAGGTGTTTCTTGACTTCCTACTTTTGCATTCCAGTCCCCTATAATGAAAAGGACATCTTTTTTTGGTGTTAGTTCTAGTCTTGTAGGTTGTCATAGAATCATTCAACTTCAGCTTCTTCAGCATTACTGGTTGGGGCATACACTTGGATAACTGTGATATTGAATGGTTTGCCTTGGAGATGAACAGAGATCATTCTGTCGTTTTTGAGATTGCATCCAAGTACTCCATTTTGGACTCTTGTTGAGCATGATGGCTACTCCATTTCTTCTGAGGGATTCCTGCCCACAGTAGTAGATATAGCTGGAGCAGCCGTGAAGAGATACTCCACCCCCAAGGTAAGAGAAACCCAAGTAAGATGGTAGGTGTTGCAAGAAGACATCAGAGGGCAGACACACTGAAACCATACTCAGAAAACTAGTCAATCTAATCACACTAGGACCACAGCCTTGTCTAACTCAATGAAACCAAGCCATGCCTGTGGGGCAACCCAAGACGGGCGGGTCTTGGTGGAGAGGTCTGATAGAGCTCTCTCTGATGGTCCACTGGAGAAGGGAATGGCAAGCCACTTCAGTATTTTTGCCTTGAGAACCCCATGAACAGTATGAAAAGGCAAAATTATAGGATACCAAAAGAGGTACTCCCCAGGTCATTAGGTGCCCAATATGCTATAGGAGATCAGTGGAGAAATAACTCCAGAAAGAATGAAGGGATGGAGCCAAAGCAAAAGCAATACCCAGTTGTGGATGTGATTGGTGATAGAAACAAGATCCGATGCTGTAAAGAGCAATATTGCATAGGAACCTGGAATGTCAGGTTCATGAATCAAGGCAAATTGGAAGTGGTCAAACAAGAGATGACAATGGTGAACATTGACATTCTAGGAATCAGCGAACTAAAATGGACTGGAATGGGTGAATTTCACTCAGATGACCACAAACACACAAGTCTGACAAAATAAGGTAACAGAGAAATACATTGCAGATGAAAGAGCAAGATAAAACTTACAATAACAACTAAATGAAGAGGAGCTAAGCAATCCACCTGAAAAATAATTCATAATAATGATAATAAAGATGATTCAAGATCTCAGAAGCAGAAAAGAGGAACAGATTGGGAAGATATTAAAAAGGTTAAGAAAGACCTAGAAGGACTAAAGAATGAACACACAGAGGTGAACAAGAGAGTAACTGAGATGGAAAAATACTATCAAATCAACTAATCAATAGCAAAACAACTAAGAAAGAAGAACCAATAAATGACTTGGAAGAGAGAATGGTTGAAACCTCTGCTGCAGAACACAGTAAAGAAAAAATAATAATAATAAAAAGAAATGAGAACAGTCCCAGAGACCTCTGGAAAAACATTAAACAGGCCAACATTTGAGTTATATGGGTCCCAGAAGAGTAATAAAGAAGGAAAGGGGCCATTCTTCATATGAGAAAGGAAATAGTCACCCACATCCAGGAAGCATAGAGTCTTGAATAAGACAAACTCAAGAAGGAACATTCCAAGAGACATAATACTCAAGCTAACAAAATTAAATAGAAAGAAACAATATTAAATACAAAAAGAAAAAAAAAATCAGTAAATAATGTATAAGTGAATTGTATATTATAACTATAAGTTTATCAGCTGATTTTTCAACAGAAACTCTGCAGATCAGTAGGAAGTGGCAGGATACATTTAAGATGATGGAAGAGAAAAACTTGTTTCCAGGAATACTTTGCCCAGCAAGACCCTAATTCATATTCAAAAAAGAAGTCAAAAACTTTATAAACTAGCAAAAGCTAAGAGAATTAATAACCACCAAACCAGTTTTACAACAATTGCTAAAAGAACTAAACTAGGCAAAAGAGTAAAAACAGGAAGGGGGAAAACAAAACAAAATGAAAAAATATATGCAAAACCAAATACCAAACAATTAAAAAATTGGCAACAGGAACATATATACTGATAACTGTCTTAAATGCTAAATGCTCCAGTCAAAAGACACAGACTGACTAGATACAAAAACAACACCCATATGTATCCTGTTTATAAGAGACTCACTTCAGACTTCAGGATACATATAGAGAGAAAGTGAGGAGATGGAAGATATTTCATGGAAGTAGAAATCAAAGGAGAGCTAGAGTAGTATTTTCATAGACTTTAAAATAAAGACTATTATAAAAGATAAGGAAGGACACGATCTAATGGTCAAAGGATCAGTCCAAGAAAATGATATAACAGTTGTAAATATTTATGCACCCAATACAAGAGCACCTCAATACATAACACAAATGCTATTATAATAGCTATAAAATGAGAAGTCTATGCACACAATAAGAGTGAGGGATTTTAACACTCACTTGCATAAATGGACAGAATATCCAGATGATAATTAATAAGGAAATACAAATCTTAAAAGACACATTAAGTGACACAGATCAGACTTAATAAATGTTTATAGGACGTTCTATCTGAAAGCATCAAAATGTATTTTCTTTTCAAGTGCACACGGAACATTCTCTAGGATAGATCACATCTTGGGTCACAAATCACATCTTGATAAAAACTCTCCAGGATATGGGCTCTCCACCTTGGTGAGGTGGAACCCACCTGAAAAAAAAGGTCATATATGACAAACCCACAGAAAACATCATTCTCAATGGTGAAAATTTGAAAGCATTTCCTCTAAGATTAGCAACAAGGCCAAGATGTCCACTGTCAACAACTTTTTTTACCCATTTTTATTCAACATAGTTTGAATAAAGAAGTAAAACTGTCACTATTTGCAGATTACATAAAACTAAAGATTGAAAATCCTAAGAAGCCACCAGAAAATTTCTATAGCTTACCAGTGAATTTGGTAAAGTTGCAGGATTCAAATAAATGTAAATTTTTTTCATTATTATTGCATTTGCTCTGGTGATCTATGATCAGTATCTTTGATATCAATATTATATCACATTGACATTTTTAGCAAAAAATTATTTTTAAGTAATGTATTTACATGTTTTAGGCATAATGCTATTGTACACTTAATAGACTACAGTGCAGTATAAATATAAGATTTTATAACCTGTGTAAACAAAATGTTAGTTTCAAAAGGGAGGGAACATATGTACATCTATGGCTGATTCATGTTGATGTCTGGCAAACACCAAACCTTTCACAAACTACATAAGGTTAGTGATGTGGAACTTTGTATAACATTTAAAAGCATCACATACATAGGTCTCTTTTCTTTCCCGTCACCCTTTATAAGCACACCTGGGAGACAGTGCTGTTTGGTTCCAAACCACCACAATAAAGCAAATATTGCAATAAAGTGAGACACACTTTTTCTTTTATTCATTTTATTGGAGGATAATTGCTTTACAATGTTGAGTTGATTTCTGCTGGACATCAACGTGAATCAGCCATAGGTTGGAAAGACATATGTTGGAAGGACTGATGCTGAAGCTCCAATACTTTGGCCACCTGATGTGAAGAACCAACTCATTGGAAAAGACCCTGTTGCTGGGAAAGACTGAAGGTGGGAGGAGAAGCAGACAACAGAGGATGAGATAGTTGAATGGCATCACCGACGCAATGGACATGAGTTTGAGTAGGCTCCGGGAGTTGGTGATGGACAAGGAAGCATGGCGTGCTGCAGTCCAGGGGGTTGCAAAGAGTCGGGGACACAATTGAGCAACTGAACTGACTGATACACAATTATCCAAATGCTAAAAAGAATATAAATGAATGTAGAAAACTTGAAACAGACCAGAAACCAACAAGACAAATATAAACAATAAAAATTCAAAATTAAATTCAGCCACATAAATACATTAAAAGTAAATGGTTTAAACATATTATTTTAACGACATGAATTATTGGATTGGGTAGAAGGACCCCAGCTCTCTGCTACGAATAAGAAATCCATTTGAAATAGAATTACATTGACCAGGTAAAATGGCTAAAAAGAAAAGGACATGCCACGAAAAAGTAATTTCAAAAAGCTTAAGTATTATATTAATATCATAAAAAAGTAGAATTTGAAACAAGGAAAATTAGCAGTAAAAAGAAATATTTATGATAAAAACGGTCACTTGATCCTAAATCGCTATGTGCCTAACATAAGAAATTTAATATAGATGAATAAACAACGGACAGAAGTGAAGTGAAAAATAAACAAAATCAGAACTACGCTTTGTCAGTTCACTCCCTTTCATTGTAACTGAGAGGACAAGTAGAAAACCAGCAAGAATATAAAACACATATTGAATACGATTAATTCACTTGACCTATTACCCATTTATATAGCATTCCACCCAACAACAGTAGAATGTACATTGATGTTTTCTTAATTTTTGCTTGCCTATTGTTTTTTAAAGAAAGCACTGCTACGACTAGAGTGAAGCTGAAAACAGATCACCCAACAAATGTTTCTTAAAAAAAGTATAGCAAGATTTTAGTTGTAAAATAATTATAATCAATTTCCATTTAAAAGAAACTTTGAAATAGACTTGAATCCTAAATAAGAGTAAAAATGGCAACCCTTTACATGTAATAGCATCATTTAAGGAAAATGAAAAAATATGGCACAGCGAAAGAAAAAAAATCCATGGAAGAAGAGAAAAATGCTATTTATAGTCTTAACAACAAAACTGAATATAAGAAGATAAGAGACCAATCCAAGAGCCTTTTTCTTTAATGTTCCTGAGTATTACTGGAACAAAAAACATCTAAACAGAGATTTATATATCTAATGACAATTACATGTGTAATAAAATATACATAGGTATGCAAAGCTGCAGAATACAATGTCCAACACTTGGGATATAGAGCTGTCTGACAAGTAAACCAAAGCAATAGATTGGAATTAACAGCTATGTTGCTGGATGTCAATAATTTTTAACTGCACTTCCAAAATACTATATAAGATATGAGTTCAGGCAAGAATTTGCTGGTTTCAAATGCAATAAAAATGAAAGGAAAAAGAGTATAGAAATATGTGCCTTGAGAGATGAAAACACTGAATGCTTCTGGACCCTGAAAAGCAGGAAACTCGGTTTAAAAACAAACAAACAAACAAAAAAACAAACAAAAAATCATTTAAATGGCAATGTCCCTTTAGTATTTCTCAATAAATGGCAGAGTTAAATATTGGTAAAGATGAAGTTAAGGGTTTCCATTCCCACCCAAGTCGATTGCTTCAAATAGCCACCATTAAGTTATGGAATATAAATAAGAAAATAAATGTCTGTTTTATTAAGTATATCTGGGAAAGAGCTTTAGCTAAAGTTACTGACTCATAGAGCTCACTGTAAGCAAATAGTTCAGAGGTCTATTTCATTTTTGAGGAAATTACACTGATAAAGAAAAAACTAACATAACCTGAAGATGCTTCAAATACTTAAATATCAAAACACTCAAGAGCCCACATAGTCCATGGCCAGAGAAGGACTTAGTCAACAACACAGCCCTCAAGGACAGCAAATTTTTCAATACTTACTTTATATTTTATCATGAAGGATAATGAAAAAGGAAGAATATCTCAGAAGTTCAAACCAGTAGTTGAGAATAGGGCCAGTCATGGGTGTTCAAGCTGTGTAATTACTCAGGATTCCATCATTGGTTTAATGTTTTTCTGTTATGATCTTGAAATTTATAATAAATTCATTTTTCAAGCTTGTGTATTGGAAATGACATCTGATGATCCACCCTGTGAGCAGAGGAGTGATGTACAATATGTGTTCTGCAATATCTTGCCCATTCCTATTTGAAATGCCCTGAGCACAGTGACCCCACAAGAGACTGAGCCAGACTTGCCTATGAATGTCCAGGAGTCTCTGGCGGAGGTGTAGGTCGACAGTGGTCTGCCTTGGGGTTAGGGGCACTGATTACAACAATCCTTGCATAAGCCTTAAAGAAGGAGGTGTCATTACTGCCATTATCCCTACCATAGTTTGGCCTCAGGCCAAACTACAGGGAGGGAACACAGCCCCACCCATCAACAGAAAATTGGGTTAAAGATTTTCTGAGCATGGCCCTATGCATCAAGGCAAGACCCAGATTCCTCCACATCCAGTCCCTCCCATCAAGAAGCTTCCAGAAGCCTTTTACCCTCATCCATCAGAGAGCAGACAAAATGAAAACCACAATTATAGAAAATTAAACTGACCTCTTGGATCACAGTGATGTCTAACTTGGTGAAACTATGAGCTATGCCATGTGGGGTCACCCAAGACACACAGGTCATGGTGGAGAGTTCTGACAAACATGGTCCACTGGAGAAGGGAATGGCAAACCAATTCAGTATTCTGGCCTTGAGAACCCCATGAACAGCATGAATTTGAGCAAGTTCTGAAAGTTGGTGATGGATAAGGAAGCCTGGTATGCTACAGTCCATGGGGTCACAAATAGTCAGACATGACTGAGCAAGTGAAGAACAACAAATTGTAAAATTAAGGGATTTTACTTAGGTCATACCTAAATGGCCTAGTGGTTTTCCCTGATTTCTTCATTTGAAGCCTGAATTTTTCAATACGGAGCTCATGATTTAAGCCACAGATCATGATTTGATATCAGTTCCACTTATTTTTGCTGACTGTATAGAGTTCCTTCATCTCAGCTACAACAATATAATCAGTCTCATTTCTGTATTGACCATCTGCTGATGTCCATGTGCGGAGTCGTCTCTTGTGTTATTCGAAGAGGGAGTTTGCTATGACCAGTGTGTTCTCTTGGCAAAACTCTTGGAAAACCCTGCTTCATGTTGTACTCCAAGGCCAGTCTTGACTGTTGCTTCAAGTGTCTCTTGACTTCCTACTTTTGCATTCCAGTTCCCTATTGTGAAAAGAACATCATTTTTGGGTGTTAGTTTTAGAAGGTCTTGTCAGTTCTCATAGAATCGATCATGTTTCTGAATGGTGAGCAGCCCAGACCCCCAGCCAGCCTGGACTGCAGGACTGCTGCCCGGTGCTGGCCTACTGGTCTGTGGCTGTGGTATCCTGGGTGGGTCTATAAGTTTAATACTCTAACAATTAACATATCATAAAGTTCTTTGATTATATTCTTATAGCATTTTATTGTCATATTTCCACTGTTATTTAAAATGTTACCCTTCTAACTTTAAAATAATTTAAGTGAATATTAACTGAATTTTTTTTTAAGTAAAAGATCTAATATATTCTCTCATAAACACACAGGTTGTGTACATTAACCAACATATCTGAAATTTTTGAGGGAGAAACTTTTGTTTTGAGGGAGAAAATGTTTGTATACATTTTTCAAAGGGTAAAGTTTTCCTATTTTAAAGCTGTATAAACATTTTTTAAAGAATTTTTTTTGTGTGTTTCTATATTTGCTTACTGTACAAACAGTACAATAAATGTCAGAATTTATATGTGACAATTTTTAATATAATTATTTCCTTGATGTATGATTTATAAAAGGAAAACTTTGGTGAAAACATTGATGATTTTGACATGTTAATCAGCTATCTCTCCAGAAATTTTGTGAAATGTATGTTCTTTCAATAAAAGAAAAATGTTTGTTTCCTGACACTTGTGAACATATCAAGAATCCNGAAATTTTGCAAATTTAGTTACATTTAGCACTTATATAATTGAATGTAATATATTGTTTTTAAATTTCTTCCCAACCTACAGTAGCAAGACATTCTAATTTATTTTTTGGAACATTTTAAAATTTTGTTTTTGATATTTAAGATTTTAATCCACAGTATGGTTTTCTAAATCTATTACAAGAAATAGATGCCCTATTGATCAGCTGTGACACAGTCCACTATAATGTAATATTCAGTAAGGGCTCATCCATATCAGCCTGGCAAGATTTTGGGGACAAAGGGAGGAGATGTGAGTATTAATCTTATACTGCCTCTTTAAGATGAGTAATAAAGAATTTTGACTTTGGTCCAAGAGTTTCATGTCTTCTGCTAGTATCTATAAAAACTGTGGTAAGCTAAATTATTGGTTTGCCCATAAAGAAGGTTTAATGCTAAAGAATTGATGCTTTTGAATTGCAGTGCTGGAGAAGACTCTTGAGAGTCCCTTGGACACCAAGGAGATCAAACCAGTCAATCCTAGAAGAAATCAACCCTAAGTATTCATTGGAAAGATTAATGCTGAAGCTGAAGCTCCAAACCTTTGACTACTTGATGCAACTCATTGGAAACCAACTCATTGGAAAAGATCTTGATGCTGAGAAAGACTGTGGGAAAGAGAAGGGGGTCACTGAGGGTGAGATAGTTGGATGACATTACTGACTCAATGGATAGCAAATTGAGGAAACTCTGGGAGATAGTGAAGGATGAAGGACAGGAAAGACTAGAATGCTGCAGTTCATGGGGTCACAAAGAGTCAGACACTACTTCATGGCTGAGCAAAAAAAGTAAAATTGTGAGACCCCTCATAGTTCTTGAGACTAAGTATTCATCAAAGAACAGGTGCAAGTCATAAAATAACAAAATTCTGTTACCCCTTTCAAGAAATTAGCAGGATTCTCATACGTTTTGAAACAAAATATAATTGAATACAAAACCTAATCTCTGATTAGATAAATCCTTGAAATTACACAGTACTATAAGTTCACAATACTATATGATTGGGTTATTAATGCTACATATGTAGTTCTTAACATTTGATATAGTGGCTTGATTAAACTATTCTCATCCCATATAGATCTATACTATTAAATCTAAAACCACAAATAAATTATACACTTGCTTTGCATTTTTTATTTTATCTTATCTCATATTTTTCTTCTCAGAACTTATGTTTTTTTCTGTTTATATATTAATCCACAGATTCTGAAATCCAATAAACTGCACAGTTTAAAGCCAGAACTGGTGAAGAGTCTAGAAGAATAGACATACATGAAAACAAAAAAAAAAAAGGAGGTTTAAAAAAGTAGGTGTGAGAAAAGATAAAAAATTCAAATGAATTTTTAAGATTAAATATAACAACCACTAATAAAAATGACCAGCAAAGTATGGTCACAGCTATTGCTTTGTAGAATAACATACTTTGAGTTGTATGATGCTACTGCTAAGTCACTTCAGTCTTGTCCAACTCTGTGTGACCCCACAGATGGCAGCCCACCAAGCTCCCCCGTCCCTGGGATTCTCCAGGCAAGAACACTGGAGTGGGTTGCCATTTCCTTCTCCAATGGGTGAAAATGAAAAGTGGAAGTGAAGTCGCTCAGTCATGTCCGACCCTCAGATACCCCATGGACTGCAACCTACCAGGCTCCTCCATCCATGGGATTTTCTAGGCAAGAGTACTGGTGTGGGTAAAAATGTGTTTCTCTACACATATGCTATTTGATGCCAAATGTGTGGGGTTTTCCCCCAATCTCACCCAGTGTCCCACTCTCAGGCACCAACCAGCTGTCCTATAATCCAATCATGACCTTACTACCTGGAATTAGCACAGAACCCACAGGTTAAGGGGTTAGTCCTGCACGACCATCCTCCACTTTAGACAGCAGTTCCAAGTCCCAGGTTGTTGCCTGTACTTCTGCCCAACTAGATATAAACTGCAGGTTTGAACAGTCCCTGAAGATGGTTCAACATTTGCTATAACAACTCACAGAACTCAAGTAAATATTTGCTTACATTTGCCAATGTATTAAAAGGATATGATAAAGAATACAGATCAATAGTCAGATGAAGAGGTATATAAAATAAGGTCTGGAAGTGTCCTTGTGGAGTTGGAGGGTACCACCTTCAATTGTGCACAAATCTGGAAACTCTGGAACCTTGTAGTTTGGGGATATTTATGGATGCTTCATCACATAGATATGATTGATTATAAATCAGTTTCTGGCCCCTCTCTTTTCTCTGGAGAATGAGGCTGAAAGTTCCAAGCTTCTAACCATGACTTGGTCTTTCTGGTGATATGTTCCCATTGTGAGGCTATCCAGAAGCCTACCAAGAGTAGTCACATTAGAACAACAAATGTTCCTATCACCTAGGAAATTGCAAGGGTTTTAGAATCTGTCAAGAACTGGAGGAAAAGACCAAATACATATTTCATTTTTCATATATTGCATATATATATATACATTCAAGATAAGAAAATATCTATTTAATAATTAAAATAATATCTTTGCCAACAAAGGTCCATATAGTCATTGCTATAGTTTCTCCAGTAATCAGGTATGGATGTGAGAGTTGGGCCATAAAGAAAGTTGAGCACAGAACTGATGCTTTCAAACTGTGGTGCTGGAAAAAAATTCTTCAATCCCTTGAACTGCAAGGAGATCAAACCAGTCAATCCAAAGGAAATCAGTACTGAATATTCATTGGAAAGACTGATGCTCAAGCTCCAATACTTTGGCCAACTGATGTGAAGAATCAATTCACCAGAAAAGACCATGATGCTGGGAAATATTGAGGGTAAGTGAAGAAGAGAGTGACAGAGGATGAGATGATTAGATGGAATCAATGACTTGATAGACTTGAGTTTGAGCAAATTGAGAGATTGTGAAGGACAGGGAATCCTGGGATGATGCAATACATAAGGTTGCAGAGTCAGACAGAGCTTGGCCACAGAACAACAACAATGAGCATTTTACTAAAATTATAGTATTTAATATGCATAGTCACTCGTTATCAGGGACATCTCCAGTATCATGTTGACCGTCCTCCTCTGAGTGTCAGTATCACTGTTTCTTTGTATTGCACTGTAGAGAAAATTGAACATGTGTTGCAACCAACACACATTCTTTAGCTTGACCCTTAAAATTTCATAGGTGAACATATTTAATCAAAGTTTATGCACTTGTTTTTGTTTGTCTATACTAAGAGTACCATAAATAAAGCATTGACTATCTTTGTAGGGCAGATTGTTTTTCAGACAAAAATTATGTGCCTCTCCATTTTTGTCTGTTACAGTAGAACATCTAAATACCCTGTGAACAACATTAGTAAGAGAAACAAATGGATTTGTCAGTATCTGAAATACTGACACAGGAGGAGCCAAGAACATAGACATGCTAGAAAATCTTTTAAATGCAAAAGGAAACCAAAGACGAAATGGAATCACATATATTGAGTAAGATTTTATATTTAAAAAAAGACCCTAGAGGGAATATATAGAATTATTATTGGTTTAAGGTATTCATTCTAAAGCTAATATTTGTTGGTTTCTTACATAAGATTCACTCCCTAGAATTCTCACTAAAGCACCCATATTTTCTTTTGTATAATAGCATCTCTATTTTACTCTCCGAAGTACTATAGGAATGAGTCATCACAAGCTCCAGGAAATACTCCCATTATTCCAGCTATAGAATGCAGTTCTGAGATGATCATGAGACCTAATCTAGGCCATGTGGCATTCAGAAGATTTTGCTAAATAAATGAGGGCAGAAGCTTTGTCTAATTTTTTGAGAATGAACAGAATATTGACTGACTTGGAATAGTATAGTGATGGGAGTTTAGGGACTGTAACATATATTTCAACTCATCAGATGAGCTGTCTTAATTGTGAAAGTGACTCATAGAGGGGAAAAATAAACAAAGACTTCAGAGTATACATAAATAAAGCCAAAGTTCTAAAGACATGTGAATGTTGAAATTAACATTCAAATGAATCCAGTTCTTCTAGGCTATTTTGGCTATATGATTCAATCAGTTACCATTTATTTAAATGAGAGGTATGTGTGTGATCAATCATGTCTAGCTCTTTGGGAGCACAGGGCCATAGCCCCCCAGGCTCCTCTGTCCAAGGGATTATCCAGGCAAGAATACTGGAATCAGTTGCTATTTCCTACTCCAGGGGATCTTCTCAATCCCAGGATTGAACTTGCCTCTTCTGTAGCCATATATATATAAGATTAAGACTCCCAATAAACTTCAAAAGTAAGTGAAATGATATTGAATTCAAATTTCAAATCACTTAATGCATGTGTAAATAATATTATAATGTCCTTTATCCTAAAAGTATATAATATATATTTATTTTATAATTTTATTTTTTCTTCACGTGTGTTAACAGTCAAAAAATTTCAAGAAGGCAATTTTGCAGAGCATTTCACTTACTTACTTAAGTAGTTGCTCAGTCGTGTCTGACTCTATGCGACCCCATGGACTGTAGCCTACCAGGCTCCGCAGTTCATGGGATTTTCTAGGCAAGAGTACTGGAGTGGGTTGCTATTTCCTTCTCCAGGGGATCTTACTAACCCAGAGATTGAACCCAGGTCTCCCACATTGCAGGCAGACACTTTACCATCTGAGCCATGTCCTAACTGCTACTGCTAAGTCACTTCAGTCATGTCCGACTCTGTGTGACTCCAAAGACGGCAGCCCACCAGGCTCCCCCATCCCTGGGATTCTCCAGGCAAGAACACTGGAGTGGGTTGCCATTTCCTTCTCCAATGCATGAAAGTGAAAAGTGAAAGTGAAGTTGCTCAGTCTTGTCTGACTCTTTGCGACCCCATGGACCACAGCCTACCTAGGCTCCTCTGTCCATAGGATTTTCCAGGCAAGAGTACTGGAGTAGGGTGCCATGTGAGCCATGTCCTAAACATTGCTCTAAATATTTTCACATATTAAATTATATAATCTTTATAGCAACACTATGAAGTAGATTTCCTTATTATATTGGTATTACAGAAAAATATATCCAAAATATTAGGTACCATCTCCATGAAGTTAACATGTACTTATTATATGAATAATAGTTTCATTATGAAGAGAAGTTGTAGGAGGAAAAGTATAAAGATACCATGTCACAGGTCAAGATATATTTAAAATTTTACCCATTAGGTTGGAATAGTTTTGTTTTTGTGCCTTTTTAAAAAATTTTTCCTCTTACCATTTTGGACCTGTAGTGCAAGAATTAAGCATTTATTTCCCCATTCTACTCTCCACATTCTTTCAATACTCATATTTTCTCCTACAGACACTGTAACATGTTTTAAAGTTGCCAGAGTCCAGCTCTAGCAGCCAGGGATTCAACCTGAAGGGGTGAGTGGTGTCAGCAAGAAACTAAGGTGGCCTCTCAGTTTTCTTGGACTGTCTGTTTGTTTTAAGCTTATGATTCTCTTTTATACTTTTACAAAAGCATTATGTCAGTGGTTTGATATTTTTAGTTCCCATTGACCCAGATTTATTTTTCTCCAAAAATCATTGTTGCCCCTTAAAAGGAGTTGCTTCCTCAGTGATTGATTATCTTATCTACTTTTTCTCATGTGTCCTTGTAAATACACTGTAACTCATGCTAATATCTGGGCTGCATACCACATTCCTCAGTTTAATTCTTATTTTTCTAAGTCCTGTTTGCCCCTAGTATCCTAAGCTCACTATTTCTTAGAAAGGGCTTCTATCTAATAATATCTCTAAAGTCCCTAATTTCTATAAGCTATAGTAGAATATGCTAATATTACATCAAACCTTAAATCTTTAGTTTCAAACTATTTTAATTATTCCTAAGTCCTAAATTCAGCAAACTCCTTTGCCATAAACACTTTTCTCACAAATGGGCTTCAGATAGCAATCCCTCCCATGGCCTCAAGCTGCGGCCTGGGTGCTTACTCTGGAACACTTTTTTGTAAAAGTCCTTGAACAAATGTCAGTGATTAACTTTATGAATTATTCTTTGAGCACAACTGCAGAAGGCTTTATGCCTTCTCATGCTCCTCTCAAGAACAATAAGCACCTTAATATTCTCTTCAGTCAACTCAGCCAAGGAAAGGAAAAAACAAAGTCAGAATCACAAAGCCTAACTCCTTCATTCCGGATCCGTGCCTATGGAACAAAGGGAGGGGCTTTAGGTCCATGCCTCCATTTTGTCAGTAATGCCTAATGCAGCTCCCAACATAAAGTATAATGTATTTTTCTTTTATGTTTGTATGTTATAGCTACATATATAGCATTTAGCAATAATAATACAATAATATTTTGACAGCTTCATGTTTTAAAATCCATCGATATGCTCTGAGTACCTCTTGTTTATCTATTGCTTTTACTACCTGTTGTGGCATCGTATGTATCACATATATCCTACTTTATTTAACATTACTTATTTTTAGTGGCCATTCACAAGGATGGTTCCAATTATCTGCTCTCACATACTATGTTGAAATAAATATTTTAAAAATATACACTAAAAACTGAAAGTGTGATAAAGGTGGCTCTTAATTACTTGTCAATAAGCTTAGCCTTCTTTGTATCGGGTCTCTGCTTTTATTTTGTTTATATGAACTTCTATATTATAAATATAAAGTATTTTCCAGGCACTAACTTTGCAAATATATTCTATTTCTTTATCATCCCCAGTTTATTTTTCATTAGTATCTTTGGAAAATAGTAAATATGACAACACTGAATGAGAATTTTATTTCTGGCCTTTTATATGTGTTTTTACATGCTTCATTAAAATCTCTTATCAAACCCAGAGATACAAAGATATTTTCTTTAGTTTTACTCTATTACTCTTACAGTTTTACTGTTCTTATACACATAGTATATATAGTGATGAGTAGAGATCTAAAGTTATACTCTTCTCCAAGAGACAGTTTTCCCACTATCATCTCTTAAACAGCCTTCA